>CM076575.1:1762538334-1763068034 GCA_034641835.2 Pinus albicaulis | reverse complement strand
TCTTTCTCTACTGGTTTTCTTGATGAAGGGACTTCAACACTATGCTGCTTCTGAATGATCTAAGCACTAGATGTTGAAGGATGATGAGTTTCCTCTGAAATAGTAGGAGGTGCATTGTCTTTAACAATCAAATATGTATCAATGATTTCCACTATCTCTTCTTGTTCATTTATAGGATTTAGCTTGGGCTTCTTCCTGTACATTAGTTTGAATTTAGTTTCAGTAGTGGTTTGAGATGAATATGATCCTTCTTCTCTTTCTCTCTTGGATTTCCTATCTTGTAGGACTGGAGTATGTAGGACATAACAAGTCTCAACTGGTTTCTCCACCTATTTCAAAGTATTCTCCAACCACTCTGACTGGTTGGAGTACTTTTCAATCTCTGGTTTGGACTCATGGACAAAAGGATTTAATTTAAATTTGACTCTTAGTTTGCTGATAACTCCCAAAGGATCATACTGACATTTGAAACTTTCACTGAATTTGAAATCTTGTAGACACTTTTCTGCTTGTTGACCAACATTCCTATTATTGCAAATGAAATGACCAAGCTGGTTCTTTATTTTAAACTGAGTTTTATTCTTTGATGATAGAAAATTAACCTCATCTGAGTTTAGGATCTGCCTAATATATTCTAGTGCAGATAACCTCATTGGGAGGTATTTGGGCAGCTTGTATGGAGTGAGTTGACATCCATACACCCTAATTTCAGTGTGGTTCTAGTATAAATACTAGTCTCCTATTCTACTGTGTTCTGACAACTGAAATACTTTCTTTATTTCTTCATTGATCTTGGATTCACTGCTACTGCTTAGCATGTTGACAACTGGATGAATAAATGAATCAATGAAGTCCTTGTAGGTGAACTCCGTGGAATATTTCCTGATTAAGGAAGTACAGAAGACTACAGATTGGGGGTTACCCTATGTGTCCAGTTTTTGAAGGCTAACTGCAAACCTTTCAGATTGGAAGTCTAATAATAAATGAAATAAAACTGATGAATACTTAAACACTCCCTCCTCTGGTAATTTAACCAATTTCTCATGGATGGCATCTGATAAGTATTGAGCAAAGTTAAATGTGAAATCTAGTGGTTGTCCTGGGCAGAAAATGGACAGAAAACCTAGGATTGAAGCATCTACATACTCATCTGTAAAGTATTCTAGAATACAAGACAACATTGTGACAATCTGTCTTGTTCTCTTTGAAAAAATTGAGTCTGAATAAGGAGGGTTACTCTTTGGGGTTTCAACTGATGAAGGTAATAAGTTTTGAAAGATTTGAAACCTCTTTGGAAAGTCAAGCTTCATATATTTGAAACCTCTTTGGAAAGTCAAGCTTCAGATATAATTCAGTGAGGATTTCAATAGACAAAGGGGCTTCATCAGGGTTGGGTTGGATTTGCAATATCTGATTTATTGATTCTGTAGTAATTGTGAACAAAATCTCTTTGCTATTGATTACTAGGGCTCTTTCATTGGGCAAATAATTAATTTGACAGAGTTTGATGATTTCAGGAAGTTGGAAGGTCTATGGGAAAATATATTTAGGAAAATTTGATTCTCAAAGGTAGATATCATCAACTTAGTCTATGGCTTTATCATGGCTCCAATAGTGGATGTCCAAGAGGTTGCAGAAATACGATGTGGCTTGTGTCACTGATTTAACTATCTTTATCTTGAGGGGATATGGTCAATATCAACAACGAGGAGGTTGAAGTTAATAGTCACAATGCTGCAGGAAGCCATAGATTTGTTTATTTTAATCAATTTACTACCTTATTTTAGCTTAAGTATAGGTCTCGGCACTTAGGAATACCTGGAAAATATGATTTATGTCTGCATAAAGGGTTTTGGTTGCAGCAGAGGCTTTCTTGGTCTTATAAAGGTTCAAATCTGAGTCTGCAAAAATTCTGGTAGCAAAAGGCTTTAATTATGGTCTGAAATAGCTTTTAAAATAGGTCGGCACCGGTCTTCTTGGCTTCTCCTCCTCGAATAAACAGTTTTTGGCAAATACACAGCAAATAATAGAAAAAAAAAATTTTGGGCGGGCTTTATGGATTTTAACCGGAAGTGGTTAAACATTGGCGCGGAGGTTAAATTCAAAAAGCAAGGTGGTATCATCGCAATGGGCGAAATTGGGATAAGTGGTTTATCGCACGGGTAAAAGTGGTAAAATGGTTTTCGGATGGGGAGTGTGATGCAACGTGTGGATGCCACGTAGAAGGGAAGTGAAGTTGCGAAACTACTTATTTCAAAACCCCTCAATGGTGTTAAATGTCGGGCTGTCGGGGGTACGATAGCTCTTATTGGCCATTGGATCAAATGAATGGAGATCTGACGGATGGACGAATAGGAGGGATGAGTCAGGGATTTGATAGGCGAGGCCCAAGGATAAGTTATGCGATGGGTATTAAAATAGAAGTGGGACCCAGGATTTATATAAACCATAGGTTTAAATTAATATCAAAGTGGGGTTAGCATGGTATATATGCGGGGTTGGGAACTGTAATATAAAGTAGGGAATTTACATATAACTATATGATAAATTTAAATAATATATGGGATTGGAGAGTTAGACGCAGGATTAATATATGTACGGGGTATTAAAATACACTAGGGATCAGTTAAAAATAATATTCAGGGAAGGATTATTACAGTGGGGTCGGATATACTTAAAACCTTTAAAACTATGAAAAAAATGGGTTTTTCATGTTTTAATTTAAAAGGGGGTTAGTAAAGGGGGAGTTACTTTTTGAAAGGAAAATTTGATTTTTAAACTAGGGAAAGGGATTTTAGGAAGGGAAAATGGGTGAAATAAGGGGAAAAAATAATAGTATGAAGGGAAATTGATATTTTTACAAGGGAAAGGCCTTATAGGAATGGAAAATAGGGTTTTAAGCAAGGGGAAGGGGATTTTGGGGAATGTTAGTGATATTAAATGCTTTCCATGCCTTGTGAAACTGCTTCTACCTACCCATCATTTTACCCTAACATTTTTTCTTCATTTATTGGGTGCATTTGAGCTTGCTGACCCTTTATTCTTCTTTTAATAAGCAAACTAATCTATTTCTAACCTTATGACTTCCAATGGCCCATATTAAACTAATGAGCTCATTTTTATTCTCTACCTAACTACTGATCTTCCAAGATTAAATGGTTTGGCTAGATCTTTATTCACTATCTTTCAATACTTGAAATTTAAAAGCATGAATGAGTCAAGATTAAGATGTTTGACCATCATGAATTGTGGCATTTATGAGAAGTTGCACACAATTTTTATTTTGCAAAAGTAACTAAAGTAGTGGCATTTGAATGTGCACACTTTCATGATCTGTTTTTATCTCTTTTTTGTGGGGTTAATATTTTATCGTCTTTTTTATCTTTTTCTTTCAGTCCTTTGATCTTTCTTCTAGGACTTACCCTCTTTACATTTTTAATTATGGGAAAACATTTTGCAGAAAGCAAAAGTATGTACAATATTACAAGACTTTACATGGTCAATTCAAAATTATGATCCCTATTATTATAGGACCCTAGCATGTACATTCTTCTGTAGAATTTGAAGTCCTAGGTAGAATGTAAGCTCTCCAATCATTGATATCTCAAATTCTGACTTCATCTCTTCAGCAAATCCTTTTACTAAATCATTCTTGTTGCTGCAAAACATGATGTCGTCTACATATACTACTTCAATTAATAGTTCGTCTTCATCAACCTTTATATATAGATTGTTGTCTACTCCTCCCTTCTTGAATCCTTGTTTTTGAAAGTATTTGTCCAACCTAGAATACCATGCACGTGGTGCTTGTTAGAGACCATATAGAGCTTTCTTTAATCTGAAAACATAGTTGTGCTTATCTGCTAAGGAAAAACCTTAAGGTTGTTCCATGTAGACTTCCTCCTCTAAATCTCCATTTAAGAAGGTAGACTTCACATCCATTTGATATACCTTGAAATCATGATAGCATGCAAATGCCATAAACATTCTAATTGCTTCCATTCTTGTTATAGGGGTAAAAGTTTCATCACAGTCAATTCCTTTGATTTGAGAGTATCCCTTACATACAAGTCTGGCTTTATTTCTGATTACCTGACCTTGTACATTCATCTTATTCTTGAATATCCACTTTGTGCTAATGACATTTTTCCCAAAAGGTCTTGGTATTAACTCCCAGGTCTTGTTCTTCTCAATCTGATCTAATTCTTCGTTCATAGCATTTATCCAATTTTTGTCTTTGTTGGCCTCATCCAAAAAATTCTTGAGAGCTTCTATCTGTGTGACATGGCAAAAATTACCAACATTGGGTCCCTATATTAATAGTATAGTCCCTTATTTTTGTTATTGTAACCCCCTTATTATTGTTTTTGTACCTAACCCCAATATTGTTATTATTGTGCCCTTACATTATTATTGTTAGGTCGGCTAGGATTACATTATGGCCCCATGGACTCCTATATATAGAAAGGAGGTTTTGTAAATTGTATCATCCAAGAATTTTTCATTTATGTGATGTATTGGAGGTTTCCCCCTCGAAGTGGTTGATTTCTAAGGTGCTAATCTCTCTTTTCTTCTAATTTTGGAGTTGGTTTCATAACATTTGGTATCAGAACTTTGGATTCTAGGGTTTTTTCAGGCTCCTTAATTTCCCCTAAAACAGTTCATCGTGGAAGTTTCGCTATAAATTTTTTTCTACTAGGCTTCAAAAGCTGAAATGTCTATAGAGCGAAGCCGAAATCCTGAGGAACTTCGTGTAAAAATTTCAGATCTTGGTTCACAATATTTTCAAGATAGGACCTGTGGAAGTTAGGGTTTTTTCACACTCCCGAATTTCATCTCAAAGAGGTGACCGTGGGAAAATCGTCATAACTCTCTCTCTCTGCATTGGATTGGAATTATGTAAAAAGTGGACACAATTAAACAAACTGTAGTTTCCTTTGTATCAATTTCAGAGCCGAAGGAGGAAACAGTGACATGTGGCACACTGTACAAGTTCGCTCTACTGAACCAGTCCATAATTAGGTCATTGTGGGAGATTGAGCATAACTTTGTCTTGAAGAGTACAAATCAGGTCATACATGTGGTATTTTAAAGGAGCTTCAGAAGGATACTATTGAAGATCCGCAATTATAGAGATAATTCAATTTCATTGTCGAGCTCCTTAAAAGCAAGAAAAATGTGTGTATTTGTTTTTTCAAATTGCATAAGTCTTGTGTGAAAAATCAATTTGAATTGATTCCATGGGCATATTGTAGAATAGATATCAATTTTGGGTTCTAAAATGCCTCCTAAAAAGAATTCAACACCCATTAGGCCTTTATAAGGCTCTACTATGACTCATGAAGACGAAGAACTGCAACATGACATGTCCAAATTACAAGAGCAAGTGCACCAAATTTCACTCTCGCAAAGAGCAAACAAAAATGAAATGGAAGTTTTGAAGAAAGGTGTGGAAGCTAAGATGGATGGCATGGAAGAAAAAATGAAATACAACATGGAAAACATGAAGAATGATCTAAAAGCAAACATGGAAGGTTTGACAAAGTTGATACAAGAAAAGTTTCCTTTTGGTGAAAAGATAGTAGAGGAAACTCATGATGAGAACAAAATAAATGTTAATAGTGACTTTATAAACTCTAATGTTGGATGGAAGAACCACCATATTCCAAATATGTATATGAGGAAGTTTGATGGCAAGGATCCCGTAACATGGATACTACAGATGGAGCAATATTTTGATCTCAATAATGTGAAAAACACACAAAAAGTACACATTGCAACTTTACATTTAGAACAAAATACATTTGTATGGTATCGATGGCTTCGCTCCCATAACAAAATTGTCACTTGGTCAATTTTTACAGAGGAAATGATAGCACATTATGAGGATACAAAGAGCAACACCTTCTTTAGCCAATTGATAAATCTAAAACAAAAGGGTTTAGTGGTGGAGCACATTGAGGACTTTCAAAAATTGAATATAAGGGTAACTGATATTCCATAGAAACACAGGATTGATGTCTTCATATGGAATTTAAAGGATAACATCCAACATGAATTTCGCTTTTGGGAACCTGATTCATTGGAGAAGGCATTCAGATTGGCAAGAAAAATTGAATGTAAAATTATGGAGACAAGGAAGCCTACCACTCACATCTATAAAGATGGAAGTGTTGCTACTCCTAGACTTCCACAACCTACAAGGTTGGCACCACAAAAATTGGAAGAAAAAAGAGAAAAATGGCTTTGCTACAATTGTGATAGAAAATACACTAAAGGTCATAAGTATGCTAAGAAGAAATTATTATACATAGATTGTGGAGAGGAGGAAGAAAATGAACAAGAAACTTCAAAAGAAGAGGATATACACCAGGAACCAACCCTAGAAGAAGAAGAAATGAGTCTAACCATATCGTGTAATGCATTGGCAGGTGTCACCACTCCTCAAAACCTCAAGGTAGAAGGACATATCAAGAAGAAAAATGTATAGTTTTGATTGATTCGGGTAGTACCCATAATTTTATTCATTGTAAGGTAGCCAAGGAATTGAATTGTTTCCTATACCCAGCACCAGAATGTCAAGTGATGGTTACAAATGGAGGAACTATAAATTGCTCTAGAAAATTTCATAATATCGAGCTAACCATGGGGTAATATGTATTGAATAGTCCAATGCTTTCCATTCCAATGGGAGGTGTTGATGTTGTACTAGGAGTACAATGGTTACAATCTTTGGGGATGGTATCTTTTAATTTTCAAGAAAATTTCTTGAAATTTTTTTCGGAAGGAAAGGAAGTCAAATTACGGGGTATCGCAGGGAAGCCGGGAAAGATAATAAGCTCTAATTTTATGACAAATCTTCTGAAGAAAGAACAATGAGGCGTGATTTCACAATTATGCTCACTCGAAGTTCCAACATCAAAATCATCTATTTCTCCAGATCTCCAAAAAGTCTAGGACAATCATTCCAAGGTGTTTGAAACTCCCAAAGTAATCCCACCTATTTGTGATCATGATCATGCTATTCATTTGATTCCAGGAAGTGTTCCTCCAAACATCAGGCCTTACAGATATCATTATGTCCAAAATAGAGAAATTGAACGTATGATTGCAGAAATGTTAGAGGCTGGTATAATTCAACCTAGTCAAAGTTCTTTCTCTGCTCCAGTCGTATTGGTGCACAAGAAGGATGGATCATGGCGCATGTGTCCGGATTATAGGGAGCTCAATAAGCTCACTATTAAAGATAAATTTCCCATTCATGTGATTGATGAATTATTGGATGAATTACATAGAGCAATTTATTTTACCAAGTTGGATCTTCGTTCAGGATATCATCAAATTATAATGAAGACGGAAGATATTCTAAAAAAAAACATTTCAAACTCATGAGGGTCATTATGAATTTTTGGTCATGCCTTTTGGCCTTACTAATGCACCTTCTACATTTCAAGGGTTGATGAATTTAATTTTCAAACCCACCCTTAGAAAACGTGTGCTAGTATTTTTTGATGATATACTAATCTACAGTAGGTCTTGGAAGGATCATGTTCAACATGGTTACATGGTGCTCAAACTATTGGAGGAGAAACAATTATATGCAAAAACATCCAAATGTTTCTTTGGAGTACAAGAGGTGGAATAACTGGGTCATATTGTATCCCATGAGGGTGTTAAGGTAGACCCTAACAAAATTAAAGCCATTAAGGAATATAAAGTCCCCACAACCATAAAGGATTTGCGAAGATTTCTTGGGTTAACGGGGTATTATCACAAGTTTGTTAAGAATTATGGGCGAATAGCAACACTTCTAACAAAATTATTGAAGAAAGATGCATTTTCTTAGACTCTTGAAGCAACTAAGGCCTTTGAACATCTTAAAGAGGCAATGTGCCTTACACCGGTCTTAGCTACGCCAAACTTCACAAAAACATTTATTGTGGAATGTGATGCCTCGTGAAATGGAATTGGTGTTGTTTTAATGTAAGAAGGAAGACCCATTGCTTTTGAAAGTCGTCCAATCAAAGGAAAGTATTTACAGAAGACTATTTAGGAGGAGGAAATGTTGGCAATACTACATGCACTAAATAAATGGCGACCTTACCTAATGGGAAGATGTTGGGGCCCTTCTTTTTGAAATCAATAGATTTTGAGTTGCAGCGAGTACGTGGCAGAACGCAACCTCGGTAGGAAAAAAGGTGTCAAGGTTGCGAAGGAGCAGAGGACAGGTGTCATGGCTGTTGCAGGAGCAAGCATAGATGACGACAAAGCGAGGAAGGAAACAAGCAGTGGACTCCCGATGAACAGAAAGAAACAAAAGATAGCTGAGTGAGAAGAAAGGAGGAACTGTCAGTCGCGCTAGCAGCAAAACAAATAGGCAGCCAACCAACAGATAGGGAGGTTGGCACAGATGGGAATAGGCAACAGAGAGCCATAGGAGAGCTCTATTTCAGTTGCATTGTTCTCCCCTCCTCTGTGTTACTACGGTTTCTCTTCGTCCCATGGGACTTGTTGTATTTTTCTCTGTTCTATGCTCATATATAGCTGAGCCTTGTAATAGTTTGCCACTGTCGGCTGATGATTAATATATGCAGGAGTTTTGTTCTGAGTACATGATTATGAGTATGAATGAATGATGTTATAAGCTCCATTTTAAAATTTTATTTATCGTTAGTCTGACTGTTTCCCTGAAGAGTATATGTTATGGGATGTTGTGTTATGATTGTCTAAGACTTTGGTTTGGCTTTGATTCACCTGTATGGATGTTGTGGGGATGATACCGATTTGTTCCCGATCACAGTAAGGTCGCTACATGCCTTGGGTGAGACTCTCTACCCTTCGGAGCAAAGTGTAAATGCCGGCATGAATCTAGACTACAGCGGAAAACCTTGTTGGCCCTTAGACCTGAACTCGAGTCTTCTCTGTGAGACCTATTCTCTCGCCAACAAATGGTTCCATTGTCGAGACCCGAAAATACATTTTGGAGCTAGATCATGGTATCTCAGATCTTCGAAAGAGAAATACGAAGCTGGTGGGATAACCACCTAGATCAATTCATAACTCAGCAGGTTGAGTTGAGACAAAAGAAGGAGAAAACGATTAAAGACTTGGTTCTATTCTCCGGCTCTGCTAGTGATACCTACGAAATCTTTTGGGGAAAGTTCCCAGAAGAACTCCACAACTGGTTACGGAGGCTTTAGACCAAGACTATCAAGGAAAAGCCGCGGAAGATAAATCACAAGTGGGCACACGAGGATCTGGTGGCCCTTCATCGGTTAAACACCAACTTAACCCGAGCTGTAGATTTTTGGGTGGAATCTACTTTGGAAGGATATATAGTAGATTTTACAGCTGAGTGCTACCAGTCTTTCTCAAGGGCATAAGATACCTTCAAATCTGGGTCAAGGGGGAAACTGCTGAAGGAGATCCCCTTGTCGATCAAGGCACTGATGGTAGATGAAGGACTGATGGGATTCAAAAAATCAGGGATGGAGGCGTAAACCCTCCAGTGCCGGGGGAGGGGAATAAGCGAGAGATGTTACTAGAACCGTGAGAAGGGGGAGTAGGAGTATGGATGTCGAGACTGCCAACAGGCTCAAGGAGTGGCGAGCACATCGAAGGGCGCAGATTGCAGAAAGTTGGCGAGAGAGGGTGATGAAGAAGTTGAAGAGACAGGAAAGTAGTCGGAAGAACAAAGAGGAGGTGCCTCAGATGACAAAGGGAATGGAAGGTCAAGTGGGTCCCCAGGATATAGAAGGGGTCATGAAAGAAGTGCGGCAGGTGTATAGGAGTCTAGCCCAGACGAAGCAAGGAAAGAAGTATGACGGAGAAGGTAAAAACGCACGCCCAGAGGAGGTGTCCGATGTGGAGATGCACGTTGCAATGGAGCAACTATTTCAAGAAAGGCCGACGTCTGTATCTCAAGGTATTCCTAGTCCCCATAGTTCTAGTAGCTCTAGTCCCGACCTTCCCCTGGTGCTCTACAAGCCCATAAGTGAAATTTTTGTTAAGTTACGTGAATTAAGTAGATTACACAGCATTTAGTCTCCAACTGGAGCACAAGCTAGTAGTAGGATTGCTAGTGGCCCCATATCACAACCAGGATCCAACAGCTTCATTTTAGTAACACCCATTCAAGTGAGCATGGCGGGATCACTCACACGGTACCCATAATTCTCTGGGAAAGGGAGCAATGACGTCGAACAACACTCGTATCTCTACGAGGCCATCTGGAGGGCACAACAGACACTAGATGTTGGGAAGTTGATAGAGTTTTAGACCACTCTTAGGGAGAGAGCCCTACGATGGTTCATGAAATGGTCGAAGGCTCACCCAATTCCAGCGATGGTTGATGTAAAGAGGGATTTCATTAAGGAATTAAAACTGCCTCAGACAGACCAAAAAGGCCTATCAGAGATGTGGGAGATCAAGCAAAGAGAAGGAGAAACTGCTTGGGATTTGATGCAGAGATTCAAGGATGCCATTGGGAAACTTAGCTATCCGATTGATCCAAACCATAAGAGGGATTGGTTCATTAAAGCTTTATTACCTTTGACCTGAACTCCATTGACTCAACAAAGGATAGACACACTGCAAGATGCCCTGGAGTAGGCAATGAAGATAGAAGCCATGATGGGTTACTCGCAAGAGTTCAAGGGGGGTGCAGTAGTATAGGACCCCTCGATAATGGGTCTGCAGCATCAAATATCCAGTCTGACAGAAAAACTCAATGAAATGCAACCCATGCAACCACCAAGACCAAACGTATGGTGCACGCACTGTCTCGTGGAGGGACATGTAGCAACGGAATGTCCCCGGTTGCAAGGCCAAACTGTGGGGACATCGGCTGCAAGAGAACAAGGGGCTCCACCACTAGGGGGGGTCACGCAAATAAACACCCAAGGGATATACCCGCCACAAAAACAATACACGGGATTCCCTACACAACAAAGTCCAGCCACCAATGAGTATTGTGAAGTATGCAAAAGTCTGGGCCATCAACCTCACATGTGTCCGATCTTATAGAAATATTCCAGTGTTCCAAATAATATATACTATGAATCATGTGCCTCGACCACCCATAACACAGAGCAATGTCGAGCACTAGATGCACTGGCAGAGCGGTTGGACCGGCCATCATACAGAGTAAACGAAGCTCCCCGAGGAAGAGGAGGAGGCATGAGAGGAGGCCAAACAGGAGGTAGAGGTCCGGTAAGATGCTATAACTTCAATCAGGAAGGACATGTGGCTAGAGAATTTCCACTCCCTAGGAGACCCTGGTGTTCACAATGTCAGGTTAATTCACATGCAACAGAAGATTGCCTGAAGCTCATCAAAAGATGGGAGGAAAGAGCTAGACAGAAGGGGGTGAATCTAGTAAATGCAGAACCCGGGTTAATGGGAACTCAAACAATGCAAAACGTGGCCATAGTGACATGAGCCAGAAAAAGAACAGGGGAGGATGCACGTACTATGGACCCCATGAAATTGGTCAGGCCAGCATCCCCAAAGCTCTTGATCAAACCAGAACGACAGAAACAATTTTTCCAGGAAGCAGTAGAAATGTTTGCCCACTTGGGGGAAACAAAGAAATCGAGTTACAGAAAATTCAGGAAGACAATGAAACAAGGAATACTTCTGAAGCCTTAATCCAGGAGTGGTTCCATCTATTCCTGAAGATTGTTAACAATGCACCAATGCTGAAACGGCTAAAGCAAAACCTGGAAGGGGTGCTAAAACAGAACACAGGAGCAAAAGAATCAATGGAAGCAGACCAGAAATATGTTCAAAGAATAAAAAGAAACAAACGAAGGATGGGAAAGGAATTCTAAGTGAACACGCAAGTGGCAGGGTTCCAGATTAAGGACACCATACTTGATTTGGGATCTGATGTCAACATCTTACCAAGGAAAACTTGGGCAGCGCTGGGGAAGCCAAGATTGACATACTGTCTGATTGCAGGAGGTTTAAGTTGAAATTGTTCCCATCAACCAATTGGAGGAGGTTGAAGTTGAAATTGTGGGGGTAAAGACATTTACGGACTTTGAAGTCATCGACATCATGGGAGATAAGGATCCGTACCTAGCACTGTTGGGAATTGATTGTGCTTTTGAAAATTATGCGGTAATTGATCTAAATAAAGAACTAATGATCTTCGAGGATGGGGAAATCAGAGTCACTCAGACGCTCGACCCCTACCAAGGACTGAGATATACAGAGACCGTGGATAACAGGGAAGATGCTCAGCTCTTGGACCATCTCTACCAAATGAATGCCGGAAGAAGGGAAGATTACATAAAACCAACAGCAGAAGGCTCGGTAAGTTGGAGAAGTATCCAAAGCTCTGAATTAGGATCAGAACTAGCATGGGAAGATTGGTAGCAAGGAGGCTACGAAACAAATACAAGGATATGTGCCAACGTTGCAAGAGTCAATTGGATTGGAGCCGAAATTTAGGGATACCCAATATTGTCAGATATGAACGATGTAAGTATTTTCATAGCCAAGATAGAAAACACAGTACCAGAAGGCCACAGAGTACCCTTGATGGACACGGAATTACAATACACATATGTAATATGGTGGAGTAACCATTGCAACTCATTGACTCAATGGGATGAGGTGGCAGCAGCACTAAAAGCCAGATTTCAAGAGGAGAAGGAGCCCAGAGGGAAGGACCGGTACCAAGGGGACGCAAACCCCGAACCCATCTGAAGGAATGTGAAGCAAAATGGAGAGCTGATGGATACCCGGAGGAACTGTGGGTTCACAATTTTATCCACTCCCTGGACGTAATTCCAAAGGCCTGGTACTTGACGGAAGAAAAGAGAAGAGGGACCCACAATTGGTAGGAAGTTGCGGAAAAATTCATACAGTGTTTCTCCTTTGAAGGAAACACAGAGCAGGTTACACAAGCTTTGCAAGCTATCAAGCAGGTACTGTTCTTCCCTGATGGTCGACAGATGGGCGAGCAGTCACTTCTGTACCAAGGTATCCAACAAAAGGTGGCATGTCAAAATATTAATAGAGAGACGGATGATGAAAATCTAGAGGATCTCAGGCACCTGTATTTTGAAGAAACAGAGGGGGAGAGGGACATCAAAGAAGAACCAACTACAGAAGGTATCCACCTCCTACCTCTGAGAACCAAAAAGGTAAATATTGGAATAGAAGACAAACCTAAGCTGGCGACCATTGGAGACTACTCGGACGAGCAAACAACAAAGGAAATATTCAATCTACTTAAGGAGTATGAGGACTTGTTTCCTTCATCCGTAGCAGATATCAAAGGCATAAGAAGATATATGGGGGAAATGAGGATAATACTAAAGCCTGATGCAAGGCCGGTAAAACATAGACCATATCGTCTAAACCCTAGGGTGAAGGAAAAAGTGAAAGAAGAGATCGAAAAAATGCTAAAGGCCGGACTAATATTCCCTGTAGAAGAGGAAGAATGGGTAAGCACCATAGTTATCAGAGATATGAGTCTGCGTCGATTACAAAAGCTTAAAAAATGCTTGTATCCATGATCCGTTCCCTACTCCATTCAATGACGAAGTCCTTGACAACGTTGCAGGGAGTGAGGCATACTCATTCACCGGTGGCTTCTCCGATTACCATCAGGTAAGAATAGCAGAGGAAGACAAGAGAAAGACAACCTTCACCATAGAATGGGGCTCCTTCACATACAACGTGATGCCATTCGGATTGAAGAATGCACCTGTAGTCTTCTCTCACATTGTGATAGCGGCGTTCCGAGAATACATCCACAAGTTCTTAGAAGTCTATATGGATGACTGGACTGTGTATAGCATACTGAAGGATCATGCGAGCCTGTTGAGAGTAAAGTTTGATAGGTGTCGACAACTGCAGATCTCACTGAACCTAAAGAAGTGTATATTTACTGTACCATTTGGAACACTGTTGGGGCACGTGGTATGTAATCAAGGTGTCTGTGTAGACCTGGCCAAAGTAGTAGTGATTGTCAATATGGAGGCACCGGAAACTGTAAAACAGTTAAGGTCACTGCTGGGCCACACAGGTTACTACCGGCATTTCATCTGCAACTACGTAAAAATAACAGCGCCCTTAGAAAGACTATTGAAAAAATCATAGCAATTCCAGTGGACGGAAAGCTGCAGAGAGGAACTGAACACGCTGAAAGAAAAATTAGCGAGTGCGCCAATACTAGTCCACTCGAACTGGGACAAACATTTCCATGTACACATTGACGCGTCCGACATTGCGCTTGGTGCGGTCCTAGCTCAACCAAGGGACACTTCAGTCGATCATCTGGTATATTTTTCTAGTCGCAAGTTGTCAACAACAAAATGCAACTACACAACAACAGAGCGGGCGACACTAGCAATGGTGTACTCTCTCCAAAAATTTCGCCACTACCTATTGGGAGGTAAGTTCAAATTTTTCATGGATCATTCCGCATTAAAGTACTTAGTAAATAAGCCATTCTTAGAAGGGAGAATCTTCCGATGGCTCCTACTTTTCCAGGAGTTCACATTCGAAGTAATTGTAAAGCCCAGAAGGCTTAACGTAGGGCCTGATCACTTGTCCCGACTAGAGAATGGTGAAAGTGGAGGATCTCTAGATGATCAGTTGCCGGATGCTGATCTTTTCAGGGTAGAAGCCATCCCGGGTTACCTGAATGAAATAGCGACCTACCTCACCACGGGACAGTGTCCGCAAGAATATACTACAACACAAAAAAGGCATCTGGTAGTTCGAGCTACGGAATATCAGCTGATAGCAGGACAATTGTACAAAATGGGGCTAGACCAAGTTCTTCGAAGATGTGTCATGGATCATGAAAGGGAAGCTATACTATGGGAAAGCCACAATGGTGTGGCGGGAGGGCACGTGGGAGCTAAACCAACAGCATGCAAAGTACTACAAGCAGGCTTCTGGGGCCAACAGTGCACAAGGACAGTAAAGCATATGTTCAGAAATGTGATGTATGTCAGCAAACAGGATGACCCTCCCACAAGGATGAGCTTCCACTTCATCCCATAAAAGTATTCCAGTCATTCGAAAAATGGGCAGTAAATTTTGTAGGGCCAATTGCGCCGACTGCAAGATATTCAAAGGCAAGGTACATAATAATGGTGACCGATTACTTGACCCGCTGGGTAGAAGCTGCGCTAGTAAAGAACTATACGACAGACACTGCTGCTAGATTCATATTTGAAAATATAATCAGCCGATTTGGGTGTCTAAAAAGCTTAACCAGTGACGAGGGTACACATTTCATCAATTACATCATTAAGTCCCTACTGCAGAGATTCATGATACAACACCATAAAAGCAGCCCGTATCATCCGCGGGAAAATGACACAGTGGAAGCATTTAACAAGATACTGGAAAAAGGCCTAACAAAGATATGCAACACGGAGCACGATGACTGGGACGAATGAATACTAGCAACCCTATGGGCATATCGCACAACAGTAAAATGACTACACAACAAAATTCCATTTCAGTTGGTTTATGGAAGAGAAGCAATAATCCTAGCAGAATTCATGGTACCAAGCCTTATGATCACAACAACGCTACAACTATTTGAAGAGGAATCTTTAAAAGAGAAATTGCACGAGCTACAAGAACTTGAGGAATGACGATTCCTTGCGGAGTTTCATCAGACGGTAGAAAAGGAGAGGCAGAAAGCTTGGCATGTTCGACATATCAAACAAAAGACTTTTCAAATTGGAGAAAAGGTCCTACTCTATGACAGTAAGTCCTAGAAGTTCCCAGGGAAATTGTAGATGCATTGGCTGGGACCATTTCATGTCATATATATCAAACCGTCGAGAGCAGTTCGATTGGCACATTTAAACGGCCAAGTTCTACAAGGATGGGTCAACGGTGCATGCTTGAAGCCCTACCAAGAGTAAGTTGTTCATTTCAATTTCAATAACTCTCACAACCGAGAGGAGTAGGTAGGGTAGATTAGATTCAATAACTCTCTCGCACCCGAGATGACATAGATAGGTTCACTATAATGAAGTAAATATCAGTTGAGTTGCGGAGACCGCAACGCAACCATATATGGTCAGGGAGGGGTAGTGTCCAGCTTGTCATCCACTTCAGGAAGAAAAGTGTCAGTCCGTAGGATCACCAAGATTTGGAAATAATTGCCATAATTATCATTATCCATACTGTACTAAATTTTCCATAATTAGACATAACCACCAGCCGTCGCGTCTGCCCAAATCCAAAAACCACAGTCAGCAGTGTCAGAACCCACCTCAGCAGCTAATTGATCACACGATTGTAGCCGCGGGAGAATCCAGGGAAACATTAATTAGTTATGGGGTCTCATCAACCTCACCCGTGCCGATTACTTACATAACCTGCATGCAGAAAAGCGTGAGAATGCCGGAAAAATCCGAGTTAGAGTTAGAAATCTCCGAAAGAGCAAGGGAAGTTGGAGTAGAACCAGAGCAGAGAAGGCGTCTAGAAGAAGAGAGTCAAGAGAAGAGACAGAAAACTATTTTTCAGGTATACCAGCGGCGAGCGAAGATGACAAGAGTAAGCCCAGCAGTCATAGAATAGGAGCTGGACAGTATAATTCACAAAATGGAGTCCCTCGTCGGAAAATATGACAGTGCGACCCTAATCGACGCAGACCTCACGGATTCCTTTGAGTTTCCTGCGCTAAAGAGGCATGTATACATTGAAAATTATACAACAGAAGCAGGACGGGCAGAAACAAGAGTCCTGCCTGAGTTCAAGGGTATCCAACAGTCCTTGATAATGAATTTAAGAAACTTACCAATATTTGCGATTACAGGTGCTGCGATGCAGTGCACCAAATTCCTGTTGAGTAGGATTCATAACGGCTCTCTGTGGCTGGGAAAGGAAATCCTGATTCATGCCGAAGACATTCATAGGTTGACAGGACTATCGCAGGAAGGAAGGGACATATCTCCAGCGTTCCAAAATATATCGTAACAGGCGAAGAAGTCAGGAGACACAGACTACTATGCCAAGTATGGCACCCGAAGAGGAGGAAAGGGAGAAAAAATTGAGTTAATTAACAGGCCAAAGATCAAATTCACTTTCTATATCATTTCCAGCAAGACGATGAGGCATTACACCAAAGGAGAGTGCACATTAGACACAATTTTGGTTGAGGAGCACTGCATCTAGGAGACCAGGCTGAACTGGTGCTCCTTCCTACTGAAGGAGTTGTTCAAGGATTGTGAAGACAACTATAAGAGGGAAACTGGGTTTATCTATGGATATTTGATAATGGCACTGGCCATGTGGAAATGGATTTTCCCCATCATCAGGATACTGGTGGAGATAGCCG
Organism: Pinus albicaulis; assembly: GCA_034641835.2. Taxonomy (NCBI): domain Eukaryota; kingdom Viridiplantae; phylum Streptophyta; class Pinopsida; order Pinales; family Pinaceae; genus Pinus; species Pinus albicaulis. The sequence continues at coordinate 1,763,050,708 of CM076575.1, read as the reverse complement.
AAGACCAGCCAGTGGTAATGAAGTTTGTACCCTGGAAGGTGTCTGGAGATCCTAGCACCAAGGAAGTAAATGCCGAAGCCTTTAAGAGTTGGTACGACCTAATGGTCGATGCTGTAATGAGTCAGCAAAGGGTCCCAAGAAACCTACTGGATGGGTATAGCGAGCAAGTCTGGTTTGGAGTCACGCACAAGCATACGTTCCTCAGACCCACTTGTGTACCAGAAACAACATTCCAGATGAGGCCTCTGAAGTTCCAAATTGATGAAGCAGCTTTCCACACAGAGGTCTATTCATGGCTAGGATTTGCGATGGAGATCAGGGATGGAGTGTACACGTACATCTTTGACGGGATTCTACCACACCGGTTGCCAGGAGAAACGTCGGAGGAGGCAACAAATAGGATGTCGAACTTGCAGCTCCTCCCGATCATTCAACAACTGAACATAAAGGTAATAAGATTTAATGAAGTAGTTCAGGTGATAGAAAGTAGTGCTACTCCCTTTCCAACTTTTTCAGAATTCCAGGTCTCCCAATCTAACCTATCTCCAAGCACAACCTCCATCTTTGCACCCATCCCCAATGTATTGTTCATTTTGCCACCCCCAACAACCACAACGCTGGCGGGGAAGAGTAGAGCTGCGAAGCCAGCAGCGGCACTGAAGGCAAAAAGGGCCAAGGTTGCAAAGTCAAGTCTGATGGTCGATCTCACAGGAGAGGATCCACCTCAACAGTTGAGCGCAGGGGTACTGATCCAGGAAGAGAAGATAGTTGAGATAGAAGAAGCAAGCGGGTTGCCACCCCACACCCCCATAAACCCCTTTTATTTCCTGAACATCCACATATTGCCACCCCGTCCATATCAATTACTACTCACCACCTCATCCGTCTCCCGAGAACCCCACAGCTCCGCACCATCCACCTCATCCGCCACCGTGTCTGATCCAGTTATCAGAAGGATACTCAATGGGTACCATGGGATGGAGGTTAACTCGGGTATGGAAGTGCTACCCCCAGTTAACCCAACCGTGGTCCCGCATACTAATTTTACCAACCTCATCAATAAGTTAGAGCAGAAAATTGAAGACACAGCTAGGCCACTCCCTGAGCATACTCCACTCCAACCCCCCAACCGAGTAGATCAAGAGAGGCAACCAGACTTAAATATGGTGGACTTTGCACCACAAAAAACTCTGCCACAGTCACCTCAAGACCAGTTAGCAAGATCAGTTTCCAGTGGACAACCACTCCAGGAGAAAAGGCCAGATCAGGTTACCTTCGGTGCCAAAAGCATGGAGACATGGGGGACAGCTCAAATGTACCATTTCATTCAAAGAGCAGCACAACAGGCCGAGAAGCTCGACTCGGAAATATAGCATAAATGTGAACAGAAACAGAAGCAGATAAGCACACTTACTAAATAGCATGAGTAGCTGACAACGGAGAACGAGCAGCTATAGGGAAAGCTGGAAATAGTGACTAGGGTTTTCAGGGAAGTATGGCCCGCAGTGGCAACCCATAGCAGTAAAATACCAGACGACGTGCAGGAAATGGATGTAGTAGGGTGGGCGATCCACCTCAGGGTGTCATATTCAAACCTCCACCATGAAAATGCGGAACTCAAAGCGGTGTTGGTAGCCCGAGCCGCATTTCCCGACCCAGTGGTTGTGTACTCAACACAAATATCAGAGAAACAGGGCCAAGTAGCAAAGATGCAAGAAGTTTTGAGTACTGCAGCCAAAGATGCATACGACCTATTGAAGGGTCTACAAGAATGCTCAACGACCCTCATTGTGAAGGCACAACCGATCTCGGCCCAACTACAAAAGATCTCTAAGGAAATACAGGAAGCAACGGATCCAACTAAACTGGACCAACTTTATGCCCAGGCGGATGTGTTAGAGGTCCAAATTCAAAAAATAGAGGAGACTTTAATGGCGGCAAAGCAGGCCATCTGGGAGCTTTGATAGCTCGTGAAACTCAACGCACAAGTGATGCAGCAATTGGCCTCTGAGGCCGACACTCAGATCAGAACAGTGTTCGGTGTCATGCCGCCAAATGCCGGGGAGGAATTTGTCACAAAAAACATGGTTGAGACCGACAAGTTGATGCAAGGGTGGCAGCAGGCCATGGCAACCTTCCAAGAGCTCAAAGCTTCAGTTCTAACCAAGGTCCCAAAGTTGGGGCCCTTTTTTGGACAACCAGGACGAGGCGCACAGCCAAAACAGGGCACAGGGTCGATCGAACCCATGGAAGTGGAGACAGCACAAGACAATTGACTCAGGGCAAGTCAAAGGATGTGGTCGGGGCCTGTTGGGGCCCTTGTTTTGAAAATCAAAAGGTTTTGAGTTACGGTGATTACATGGAAAAACGCAACCTCGGTAAGTATAAAGGTGTCAAGGTTGCGAAGGAGCAGAGGATAGGTGTCGTGGCTGTTGCGGGAGTAAGCATACATGATGGGAGAGCGCGGAAGGAAACAAGAAGTGGACTTCTGATGAATAGAAAGAAACAAAATACAGCCGAGCGAGAAGAAAGAAGGAACTGTCAATCCCGCTGGCAGTAGAACAAATAGGCAGCCAGCCAACAGATAGGGAGGTTGGCACAGACGGGAATAGACAACAAAGAGCCACAAGAGAGCTCTGTTTGGGTTGCAATGTTCTCCCCTCCTCTGTGTTAGTACGGTTTCTCTCCGTCCCATGGGACTTGTTGTATTTATCTATGTTCTATGCTAATATATAGCTGAGCCTTGTAATAGTTCACCACTGTCGGCTGATGATTAATATATGCAGGAGTGATGTTCTGAGTACATGATTATGAGTATGAATGAATGATGTTATAAGCTCCGTTTTAAAATTTTATTTATCGTTAGTCTGATTGTTTCCCTGAAGGGTATATGTTATGGGATGTTGTGTTATGATAGCCTAAGACTTTGGTTTGGATTTGATTCACCTGTATGGATGTTGTGGTGATGATACTGATATGCTCCCTATCACAGTAAGGTCGCAACACGCCTCAGGTGAGACTCTCTTCCCTTCGGAGCAGAGTGTAAATGCTGGCGTGAATCTAGACTACGGCAGAAAAACTTGTTGGCCCTTAGACCTGAACCTGGGTCTTCTCTATGAGACCTATTCTCTTGCCAACAAATAATCATATGGAAGCAATCACATCAGCCATAATTCATCTGACCCCACCTAGCCATGATAGGAATTTTGTCAAACATGTCACAAACATAACATCTACATGCATAAACAACAGGTTTAAATCAAGGGGCTCTTTCTTATTTGGGAATGGCTAAGAAGAATTTCTCCCCTACATCATAAGCTATCATACAATCAATTTCACCATAGATACACAACACAATAATTTATAGGAAAAAACATGAATAGAGACATACAACATCATTGATCGAATAATTGATTATAACCAACAAATTAACAACAAAAGTACCATGAATAAAATAGCAATGAAATCCATACATAAACAATTATATTTTTATACCAAATACCGAAGAAATGAGCTCTTCATTACTGAATGTAAAAACCAACCGGAGATGGGACTTCCACGTCCCACCCGTCCATAGATTTTCTAAGCCAAATCTACTTCAACCAATCACCCCCATGCCATATTCTAGGCATGAATGTGGGACTTCGATCGAAAGAACCAACAAGGGAACCCCGAGGCTAAACCACCTCACCCTCATCAATAAACATGTCATAACCTTATTTACAGTGATCTAACCCCGATCACTAGGCCAACAAAAGCATGGATATCACCGGATTCTCTCCACCTAAACTGTGAGGAATTTTCCTATCTCCTAGTCTCTCAGGCTTTACACAACCTATAGTCTGAATCAGGGGTCACTAGGCCCTCAACCGATACATACTCTCCAGGCTTGACCTCAATCCCAAACCGAGGATTCCTAGGCACGAAATGGAGAGTAGACCATATCTAGGATTTACCGTATATCTCACCATTCACCAGTCAAGGATTCCTAGGCCCATGGAGGCAACGCAATCCTCACTTTTACCGCAACCTATGTCTAGCTCAAGGGCTACTAGGCTAGTGGCTTTACCATGATCCACATTCCAGTTTAGGGAAATCTAGGCCATGTTCTGTATCAATTCGGAGATCCACCCCACTCAGTTTCGAATATATCCGACAATCCAACTTAACCAAAACATGATAACTCCACAACACCATGCCTATCAGGAAATGGAAAGGATAGGTTGAATACACTGTCATATCTGGAAAAACCCATGCCAAGACATGAGATAACCACATGCAACACCATACATGCCAAATCTATCAAGGAAAATACACATGCAAATCGATACCTATGAATAATTCTACTATAGCTGCTTGATTCCTACTCCTCCTTGCTTGCTTCCTCCTTTTTCCTACTTTCTTTCCTTTCTTGTTCAAAATTCCAAAGTTCTCCAAAACTCTAAGTGTCCAAGGGTGAGAGAGAGAGAGAGAGAGAATAATTAGAGAGCTCCAAAAATGCATTGACAAAAGGTACCAATTGATCCTCAGAAGCCTTTTTATAAAATAGGCCTCTATTTTCTTCATTTTCTATAATTTTCCTTCAATTTCCTCCTCACATGCAATTAGTGACCTTTTACCTCCATTTTCTCCTAATTTCCATTATTTTCATAAATAAATGTGCCAAAAATACTTTTTCCTCTTTAATTCCTTTTTTTCCTTTTCCTTTTCCAATTTCCTTAGCCATAATAAACCAAATCAACACCCCTAGGATGTTTTTCCAAACATTCAACTTGCAATAAGTGTCCCATCAACCATGGTTATTATTTTTAACATTTATTACATGGAAATTTCACCAGGCTTGTTACACTTTAGATCACCAAGACTAATCGTACCTTTTCAAAATATCCTTGTAAAATAATTTTCCCCAAAGGAAATGATATCTCCTTTTTCTTCCCTTAGGGTGAGAATTTTGTTCTAATCCCTTGTCATGTGTTTTGAACATCCACTATCAATGTACCATTTCCTTCCTTGTTTTTGGACATACAGTGCAATTCCAAATGCTTCCATGTTTTGTTCTTCTTACTTCCATTTCTACACATTTTTGTATTATTCTCTATGCTTGGTAAGAACATCTTCTTCCTTGTTTTGTTTAGGAGACTTTATTATGCTACTTATTTAGCTAGGTTCCATGTTCCCATAGTTATTTCACTCATAACATTCAACATTTTAATAAATTATGGGAGGAAATAAATTGTAGCTTCTATCAACAAACCTGTTGTAGCTCCTAGAGACAGCCTAGAGTTGCAATAGACCAGTGCCTAGGACATCTTAGCATAGCAAGGAGCTTATAATATAATGGATGAAGTTGTCAGCTTCAGCTCACATGCTATCTCCTGAAAACAGGTAAATGAAATAGAATGGGACCAAACTCTTAGAAAATGACAGAGGTAAAGAGATACTGTAGAGGCAAGATGCAGAAATCTAATACAAAAGCAACAGACAATTCAGAGACAGTTTACTGCAAAGCGGGCTGATTCAGAAATACTTCATGGACATAAATTATCAGAAGGTGTATGCAATGAAAGAAGTGTTGAGAAGATACTAGTTAACATTGGGCTGATACCCAGATATACAATACCGCCATGCATGGGCTTACCAATCTAAGAATCCATACATGATAGTAGCATTTTAAAAGCACCCTCCCAAAGAAACTAATATAGCAGAAGTGTGGTCAGCTGAATAATGGAACAGAACATCATGCATGAGTCGTATTAAAAACACTTGACTGATCTGAGTATGGGCATCAACTAGGATGAATCCTTACCAGCTATCAGTGAGCCACTCGCATTCCAAAACATGATACAGGAAAGATGGATGAGATGAAATGATATATTAAATAACATATAAAAGAGAGTTACAGACTGTGAAATACCAAAGATCAGAATCCTCTTTGATAGACAGAACTCCCCCTCACTGAGGCCCTATGGGCTCTGAGCCTTCCTACTGGAATTTTTCAAAATGTGTGCAAAAGCCTTTCACTGCATAATTTTCTAATAAAAATCTGGAACCTTTACAATGTGTTTCTTCTGATTTTTTATAGCAGAAGATGAGCAGAGGAGGTAGGTGGAGCACTAAATGAAACATTAAAACACAGAAAGGAAGGAGAGGGCCAAAACCCATTATGTTTTAAATCTCTGCATTTATCCCTGGTACCTTTTGGAGTGAAAGAGTGATCTTCTTTGTTTTCCATTTACTCTGGTCTGGCCCTGGTGTACTCTGGCTGCAGTAGGACTTTGTGGTACTGTGGGTGAATAAACAAACTGGTAATAAAGATGGAATGGTCTGCCATACTTGTGTGACAAATGCTTTCAGAGCTTTGGATGGTGTTCTGGGTAGAAATCTCTTCACTGGAGCATGGCACGGAGTAAAAACCAGTATGGGCGCTCTGTCCTTCCATGGAGAAAAACATCTCTGTTGATGAGGCTGCTCTGATGACTTGGTTCCTGTGCATTGAAATCTCTGCCGCTTCACTTATATCTTTATCTGCAAAATATTTCCGCTGTAATGAAGACTATGCAATCATGGCGCCCCCTTTACTTATGCACCCTGCAGAACACGCAACTGGACTCAGAAAACAATGCAATGGGAGGGTGGACGAAATGGTAGCGCAGCGGCGGAGTGGTGGCTTTGACTACACAATGGTGACAAAATGCAAACGGAAGGGTGAAAACTCATGAATAATAGGGTTTGGTGGTAGAATGCAGCACTGACCGTTAGATCATGGTCTGGGGACAAAGATCAACGGTGGAGATCGGGCGGCGGAAAAATATATGGAAGTGGGGGGAATGACTATGAGATATAAGACTTTTCGTGTAAAGTCTTAAACTTTATACTTCAAACAAAATACAAATAAATGCAACGGAAATGCAATGAAATGCGATGAGGTGGGACCCAGCCGGAGGAGGAGGGCAATCAAATCTTGACCGTTAGATCCTAGATCCAATGGACAGTCAGGATCAATTTGGAGCAATCGCAATCGGGGGGAACAAGGCATGACACATATTAAAACTTCCGATTGCGATTAGGTGGGGTCAGCGATGACCGTCGGATTGTGTATCAAACGGACGGACGGGATTAAATTGGGAAACAGCGGGGAAGGCTTGCGATCAACGCTGAGCCGTTGGATCAACAGGGAAAACAATGGTGGGGATTTAATCGGGAAATTTCAATCGGAGGAGGGACAGGGGTGACACATTTCAAAATTGCGATTGCGATCGGAGGTTGGGGCGCGATTGATCACTGACCGTTGGATCAGCAGGGAGATGGACGGATAGGATTTGATCAAAGCAATCGCAATCAGGGGGCGTAGAAGAGGGGATGCGATTGAACGCTGTGATTGCGATGGAGCGATTAGCGCTTCGCCGTCCGATCTTTATGTCAGATCAATGGTAAAGAGCGCATCTCGGGGCTTTGTTTAATAAAACAATCGCATCGGAAATTTTTTGATGTTACAAAGGATTGCACCCACCCGACGGTTTCCGATTGCAATTGGCTCCCAAGGCCTAAGCTTGGTCTTGGGTCAGGGTTACGTGGGGAAGTGGTTGAAGGGAACTGGCGGAAAAGTGGCTAAGCCCTATTACAATGTTTAAAAGTGGGTTTTAGCCCATTTAAATGTGATTTAAAGGTTAGGAAGGGGAACGATAGAAGAATAAAGGGGGGAAATGGCCAACAAAGGGTAGGGGAAGAATTTAAAGGGGATTTTGGGCTAGTTAGGAGAGATAAGGGAGGAATTTTGAGATGGAAAGGGGCTTTGGAAAGAGGGAAAATGAGGTGAAATAAGGATTTCTGCAGAGGTAGAAGGGGTAAATAAAGGCCCTAGGAGCACATATTTTTGCAATTAGTGAGGCTCATTGGCTCCAGGACGGCAAAGGGAAAGGGATTTAAGAGCAAGGAACATGAAAGGCTTCAAGGATGATGTTTTTCCAGAAGGAAACCATTACTTGAAAACTCAAATACAGCTTGACCCCCCTTGTTTTCTTGTCAAAAATTAGTAAGGGGCTAAGATGATCAACATTGGCTCCACCTGGGGACGACACGTTCATCCCTGAGCGTGTCGAGAACTTCACAGGTCCCCTGATCATCTTGTGTGCAGATTCCGCTCTTCAGCACCTTCATTTTTTACTTTATAATTCATTACAACACCCACCTTATTCAAACTAAAACAAAAAGGAAAATATCATACAATATAATACATCAGGCTGCCTGGCCTGAATCAGAAATGGAAGTAGGGCTTGAGTAATTGATCATTTATAGGGGCATCCAGCAAATCGCCCTGTAAATCCTCCAACCTGAAAGTATTATTACCCCCCTGTTCCACAATTTTGAAGGGACCAAACCAGAGGGGGTCGAATTTTCCATGTTTACCTTTCTCAGCTCTCCGGATATCCCACCTGAGCACCAAATCACCAATCTGCAGCTTCCTGTCTTTTGCGTGCTGATCAAAAATGTGTTTCATTTTCTCTTGATATTCTATCAATCTCTGATTCGCCCGGCCCCGTGTTTCTTCTAATTCCACCAATTGATTGATTCTCCTGATCATATCGTCAGGCTCCTCCTGGCTTTCTTGCATGAAGCGGGCCACTGGTAAAGCCAATTGTACAGGAAAAACTGCTGCTCGTCCATATACCAACTCATAGGGAGATTTCCTAGTTTCTCTCTTGCTGGTGATTCTATTAGCCCATAGAGAAAATTTCAATTGGGAATCCCAATTCTTCTGATTCTCATTGATAGTATTCTTCAAAGCCCTCACCAGAGTCTTATTTGAGGACTCTGCCAAGCCATTTCCTTGTGGATAGTAAACTGTAGAGTGGCTTAGCGTGATATTGTACTGCTGGCAGAAATTCATAAACTTTGCAGATTTGAAGGCCTAGGCGTTATCTGTCACTATTCTAGCAGGACAGCCAAACCTGGATATGATATTTTCTTCCATGAATTTTATTATCATTGTATCTGTAGCATTCCTTGCAGGTATGGCTTCCACCCATTTGGTGAAATAATCCGTGGCTGTTAATATCCATTTATGTTGTCCACTAGATGGAGGATGTATTTCACCTATAAAATCAATACCCCATTGTTTGAATGGTTCATCCACATGCACTGGGATCAGGGGAAATGGTGCTGATTTCTGTCTCTCAGCAAACTTTTGACATTTATCACATGCTCTTACCCTGGCAAAAACATCTCCAAAAATCTTTGGCCAATAGAAGCCAGCTTTCAGAATTTTATGAACTGTGGCCCTCCAGCTGTAATGACCTCCACATATCCCTTCATGGAATTCTGCAATAATGCTCTCTACTTCATTCTCTGTGAGGCACAGGAGTAAGATACCTGAGGGATATCACCAGTATAGCCGGCCGTTGGCAATTATGTATTTCTGTGATTTCAATCGTAATTCTCTGTATTTAGTTTTTTCACAACTTGGAGGGCAGTTGAGTGTAAGGAGATATTCTACTATATCTTTGTAACATGGATTGGTGAGGTACTTTATATGTGTTTCTGGAGTAGCTACCCCAATTCCACATAATTCTTCTTTCTCCTCAGATTCCTCACCTGCTATAATGGATAAATTTATGCCCAAAGCCTGACAATTTGATTCAGACAACATTTTGGCAAGCCCTTGTCCTTTAATTAGCTTAGTAGGGCGGATGTCCAGGTCATACTCCTGTATTTTAGCAATCCACCTCCCTCTTTTTCCTTCACTATCCCCCTGAATAAGGATGTCTTTTACAGTAGCTGCAGGTACAAATGCAGTAATGTGGGACTATAAGATATATACGCGGAAAGCTTTGAGGGATTTCACTAGAGCGTATGCTTGCTTTTCCAATATGTTATATTTTAATTCTGCATCACGAAGCACCTAACTGAAAAAGGAAATAGGCTGCTCATACCCTTCCACATTTTTCTGTAATAAAACTCCAACTATTGTATGAGGTGATGCAAAAGAGAAAATCATGAAAGGTTTATCATAATCTGGTCCAGCCAATACAGGAGCTTCTGCAAAAGCATTCTTAATCCTAGTAAATGCCTCCCGTGATTCTTGTGACCACTTTACCTCAATTTCCTTTTTCAGCATATCTGTTATATGCCTAACTATCTCAGCATAGTTAGGGATAAACATTCTTAAGAAATTTATGCGTTCGAGGAACACTTGTATCTCTTTCTTATTTATGGGAAAAGCAATACTGTTTATAACTTCTACCCTCTTGGGATATATCTTCACCCCATCTTTAGTAACGATATGGCCTAAAATATTTCCCTCTTCTAAGGAAAATAAAGACTTTTGAGGATTAAGGGAAAGACCATACCTTCTGCACTTTTCAAAAGTTCTTCACAGATGTTCAACGTGCTCAGCATCATTCTTTGAAAATACAGTGATATCGTCGAGGTAGACTACCAAGAACTTGTCTTGTTCCCCAACAAAAGCAATATCCATTGCCCTCTGAAAAGTGGCCCCTGCATTAATCAATCCAAAAGGCATTCTGGCATACATAAATGTACCCCACGGTGTGGTGAAAGAAGTCTTCTTTTGATCCTCTGAAAGTACAGCCACCTGGTTATAACCAGAGAATCCATCCATCATTGACATTCTGGTAGCTCCAACTACTTTCTGCAGGATATGATCCATTTTAGGTAGTGGATAGTTATCCTTTAAGGATGCTCTGTTTAAATTCCTAAAATCCACGCACAGCCTTATTTCTCCATTCTTCTTGTGTACAGGTACAAGGTTTGCCACCCATTCAGAGTACCTCAGTGGTACAATTATTTTGGCCTTCAGCAGCTTCTTAATTTCTTTCTCGATAGAAGGCAGCAGCAGGGGATTTATTTGTCTGAGATTCTGCTTATGAGGCTTTTCATCTGTCTTCAGTGGAATTTTGTGTTGCATAATATTGATATCAAAAGTTTTCAAGTCCTGATAGGACCATGCAAACACGTCTTTGTAAGACTGGAATAGCTTTTGATATAGCTTTTTATACTCTTCAGGGACTTTCTTGGACAGTTTAACAATTTTGGGTTCAGCCTCCGTACCCAAATTCAGGTCTTCAACCTGATTTTATTCTACCTCTTTGCTTGGCTGCAATGAGAAATCATTCTTGTCAAATAATCTTTCTAGAGGTACCAGCCCTCTAGGTATTATGTTTCCCTTCAACTGCAACACTTTATTACCTGCCACTTTTTCCTCCCAATTTCTCTCTGAAATGTTTTCATATTCTAACTCTTTTTCATCATCAATATCCATATTGGAGAATTCTCCTACTGTTTCCAGGAATCTCTTCATCTATTCTTCATCCTCAAATGCCTGCCAGTGTTTGATATTATCTGGGATTGAAGGCTGATAGCGCACCTCGACTTCATATCTTAAAAGAGGGTTCTGAGGTGGTCGAAATGTACTAGCAGCCACAGCAAGGGAATCAGCCATCCTATTCTGTTCTCGGGGCATGAACTGTATATTAAATGCCAAGAAGAAGTTTTCCACCATATCCCAAACTTCATTTCTATAAGCCCTTAGCCTAGGATGTTTGGTCTGACACTGATTCCTGATCTGTCTAACCACCAGCTCTGAATCTCCCAGAACTTTTAAACTTTGTATATTCATATTCCTGGCTGTCTGCAATCCTAACAGAAGTGCTTCATATTCAGCCACATTTTTGGTGGCTTCATATTATAACTTGAAGGACAATGGAACCCACATTCCTGTAGGAGAAATCAATAAAATTTCCGCTCCATTACCTTCTTTTGAATTTGCTCCATCAAAATGGAGTGTCCAGATTCCTGCTCCCCTGTTCTCTGAGGGCTGCTCAGTCTTGATTTGGCAGAAGGATGGTTCATGAGCATAATATTGATATTCTTCCAGAATCAAGCATGAAAAATCTCCTTCTTTACTATAAACTAGTGAATTTACGGAATTGTCAGCCATAGTCACCATCTTGACAAATCTAGTCTCCCTGTATAGTCTCCTCTCTTGGCCGCAAAAAACTGGGATAGTGGCATATGTTAAATCCATCTTAATTGATCCACCAATTTTTGTTCCCCAGGACCTTGATAGCAACATACCAAAACGAGCTGGGATGTCAGCCACCACGATGTCCATTACCACACTTTTTGCTGGGATTTGGGCTAAATTGACCACTAAATCCTTGATCATCCCCAAGCATTTAACTCTTTTGGAATAAAATGAGTAGAGGTCTTTATATGGACGTGTGATTTGTAAACCTAGATGTTCCATGACTGACAAAGGCATAAGATTATGGGAAGCCCCAGAATCTAGCATACAGTTATGTAATAGCAGGTCATGGATTACTAGAGACACATAGAAGGGAGGAGTAGAGGGGTCTATCTCCTCAACATGTGGGCCAAAAACTACCATAGGTCTCTCTTCTTGAAGGTTGAGACTATCTGGGATGATTGGTGCTTCTGGAGGGAGCATAAAAGATGTGACTTGAGATTGATATGCTGGCTGTTTCAACAGTTCAGTCAAGGGGACTGGGATTTTGACTTTTTCTAGTTCTTTTTGCAGACTGAAAGCAGGAGGGGATTTTTCTATCATAACCTCTTTTGACTCTTTATTTTTAACTGGGTGCTGGGCTTCTTTTGACACAGATTTGGTACAAGAAGAAGTGACTACTTTTGAAGAAGAAGGGATTTGATCATTAGACTGCAAAGGTTTGTTTAGAGATTGCTTACCTTTGTCTGTAGTTTTTTGCATTGTAGCCTCCTTCTGAGCAGGTACTTCCTTCTGGGGTAGTTCCTCTTATTCCTGTTCTTCGGTACGGTTCCTCTTCCTAGAAGATCTGAGATCATATCTTCTATTGAAATGTGCTTGCATGAAATCATCAAATTTTTTACAATAATGATCAAATTCTGCTTCTTCTCCATCTCTGACCTTCTCTTCCTCTTGCAATGAGCATCCAGCTTTATCATTTCCCTGTAAAGGACATTCCTCCCCATCACTATCTGAAAAGGCAAGATTTGCATCCTCCAGCCTATAGGCAGTATCTTCAGTGGAGTCATCTACTGGACCTTCCAGGTATAATGGGTGTGGCACTTGATCCTGTTGCTCCTTTGATTCCCTCGGCAATATTTGCAAGGGTGGTTTCCTGTACTGAGGATTGTATCCTTTGTTTGGAGCATTCTAGAAATTCCTGAAGACTGAATTCTTGGCTTCCAGTTCCAACTTGACCATTTTCTTAATTATTTTGCTCATTTCTTCCATTTTGTCTGAGTCTCTGTCCTGACTAGAAGTAGACACCTCTTCCTTGCCCCTTCTTTTGATATCTTGTTCCGATCTTCCTTTTGACTTTCCAGTTGAGGCAAAGTTTGCTTCTAACTCTAGTGCATCTTCCTGAGCATCATCTAGAGTAGCAGGCTTTCTTTCTCTGAGGGAGAAACCAAATTATGAATCAAAGGCTACTACAAAAATAACTTTAGTAGCAGTTTGATGGGGTTTCATATCAGCAGGGAGACTTAGGTACAACTTATTAAATCTCTTGATAAATTCTGACACTCCCTCATTGTGTCTTTTCTTTAGTGTGTTAAACTCAATAAGACAATTTCCATGGTCTTTCTTTTCTCCCCATTTCCTGAGAAAGGTGTCTTCCATGTTATCCCAAGTGGTAATATAATGGCCGGCCAACGTCTTGAACCATTTTCTAGCTTCACCATCAAGAGACTGCACAAATAGTCTTAAGACCACATCTAAATGTTCAACATTAAAATTCTCTGCAAAGGAGCAGAAAGTCTCGAGGTGTTTTTGAGCATCGATTTCATTTTCTCCATTGAATCTGGGCAAGACCTTCAGATAATCCTGGGGCATATCATTTATCACTTGAGGTAATGCCAGTGGAGCATATTTATTCATCAAAAAGGCCGGAATATGTGCCATTGGAGGAGGTGGTGGTAGTGCAATAGTTTGATGAGTCAGAGGAGGTAGAGGAGGAGGAAGTGGAGTATGAATAATAATAGGAATATATTCAACTGCAGCTTGAGGGGTTGAGGGGAACAAAGGTCTGTTAACAAAAGATACTTAGGTTACTTCCTTGACCTCTTCAACCTCGGGAGTAGGATGAAGACTACTTTTATTTCTGATATCCTCTTGGGGTGGGCTATCTGAGTAATAATAATCAGTACCTCTAACAGTGGAGTCGGGATTTGGCACTTGAATTTCTTGAGAAGAAGAGGATAGGAAGTCTTCTGTTGACACTTCAGGAATTTGGGAACGGGCTAATTTCCTTTCCCTCCAATTTCTTCTATATATAACTTGGTTAGGGTCAGATGTTGAGGATGTGTTTGGCTTAGACGAATCTGAACTCAGGAGTGGATTACGGGGAGATAGGACTGAAAATGGATTTATCAAATAACAAATGTGGAGTCGCCAAGGTGAGGGATTTACAACTCTCAACTCTCTGTGCTCACCTATTTAGAGAGTGAATATGATTTGTCGAGGCCCAGGGATTCTGATTTTCTTAAATCGTCTTCGGCAACGGCGCCAGAAAGATGTTGTAGCTCCTAGAGACAGCCTAGAGTTTCAATAGACCAGTGCCTAGGACATCTTAGCATAGCAAGGAGCTTATAATATAATGGATGAAGTTGTCAGCTTCAGCTCACATGCTATCTCCTGAAAACAGGTAAATGAAATAGAATGGGACCAAACTCTCAGAAAATGACACAGGTAAAGAGATACTGCAGAGGCAAGATACAAAAATCTAATATAAAAGCAACAGACAATTCAGAGACATTTTACTGCAAAGCGGGTCGATTCAGAAATACTTCACAGACATAAATTATCAGAAGGTGTATGCAATGAAAGAAGTGTTGAGAAGATACTAGTTAACATTGGGCTGATACCCAGATATACAATACCACCATGCATGGGCTTACCAATCTAAGAATCCATACATGATAGTAGCATTTTAAAAGCACCCTCCCAAAGCAACTAATATAGCAGAAGTGTGGTCAGCTGAATAATGGAACGGAATATCATGTATGAGCCGTATTTAAAGTGCTTGACTAATCCGAGTATGGGCATAAACTAGGATGAATCCTTACCAGCTATCAGTGAGCCAGTTGCATTCCAAAACATGATACAGGAAATATGGATGAGATGAAATGATATATTAAATAACATATAAAAGAGAGTTACAGACTATGAAATACCAAAGATCATAATCCTCTTTGACAGACAGAACTCCTCCTCATTGAGGCCCTGTGGGCTCTGATCCTTCATACTGGAATTTTTCAAAATGTGTGCAAAAGCCTTTCACTGCATAATTTTCTGATAAAAATCTGGAACCTTTACAATGTGTTTCTTCTGAGTTTTTATAGCAGAAGATGAGTTAAGGAGGTAGGTGGAGCACTAAATGAAACATTAAAACACAGAAAGGAAGGAGAGGGCCGAAACCCATTCTTTTTTAAATCTCTGCATTTATCCCTGGTACCTTTTGGAGCAAAAGAGTGATCTTCTTTGTTTTCCATTTACTCTGGTCTGGCCCTAGTGTACTCTAGCTACAGTAGTACTCTATGGTACTGTGGGTGAATAAACAAACTGGTAATAAAGATGGAATGGTCTGCCATACTTGTGCGACAAATGCTTTCAGAGCTTTGGATGGTGTTCTGGGTGGAAATATCTTCACTGGAGCATGGAACAGAGTAAAAAACAGTATGGGCACTATGTCCTTCCATGGAGAGAAACATCTCTGCTGATGAGGCTGCTCTGATGACTTGGTTCCTGTGCATTAAAATCTCTGCCGCTTCACTTGTATCTTTATCTGCAAAATCTTGCTGCTGTAATGAAGACTGTGCAATCATGGTGGCCCCTTTACTTCTGCACCCTGCAGAACATGCAACTGGACTCAGAAAACAATGCAATGGGAGGGTGGACGAAATGGTAGCACGGCGGCGGAGTGGTGGCTTTGACTACACAATGGTGACAAAATGCAAACGGAAGGGTGAAAACTCATGAATAATAGGGTTTGGTGGTAGAATGCAGCACTAACGATTAGATCATGGTCTGGGGACAAAGATCGACGGCAGATATCGGGCGGCGGAAAAATATATGGAAGTGGGCGGAATGACTATGAGATATAAGACTTTTCGTGTAAAGTCTTAAACTTTAGACTTTGAACAAAATACAAAGAAATGCAACGGAAATGCAATGAAATGCGATGAGGTGGGACCCAGCCGGAGGAGGAGGGCGATCAAATCTTGACCGTTAGATCGATCAGGATCAATTCAGAGCAATCGCAATCGGGGGGAACAAGGCATGACACATATTAAAACTTCCGATTGCGATTAGGCGGGGTCGGCGATGACCATCGGAATGTGTATCAAACGGACGGACGAGATTAAATTGGGAAACAACGGGGAAGGCTTGCGATCAATGCTGAGCCATTGGATCAACAGGGAAAACAATGGTGGGGATTTAATCGGGCAATCGCAATCGGAGGAGGGACAGGGGTGACACATTTCAAAATTGTGAATTACGTATTGATCTGGGCCATAATAGCTCCACCACCTGACGGAATCCATTAGACGATTTATGCAAAACACATCACAGGACTTAATATAATAAACTGGTCGCATCGGACTTTTTCAATGTAACAAAGGAACTTGACCTCCTACCGATCTTCCGATTGCGATTAGCGCTTGGGACTTAAGCGCTTGGTCCCAGCACCGGGGCATGTGTGGGGAAGTGGTTGGGGCTTGCGGTAAAGGGGCTAAGCCCTATTATAAGGTCAGAAAGTGGGATTTTAACCCATTTTAATGGATTTTGAGGGTTTTAAAGGGAGACGATAAGGGGGAAAAGGGGAATTTCGACCCAACAAAGGGCAAGGGCATGATTTAAAGGGGACTTTGGGGAAATTTAGGAGGGTAAGGGGGAATTCTGGGGGTACAAGGGGCAGATAAAGGCCCTCTTTGGGCAAAATTTTATCATTCAGCAAGGCTCATGAACAACAGAACAGCAGAGGGAAACAGTCATAGGAAGGGAATTTAACAAGCCTTCAAGGATGATGTGTTTTCAAGGGAAATGCATTCCTTGAAGGCTCATAAAAAATTCTAGCCCCTTGCTCACTTGTCAAAAATTAGTAAGGGGCTAAGATGATCAACATGGCATGAGCGCTCACGTCACTGTGATCCTATCCCGGATCCACAGCATCCGTCATGAATTACTCATGAATACCAGAATGTCTGGTATCGTATCCAAAGTGGGTCATCCTAAGCAGATTTAGGAGCCCTGGACACCAATTAAACCATGTACCTAGTGTTGAGGGACAAATTTGACCCCCGAGTGCTATGAACCGCATCAAGGTGTAACCCCAGCAGCTCGTGGAAGGCCTCAACTTGGCCAAATCATGATTGCTCCGCTTCTGTGAGGGCTGGTCTCATCTTCGCTTTGCCCGCGGATTTCAAATTTTTAGAGGTGAACTGGGCTTTCCTGCAGCCCATTTTGTAGGCTTCAGGGGCTTGCCTAAGCCCTGAAATTTTTCTTTTCCTTTTCTGGTGGTAGGGTTGGGTGTGGAGAGGATTTCTTCGACTTCAGATTCGACCTCCACAACTTCCTCAATGTCTTGGTCAAGTGAGGTTACGAGCTCCGAGAGCTTGGTAGGGTTCGTGGCCGTCATTCTAGCACGAAATATGAACTTATAATTGCTACTATCAGAGGGGGCAGGCTGCTCAGACATGAATGAGATGCTAGGGGCACATAATTTCTTAAGACATAATGTTGTCCAGGACAACCAGGCTAAGTACAAGATATTCAAGCGATACTGAACTGTGTCTGATCTCTCTTACCTATTTTATAGCCTTGGGTACCGCCCAACGGTAGGGTAGATCTCACGCGAGACTTACCATCAAATAAATGGTAAAGAATCTCCCAAAATCATCGCATTAATTTCTAGCCGCCCGCTCCACCCAACAGTAATTTGTTGTTTTTACCTGATTTGACAGTTTCAGTGGCTATTTTTTGCACCTGGGTTGCGCTTAGCGTACCCCTACGATCCCAATGTACCCCTACGCTCCTAGAAATCCTCCCACATTCCTAGTGCATTGGCTTCATTCTGTTGGGATCCATTTTGTGTTTCCATCGCCCAGCCTTCAAGACCTCTTGCGCCATTGTTTTACCTGCGTAGGGACCCCCTGTTACGTCTTTGTAGGTTACATACTTCAGGCCCTTGTTATGTAATACTTCATGAGGTGCGATGCTGATAAGGTCAACCGCTCGATGTACCAACTCCTTCCTCTGTCGTCGCAAATAGTCGGCAGATCCTACCCCTATGGTCAGGAATGGAGGGATCTTGGTGAAGCATGCATCCACAACTCTACTTGCAAATAGCTATGTACCAGGCAATCCTTCCTCAGCCATCTCAATTTGAGACAAGTGATCCCACTCCGTACTCAACTTTCTCAACTTGACGATAATTTCAACATCATATTCCTGAAGCAGTTGCCACCTGCAAACTTCCCACGACAACACAGTCGCATTCCTCAGGCGTTCTAAAACCCAATGATCTTCAATCATCAGATAGGGGTGTCCTAACAGAGAGCACTGAGACTTCTGTATCATGTATATTAGGGAAAATTCTCCCTCTGCCATGGTGGCATAACTCTATTTCGCACCCGAGATTGTCCGACTAGTACATGCGATTGTGTGATTACCATCCCTGGCACCAAGCTGCGTACTACCTACTTCACAGGCAATTCTCGGAGAGTGCTTATGAGTTGTCGTCTCCGGATCGGGCCAAGTGAGGCTGGGTGCAGCGACCATCCTATTCTTGAGTTGTTCAAAGCTTTTATTTCGTGCGTCATGCCAACTGAATGAAATATCATGCTCCATCAATGCTCGCACAATTTTAGTAATTAGTGCATACCCTCGACTGGATTTTCTATAGTAACCCATGTGTCCCAAGATTTCTCACAACAACTTCATAGTTATGGGCATTACCTGTGGGACTGGAGCGACGAGTATATTACCAATTCCCTCCCTCACCTTCTGCATATGATAAGGCCATTGTTCTTCCAGTCGCGCATCGGAGTTAAGGGTGTCGTGCATACCGCCCAAGTTCCCCATGACCCTCTTAGATACTGAATACTTATCTGGATACTCCATGTTTAGTTCCGTAATTTCACCTGTTGTCCCCTCACCCTAGTATTTCCCACTCATAACCCACTTGGGTGGTGCTACCGTATTAATGTTTCGTATTTTTAGTGGTTTTGTACTAGCCACCTCATGTGTTGGAGGTCCCGCAATCGTGCATTCCTCCCCTGATGCTCTAATCGGGACCTTGCGTAGATCTGCATTGTAATATTTTATGGTATTTATGGAGCTCGACATTATCCCTCGAATCGGTGCTTCTCAATCCTCCCCTCTCTGAATGCCGTGACTTGATTCACCAAGCACAATGGTGTCGCAGAGCTCTGCGTAGCTCCTCAAGCACCTCTAACTCTCCCGTTAGCCAAAAATTTCCTAAAGAATTCATCTCTAGGGTTACCCATTGTCGAGTGCGCTGTCGTAGAATTCCCACATGAAGATACCAAGCAAGGGAAATTGGTTCTGCAAATGAATAAACAAGTGAACCCATTCTTCTCAGTGGTATGATCCCTGTCATTGCTCAATCGAAGTGGTCTCCTGAAGCAACTGTTTCCGGGCCTCGAATCCACATGTTACATTGACTGGAGGTCTAAACTACAGCATTCATCATCTCCGAACTCCTCCCATTGGCTGGAACATCCTATGTGTGTCCCACCAATTCATAGGAACTATGCACATAGCCCAGCTTAAGAGCCCATAGCCTTTATTCCACCACAACTCGCTTTGAAGGTTTGCATTAATTCCTTTATACTACCAGAGCCATCACAGTTATGAAATTAGGGTACTATCTTACAATGTAAGTTATATATAGAAAGTCCCTAGTAATTTATGTAGTGTAGCATGGATACTTCCACAAATGATTTTTCCAATCTTCTAATTCCTCGTCGTGAGTCAGAGATGCACTCAGGCTCCTCCCAAAGAAGGCATACCATCTGGCCAAGGATCCAGCCTGACTAAGTAGGCCTACCTTATAGACATGATCCATCCCGTCTTCCTCGCATGCTGGCTCGGTGTACCTTTCTCCTTCTGTCGGGTCTAGAGGTATGATCACCCGGGTCCCTTCTCTTTCAAACACCATGCTTCATTTCTTCAAGTTGATAATTCCACCCATATTGATGTCCCAATCCAATCCCAGGAGTACTGGGTAAGGGTATGCATCTTCTACAATCTTAATGACTTCAAATTCTAGTCTTTACTAGCCCTAGCAATATCTACGACCATATTGGACAATATCTCCAATTGTATGATCTTCTCGTTTATTAGCCATGTCCAAAGGTTGGGGTTCATGCATTTTAGCCAGCAAGACCAATGCTCCAGACAACATCAAACAATCATTTTCTTTCACCTGGGATTCAGTCTCTCCTAGGTTCAGAGGGATTCTATAATAGTCAAAGTATATATGTCTTTGAGGCCCAAATTTTTGAGCTATTGATTTGTTTCGATTTGGTTGTTGGGAATCAAGAATGAAGGGTTAAATATAAGACAAGGCAAGGCAAAGAAGATTTTAGGCAAAGAGAGATAAATTCAAATAGTATTCAAGACCATTGGGCAAATGGAGTCAGGAAAGGGTTTACTTGATGTTCAATATGCAGGCTGTCAGTTGGGCTAGTCATCTAAAGCATTGGATCCTAAAATGATAGGTGGAGTGAAAAAATCAGGAAAGAAAGTGAAAGAATGAGGGTAAACCAATTTCTGTCTATATATCAGGTCAGAGGTCATTTAACTCTAGACCTGCTTGGACATACTATTAGGAAACTCTCAAAGAAGGGCAAGGACCAAATTGAGGGAAACTTAGATAGGTTTAATTAATTGAAAAGGATCCTAGTGAGACAGAGATAGAGTTCTACACTCCCAGTGTTCCCAATTCATTCAATTAAACTCTAACAAGAACATCTAAGAAGCAGATTCATTAACTCATACATCAGCTAGCAGGCAATAACATCCACTATACTAGTTAAATTAACTGAAACTAATTCTTAGATAACACATTTAGCAGAAAACATTAAGGCAAGGAGATCAAAAGCATAGGGTGCCTAACAAGGGAAAATCCTATGCTAGATTTCTGATGCAAGCCAGAGGAATTGAAATGGAATGAAATAAAACACAGAGACAGAAAAACATCACCGCAGCTTTAGATCAGGATCCAAAGAAATGTGCTTGTCATATTAAGAGCAACACCAATCAGGTACAACATTTTCCAATAGCTTGAAATTCAGTTTGAAAACATACTCCTTAGCCTATCTTACAACTTTACACAGTGAGCATGCCTCAAGAGAAAAGCTTGCAATTCTTAGATATCTCATCAACAACCTTTACAATAATTTTCTCATGAGTTTTATAGCTGAAAGAGAGCAGAGGAGGTAGGTGAAGAACTAAATGAAGAATTAAACTCAGAAAGGAAAGAGGGTCGAAGCCCATTCTATTTTAAATCTTATGCATTAATCTTTGGCACTCTTTAGAAGGAAGAGTGGTCTTCTTCAGGTTTCCATTTACTCCGGTTACATCCCTAGTGTACCCTGGTTGTGGTACTCTGAAGTACTTTGGTGAATAAACAAAAGGATAAGCAAAAGACGGTGAAGTCTGCCATACTGCATTAGCAACTGCTCTAGTAGCTTAGGACTGTGGTCAAGGTGAAAATCTTCTCTGGAACACGGCATGGAATAGAAACAGTATGGGCATTTTGTCCTTTAGAACAATCTGCTGATGTGAAACCCTGATAGTTTTGTTTTCTGTGCGCTAGTTTGCCTCTGACATGCAAAACCTATGCTTTTAAGGCTCTAGAGAGAACTTACAGAGTTTAAACTCTGTTCCTTTAATGCAAGCCCTGTTATATGTCTTCTCAGCCCCTTTCTCCATGAGTTTGGCTTTTGAAAATGGTCTTTTCTTGTTTCTCTGTAGTTGTACTGAGACTTTGAATCATGGCGGTCTTCCGCCGCTCGTACTCTGCAAGAACACGCAACCTAGTTATGAAATCCATGCAAAGGGAAGGTTGGTTATGGAGGGCGAAGGGAATGATAGCGCGGTGGTGGTAAAACAGTGGCTTATATGAGACAACGGTGAAAAATGCTTTGATATGATATAAATAGCGAATAATAGGGTTTGACGGAACAATGCGTATGGACCGTTCGATCATGGTCTGATGATGGAGATCGACGACGGAGATGCAAAAGAGGTATGGTATATGAAATGGGTGGAATAAATATGAAACATTTAAACTTTAATGCAACACACGAAACATTGGACTATGGAGGAAATACAAAGGAAATGAATGAAATGCAACAGAAATGCGATAGGAATGATCGTACGAGGTGGGGCCCATACAGAAATCACAATCGCAATCAGAGGGAACAAAGGAGTGACACATTACAAAGTTGCGATCGCGATGGAGTTTGCAATTGCGATTGGGAGGAAAACCTTTGCAAAAACAAAATATAACAATTTTCCACTTTACAAAGGGGAAAACCCTTTATTTTATGAATGGGCGGATGTATGGTACGGTGGGGCCGGGGTCAATCGCATCGGAGATCGGGAGCGGGGGGTAATAAAAATGTGCATTTCAAATGTTGCGATGCGATCGGAGGAGGGCTTGCGATCGGGCGGATCGGGGGATTATTAGTGATCGAGGGATCGCAATCGGGAAGGTCAGTGGGGTGACACACTAACAGATTTGCGATTGTGATTGGGCGGGGAGTGCGGTGACCGTTGGATGAACGGGAGGGATGGACGGCTGGGATGGGATTAGAAAGTCGCAATCGGGAGGAGCGGAAGGGAGACACACTTTAGAACTTGTAATTTTTATGATCGGAGTTAATTTACGATCTGTGAGCAAGCTTGTAGGGGAGTTGAAATTGCGATGATCTAGGTTAAGTTGTAATCAATCGCATCACAACATTTGCGATGACGCATCGGGGGACTTTAACATAAACATTGCGATTAATAAGATTTGTGATTAGTGTGGGCTATCCAATATTCATGGTAGATCAATGGTATAGAACACGTCAGAGGCTCTTATAGATCCCACCAAACAAGAAATCGTGTGTCTCAAGTAAGAATCAATCAGTTGAAGAAAAGGTTGAAAGAAACCCTAATGAGGCAAAAAGAGAACGATATGCTTGATTTGTTAGCTGATGCCTCTCTCATGGCCTAATTGATATTTTTTTCACTTCAAGGAGAAATTTTGGAATAATTTTGAGTAAATTTGGAAAAAATTTCACAAATTTAGAAATTTTTGGGCATTTTGGCAATTTTACACAGTTTTTGGTCCAAAAGGGTAGCGAGCCTCACACTGCGTTTTTTAATTGGGCATCCAAATGATAAAATTTTTGCATTTCTGGATTTCTTTTGACCTATACATCAACTTAATCTATTGGGAGATCCATGTCAGCACATTCTAGTAGGTGAAAAGGTCAAAAAAATACCAAAAAATCACCTTTATGCATGTTCGTGAGGTACGCTAAATTTTTAGGAGTAGTCGTTGAGACGGAGGGCTAGAAGTATTTTGATAAGTTTGAAGATTCTATGATGAAGTTCAGCTGTGCAAAAATTTCTCTAACATCTTTCGATCTTGATTTGGACACGTGAACCTCTCCAAAAGTAACTTAGAAGAATATAAACATTCAAGTTTTCTCCATACACACTATGTTTTTAGTGACACCACACGTTTTTACGTGGAATCATTTTTCTTAGTTCGTTCACCCGCTTAAAATTTTCTGATGTAATTTGTCACTTTTTTAGTTTTAATGATGAATTTAGGTGGTATTATTCTTGTCAAAGTAAAAATTTAGTAGATTCATGCTTTTATAGGCTCTTATGGTCAAATGAATCAGTTTTAGGCCAGCTTGGGAGTTTGTTTTAACCTCCCTAGTCTTTAGGTTTTGGTTGGAGGATTTTGTGTAACTGATTCTATATTGAGAAATTCGACCCTGGGAGAGAGGAATATGTTTTCTATAGTCTATATGTATCTATTTTTGACAAATGCTCAAGGTTGGACATCAGAGGGTGGAACTCTTGTAGGTTGTAATTCATATTTTATACAGGAAATCAAAGGACCAGTTGAAACTATTCAGGAATTATCGTATTGTGAGTTTGTAATATTGTATTTTCTCTGTTATATTTTTATATAAATGATATACATGTCTCCTTTCCATATCTTCCTTCCTCAGTGATTTTCCTAAGAGATTTATAAGCATAATTCTTTCATGAAAGCTCTGTTTTGTTGGGAATGTTCTTTTATGCAATCTTCCTTCTTGTTTAATGAATTCATGATGCACATGTTCATTAAGATTTTATTTCTCTTTCAAACCCTACACTACACAGACAAAATTCTAAATCCATCACAAAAACATAGCTATCTTGCTCCTCCATATCTCTTGTAGCTGTAAACTTTGATAATTTGACCTATTTCCTTGATTTTCATCCCCGATCTAGTAGAAAAACCCTAAATATTTAAAAACCCTAGAGCTGAGATATATAGCCTAAAATCCACTCTTGCACCAGTCAGATCCTTGGATGTGTTTTTCATAGAGAGATCCCTCTCTGGTTTGGTAGGAAAGCCAATTTTAAAATTGTTCTTTCATCAACAAGACTTCACTGTAGACAAGTAGGAGGAATGATCCGGAAAACTTGATATAATGTCAGCGATTAAGGGTGGCACGAGTAGAATCTAGCCTAATGTGCATATAGCATTTTCACCTATAATTTTTTACAAGCCCTAGGGTTGATAATTGGAGGAGGGAGCCCTTGGTAGCTGTACACTTTGGTGCAATACCAAGGATCACCACTTTTTGGCACCAATGTCGGGGAGGTGTCTAAGTAGATATTGTTTTTTTCTTAAGAATTTTTTATGTTTTGCATTCATTTTTCAAAAAGTGAAAAAAAAATCTTTCATGCCTCATAAATGAGTAGGATAATCAAGGAAAATTCTTACCAAAAACACCCACACCCTCAAGTAGTCAACCTTCACTCTTCTCTCGATGACTATGAACTTCCCACTCTGATTGTAGTGGAAGACCCCGTAGGTGAGAAACACGAAATTTTTGAAGAACCTATTAGGGAAGAAGAAGAACCCACTTCACCTACCCAAACTATGGTTGAAAATAGGAACAATGAGGTTTTCCCCATCAAGGAAACCAATGGAGAGACTAAATGGAGAACATAAGCCTTGCTTCCCTTCCACACTTCCATGGCCTAACTTTCCGAGGATCCGAACACCTTCATATATGAATTTATTATTTTCCGTAGGACCTATGACTATGCCTTTGATGAGTGGAAACTGAATTTTTTCCCTATACCCTTAAATATGTAGCCTTTTGCTGGTTTATGGGGTCTCCCCGGGGGAAACATCACTACCGGTACCAAATGAAACAAGCATTCAACAAAAATTACATGGAATATTTTAGGTCCAAATAAACCAAGGAATAAATCTTTAGGATGACTCTTGGACCTCGATGAATCCCGAAGACTATGAGGAGAGGTTTCAACTCAATTATAGGAGGGCCAACTGTATTCTTGATCCCAAGTCGCTCAAGTTAGCTATTCTCCAAGCGATAGGAAGTGTTGGAAACCATGAACATGATATCCGGAGGAGATATCTATCAATTACCCTATGATGACATCAAAATTGTATTAAAGAATAATTCTTTATCTACTAGGAAACATGTTAGGGATAGGCAAGGCTCGTCGCTCTCTCCCTCCACAATATCCATCAAGAATGAGATAGGGAAATATGTTTCAGGATTTCAAGAGTAAAAAGTTGCATACCTTTTTTCATTTCAAATGTATACCATGCAAATCAAAAGAAATTAAGAGGAAAATATAGGGCACTAGATTTTTTCTGCCTTAGATTCACTAAAAGACATCCTAGGAAATGAATTCCCATTGAATGTCATAGAAGTCGCCTAGTAAGTGAAGAAAATCAAGCAACAAACAAATCTCCCTATTTGTCAGACTAAAAGTTGTATACCAAGGGGCATAAGGTGGGTCATATATAATTTGCTTCATTAATCAAAGAATGCCTCAAGGACCTCAAATATATCACCAGGGCATGCAAGGTGCACATTGGTCTTATTACAATCCAAATCATAATGCACCTTTCCAACATTGGTACTCTTCCAATCATCCATCATGGTCCACACCTAATTCTTGGCCTTATACTACTCCATATCCTCCTCGACTTGTCAACCATCCTTTTTAGCCATATCCTTCCCCCAATGTTGGCCCGTGACCACACACAATGTGGGGAAGTGGCCCCTATAAGAAAATCATAGGGATGAGGTGTGAACGGTTCCATTGCACTCCTTCACCAAACCCTTAATGCAAATAAAACCTTAGCCATTTTCAACTTTTTGCATCAAACTTTATCATTCACAATTCATTTCTTCTCTAAACCTTTATTGGTACCCACTTACCTTTTCGCATCACTTTTTACCTTTCCGCTGATCGCAATGGCACATCACAAGTCACAACTTTTACCCGTTGCTTCTCATAACAAAAAACTTACAACTACGATTTGCAAGCGGCCCGACCTTTGTCCTACCACATCACCCTGCGCATCACACTTCGCACATTTCCATTCGCAAGTTTTAACACTTACCTCCCCGTTTCTCATAACAAAACTCCCAATTTGTGATTTACAGCGTGGCCCCACCTCTCGTCCGAACATGTTGTTGACTCGAAGGGTCCTAACCTGTGCTCCGGAGGTTAAGGTTTTCCAACAAACCCCTATACTATTGGCCCTTTCTATAGTGACCCGCGTTTACACAAGCCAAAGTCTCACCTAAAGAAGTATGGGAGGGTGCCGGAACCAGGTTTCCACATCTTGAGGGAGATAAAAGGTAAGTCAAGTCGGTCTGAAATTATTTAGATCTATACAACCGTAAGACATTTGCAGGAATTTCAATAAATAACTGCATACATCTACTGCATCTAATTAATAGGCTTGCATCTACATGCGTACGATCAGCTATAATCACAACAATATATTCACAACAGACAATTACATCACAGATGCATTTATCATAAACATAGACAATTTGCAGCTTATAAACAGATAATATAACTCAAGTCCGTATCAACCGTAATAGATCGTGTCCAAATAACATCAAATATCCACAATACTTTCGCACATCTATATTATTACCAAAAATCCTCTCACATTCCCAATTTACCACCTACGTACGTCCCGCAGGGTCCGCACACAACAGACAGAGGATCTCCACGCACACAAACAATGAGTCCTAACCCAAACAACCCTACCACATACTTAATAGTTCGTACTTCACATCAATCTCTATTCATTCCCCGCTATGACTCAAAAAAGGTTCATCTATTTATAACGATTTAGCCCATGCATCCATTGGTCTAAAACCGTGGTTTGGTAAACTCTTGGTCTATCTCGACTCCATTTAAAATGCGTTAGGGGGCTTTGACCCACCCCAAAACCCCCGTTAGACTAAACAATACAAAATTATATAGAATGGACAAAATTCATAGCCTTTGGGAGACATTGCTCCAAGAACAGTCCCCCAACACAATCTTGTGACTTGTCCCAAGTCACTCGGGCCGGTGGGGATTCAACTCGCACTTGCAATACCTCGCCCAATGGAGGTAGCACACCTTCACTTTGAATAGTTGCATTATATGCAATGTCGACCAATTTTTCTAATAGTGGTCCCTCAAATATAGTGGTAACACTCTCCAAAGTTTGGATTTAGTTTCTTAATAGAAACATTGGCATCGTGTACGCTTAAGGGCTTTGTCACGTACGATTCAGCTTGGTCACCAAGAATCTTTCTTTTCCGTAGGTCCTCAATATCCGCTAAGAGCGCTTGGATGGTGCGTAGTCATTGCAAGCACCGGTAAGTGTGCACCAAAGTGGGAAAAGTTGGCTTCGATTGTCTAAAACTCCTCTTCTTTTTACCGAAGGTCCCGGTTTATCCCTCACAAGATTGGATCACATTGGACCTTATTCCATAGTTGCATGGTGGTCTACAGAGCCGGGCTCCCGTGGTGATCCGTCCCGGTGATAATATTCGTGGCCGTGCGGGCCGGGCAAGGGCCGCCGGGCCCGGACCTACGGGGGTGTTTCGTGCTATAGCTTAGCCTCGCATCCGCGGACCCGCTACTCCATGCGTGTCTTAACAACTTGAAATTCCGTCCCGGGAGGCTTTGAGTGTCATAATTTCGCCGTTCTACTTTTTCCCGAGGGGAAGCCAAGATCCGTAAGGCATATGCAAAATGTCGATGGATTGTATTTTCTAAGTTTTTTGTGCTTCGCCAAGTGAAATACATACGTAACTTTTCCATGATGGTTTGCTTCGCCTACGCTCGGGAAATAAGCAGATGCACTTTTGGTCGTGATGGTGGATTTTCTCGAAGACACCCGTGTGGAGACCTCAGGAGGCCTCATGTAGCCGAGCTAAGTTCAGCTAGATCGTTGTATTTTCAGACTTGGAGTCTTAGGGTGGGTGGAATGAGAACTAGAGTCGTACAGGAGGGAACGCAGGTGGATGTCGTTCATAACCGTTGCCGGTAATCGTTTTTAGTGGTGGAGGGTGGTCGGTATCGGGGTTGCACTAATTTGCAACGCGTCTATCTTTAATTATGTTGCTAGCATCTTAGCCTAAATAGTGTCGACCGTGGCCTACTCGCTATTCTTCTAAGGTGGCCCATATGTCTTCAGGGCTGTGGTTATTGCATCAACAATTATCTCCACATCTTCGTCGCTATGTGATCGTTTCATCTCGTTCTACTCGTCCGACCGCTTCTTGTGGGGCGTTCTGATCGGTTCACTCTTGTGGGCTTCATGTCGCAGTGGGGAGGCGGTGGACTACCGGCCTATAGACCTTCCATACCAAACCCGATTTATGAGTCCGTCTCCGCTTGTCTCAACGTCCTTCGTCAAGCAGTATCATTGTGTGTGGCCGCACCCGTTGTCCCGTTTCGACACTCGGGGCGTACCTCTAATATCCGAGATGATGACAGGGGGGGTGACTCAAGACGTGCTAGTGCTTCCAACGTCCTTCGCACCTATTTTGAAGCCAATTTTCCAAGTAGGGGGTTGAGGCGCAATCACGTTGTCGATTTCTTCATCCATCACCATGCAAGGAAGCGAGGTCTAGGCTTTCTCTTTGTGTGCTCTGACATGAACATTGTGCAAAGTAACGTGAAAGGTGGCAATGCAATTGTATTTGTCGTAGACGGCCGGGGAAAACCGTGGTCGGGAGATTATAGCCATAGCCACACTAATCAAAGAGACCCAGAACACCCGGTTGCCCTCGAGCTATCAGGATCCGTGAATCCTATAGGTGCACGTAGTGAGCCCTTCGCACATGTTTGGGGTAATCTTAGGAGGAATGACTAAGTAGAGCTTCCTGTGCAACCAATGTTATAAGAAAAAACAACCAAGAGTAAATGTAATGCGCCAGCCTGCTCTTGGGACTCACGAACGTGCTATAAACTCATCGCACAAATACCGCGCCCAGCTAAAACGTACCCCTTTCTACACACCGGCTAGCTAACCGAATGACATAGACTTGTTGGATGGATAAATCATTCTTGTGGAAAAGAAATATCTCCCTAGTATCCTATGGATAAATAGAAACAAATAGATAGATGTAAACTACTTTTCCTAGATTATATTTTGGATCTAGAATTATTCTAATGGAAGGATTTAGGACTTACCCGTAGTCTAGCACTCGATCGTAGTCTTTTTCCCGTTCTGGCTTGAATATGTCTCCTTTCAGGATCTCGCAATCACAAACAAAAGAATTAGAAGCACTTGCATAATATAGATTAATTCATAAACCATAAATCTATCTTGATGATCAAGGGATTCAAGAAATAAGCCATTTAAATAAACAACTCATTCGAGAAAACATGATCCATTTGTATTATCTTTGATGAAAGAAGGAGCCTACAACCGTGTTCGCCTTGATGTCGTACAGTCCTTCGAGGGTCTAGAACAAGCGTTTCCTCTACTTTGACAAGCCTTTGCACTCTCTCGACAAATATACACATGAGTGTGTAATAATTCCAATATGGTAATCAGTTAAGAGAGTCCGAGTTTATCCAAGAATTCTCCCTCAAAAAATCTCAAAGCCTAACTCCCCTTGAGGCCGAACTATGGCCTCAATTTATAGTAAAAGAGAAGAGGTTGGTACCCAAATAAGAGGGATAGAATCCTTTTCAAGGGAATAAGTCTCACATACCAAGGGGTAGGCTCCTTTAATGGAGGGATGAATGTACATGAAAGGAGTGAACTTTCCAAATTTTACTTCCACCTTCACTTTACCTTTGTCAGAGTCCACACCTTTAATGACAAAAAAGTGTGGTCACTTTGCACATGTTCTAGAGAAATGATGCAAAGACCGCAATGACAAGCATTGTTAATAGAAAGTGCGTACAAGTATTTTTATGACTTTTATAAGCTTTTCTCTCAATTTCAAGGCTTGTTTTAGGAACTCGTATGTTTGTAGACTTATAAGGGAGTGTTGTATGAGTAATAATGAACCCATACTCTTTTTACGCAAAACGTCATGGTGACAATTTTTAGTATACCGTATTGCCCCCTAAAGTGCGAAACTTCGAGACCATTCAAGAGTGATGTGCTTTATCATTTCGAGGATCAACAGGACACCCCCGCAACAAATCCCGTAAAAAATTCAATGAAAACATATATATATATATATATATATATATATATATATATATATATATATATATGTATATCATCACCGAGGTAGGCATTCCCATACTCGTAACTAACTAAAACTTGTTCGAAGTAGAAATCATTTATTATCACATCAATAATGGGGACACATGGATGCAACCATCCGTCATGAATAGTCCGTTGTATAATGAAAAATAAAACTCCTCGCAACTCTAGATGGTGGAAACTAGATCGAGGTTCTTGATTTCGCTTTCCGAACTAGTACGATTCTAACCATGCGATTGATTTTGTTGAAGTTGAACATGGTAGAAACCAATTCGATTACTAGTCAATGATGTGAATTGTTAACAAGTGTGAGAGAAACCACCAATAACGATAATGGTTCTCAAAGTACTCGTACAATCTATGAAATGTGAATTTGTGATCTCAAGTCGAACATTTCACGAATCATTCGATCGAAGGTCAATGATGCAAACTCCTGGTCGTCGAAGGCGAGAAACTTGCCATTAAGGCGCATTCCAAGGTAATTAAAGGATTCTAGATCAACTTCCTAGATGATATGTCAAGCCGTCGATAGAGTGACCCGTCGTAGAAAAGCCTACGACATGAAACCATTAGATCAAATTTTGTAGAAATAATTTGCAAGTGACTAATTTGGGATGGTCAACGCGAATGGAGACATAAGTTTGCGTATGAGTGGTTTATTTGAACTGTCTCTTCAACACATAATGACACTCGCCGATGGTTTGGTGACAATTGACCAAAAGTTAATACCTATAAAACTCGACCGAAGACTTTCAATGTGGTTTGATTAACCGATAGGAAAAGGATTTTCTAACCTATGTAGAAGTGTGACAAAAGTGTCATGTTTAGGAGTGGTAAACTACTTTTTAAAACAAAGTGTGAAAAATGGATTCGTTCTCTCTCTTTTTCCCCCACCATTTCGGCAAGTACCTCTTTATTTTTGA
Source organism: Pinus albicaulis (assembly GCA_034641835.2). Lineage (NCBI taxonomy): Eukaryota > Viridiplantae > Streptophyta > Pinopsida > Pinales > Pinaceae > Pinus > Pinus albicaulis. The sequence continues at coordinate 1,763,018,949 of CM076575.1, read as the reverse complement.
CAAGCTGAGGAGGATAACATTTTCTTGTTATATAAGCTCATCCTTCGCATGAGTCCAAATTAGTTTAAAAATTGAACCCTAAGAAGGAGTGGTTTGTTCCTTTTTGTAATCGACAGGTCCTTTACTATTAAATTTTAACAAGTCTAGTATGATAGAAACCTTGTTTTTCAATTTTAGGGAGTCGAAGAAAACTTAAGGAAACTCCATGGGTGTACTTTTTTGTAAATTTAGTCTCTTAGGTACAAAAGGATAAAACAATATATGAGAGAACTTTTGACCATGGTTATTCAACATATACTTTTTCACAGAATAGTCCATTATCACCGGAAAAAAGGTAAAACTTATACCGAAGGGATGACTGTTCATTTCCTTTAAAAAGTTCAAATAGTAAAGTACTCAAGAATCTTTTCATCTTTAGAGAGTCCTAAAGGGCTTAAAAGAGAGCTCCAAGGATTCTCTTTTCGTAATTTTCAAGAGCCCGAAAGGTGATAAAAATATACTCGCATTTCGCTTTTTTTGTAAGTTTTAACGAAATTAAAAAGTGATAAAAATTGTACTCATATGGCCGAATTTCAATTTAATTTACAAGCGTGAAAAGATGGAAAGCATTTGGCATTTTCATGTGTTTTACGAGAATGAAAGCATAGAAAAATAATCTTGGGATTTTCATGAGTTTAACGGGAGAAGGAAACATGAATCTAAATAGACTCGAGATAGGTTTCATTTTTACACAAGTTTGAAAGAGAGAAAACGTTGCTTCAAAATAGGTTTGTTTCATTTTTACACAAGCTTGAAACCGTAGAAAATTGTGCTTGAGAATGGGTTTGTTTCATTTTTACACAAGCTTGAAACAAAGGAAAATTCATGCTTAAGATAATTTTGAATGCCCCAAGCATAACTTGCTAGAGCGCATGCCCCCCAAGCTTCATTTCATTCAACTAAGCGTACTACTAGTTACTAATAGCCGGATGGAATGAAGGTTCATTTACTAGATTAGATGAAAGACTCGAATTGACTAGGAGAGGATTTTTTTCATTTTTTAATGAGCTTGACACGAGAAAAGAGCTATGCTCATCGTGGATCGGTTTCATTTTTTAACGAGGTTAGCCGGTGAGTGAATGTAGAACATTCCTCAAAAAGGGTTGTTTCATTTTTTAACGAGGTTGACATAGTGTGCTGAACTTTCCTTTTGGTATCCGTCAATCTACTCTCTACAATCTACCTACATAACCTAATGATTTTTTTTAATGAGGTTGACAAAGGAAAATAAATGTCCTCATGGGTCTATTTCATTTTGTAATGAGGCTGACATAGTAAAAGAACTATCCTCATATCTACAATCTAAAATCTACTTACATAACTCACGGATTCATTTTTTAATGAGGTTGACACAGGAAAAGAATTGTCCTCATAGGTCTATTTCATTTTTTAATGAGGTTGACACATTAAAAGGAACTTTCCTCTTTAACCACCGATTCATTTTTTAACGAGGTTGACACATTAAAATGAACTTTCCTCTTTAACAATTGATTCATTTTTTAACAAGGTTGGACACAATATCAGAACTATCATCAAGGTGACCTTGTCATGGCTTCCAACTAGAAGAAAGACGTGTCAAGGGACACTCTCGATCATGTCTTCCAAAAAAGGGTCTTCATCGATGGAATAACAATTTGGAAGGAACACATGTCAAGGGACTCAAAAGGGATAAGAACATCATGTTCAAATAATCCCATAGAGTTTTCCATGTCAATTACCGGATCTAAGTAAAAATAAGTCGAGAAAATAGTGAGAGGCTTGCTTACATCGGTAACTAAAAACATGGGACTGGTTGCCACATAATTAAAACAAGGGTAGATAACACTCCTTGTATCAAGAATATTTAGGTGCCTTTATTTATTGTAGTCGAATCAAGACTAGTGAATGAAAGCCGGTCTACGCTCACAATGTTTCCATTCTCGGGGGAAATACATCACACGCAAAAGAGTGTCGATACGACAAATTTTCATTTCATAGACATAGTCTCGCCCAAGGAGTAAATCGAAATCCAAGGGGCCTCCCCGAACTACCATAAGATCAATAGCTGCATAGCTTTTAGCTTCCAAAGTAATAGAAAAATTAGGGAAGAATTTAAAGGTTCACTAATGGTTCCCGTTAAAGCCATTCTCGCGCAATGTGCACAAGCCGAGGGGAACGCAAAGCCTTCCAAGAAGTTGAGGATAAAATAATAATAGAAGTACTTTCATCTACATGTGTGCAATGCACATTCGTACCACAAGCCTTCACAATTATTTGGAAAGGAAGGAGGAAGGAAGATGAGGTTCGCCGCCCATTCCAATCAAAGGAAAAGACTTAGCACTTGGAGGGGTTCTGTGAGGGAACAGGAAATGCCCTCAGCATAGAAGAATCTAATGTAACAAGAAGAACCCGAGCGGTATGAAGTTCACTCTCTACAAAGGGAGAGGGGATCGACCGAATGTGAAATCGAGTCGACCACTTGATCAACTAATGGATCATCAACTTGAGTGATATCGCCACTCTTTTAATGGAAGAGTGGGATTGATCAGATTTGGAATTAGATCAATACTCACAGGCATGATTTTAGGTTGGGAGAAAGTTGACTCGTAACCGTTGGAAGTTTTTGCTACTTAACAAGAAGGTTTTCCAACACCTATGTCATCCATGTGAGGGAAAATGTGAGTTTGATGACTCCCTTTGCATAACCTACAAGGAAAGCTAACTTTACCCTTTTTCCAAGGAACTTAAAAATCGACTGGGTTGATGGATCGACAGGTTGATGAGATTTTTCCCCGACCATACTTCCAAGACCTTCGGAATACCAGGACACAATTGATAAGGAAGTGGTCACCTTACAAATCTTGCAAGCTAATTTGGGCTTACGATGCATGTTGGAGGTTTCCTAACAATACTAACACTTACAACCATGGTTGGTTGGCTGACTTATTTCTTATTTGGTTTCTTCTTCTTCCCTTTCTTCTTCTTCTTAGCCACCCTGGGCTACTAACGCCAAGGCTCTTACCAAGCGAAGAGGAAGAAAGGGGAGGAAGACATTTTGGGTGAAGAAGGTAAAGGGTCAACATGAGGTTGGTGATGTTGAGATGGTGAACTCTGCCGAGGTGAAGCATCCGTCGAGGTGGAAAAATTTGGATTAATTCAGTACAACGAAGTTGAAAATAACCATATCGGCAAACCTACTGTGGAACTGTGTAATGAAAATGTAGCCATATAAGGAGTACCAAAATTTGCAATGAAAGGAAAAGTACTAGGATTCTCATTAAGAGGGGTTCCTTTGGTTGGTAAATTGGGAGCAAGCTTGTCATTGGATTCAACTTCGTTGAATTTTATTAACAATTTAAAACTAAAATTAACAATTCCCAATTTACACCTAAAAAAAAATTAAAACTTCACAATTCACACCTATGGTCTCTAAAATTAAAACAAACAAATGAACACGCGCTATCAAATCTAGGAGTCAAACCATACACAAACAAGAGATTCCCGCACTAAAAAACATCACAGTTGGCGACGAAATCCAACATCGTAGAATTTTAATGCAAATGGTGGCTGGAACAGTTACTCCGACAACTCCGCTAATGAAATAGACCAGTGCAAGTTTCTCCACTATTCCATCTCGAGTGAAGAGAACCGTTCGGAGAGTCCAAGTGAGTCTAGTTGACGTCGTCTGTGTACAGCGGGGATCTTTCCTCCACCATCACCTTGGGAAATAATCCTAAAGTATATGGCCACTAAGGTCACCAACAAGAACAAATATACTCCGGGGAACAAATACGATCCGATACACATGCAAGGGCAAGGTGAGTAACAAAGCTCAATCCCCTTGAAGGCTCCTTGACATAATCCAAGGTTTACCGACAAGTGACCCTAGGCTCCTCGACAATGGTCAATTTGAGGTTTACCGTTTTTAATACGTGTATATCTTCTATCATTCCTAATGAGGAAGGATTGATTACCCCACCGGTTCGGGGAGCATGATCTCGTGCTTGACTCCTTGAGAGGAGCTTCCCGCAGCATAAATGCTACTTTTGGAATTTTCCTACCACAAGATCAACTACTTGTTTGTTTTAGTTGCTTTGGAAAGTTAACTACAACCTATTCCAAAGCACTAATCCTTAGCTAGACTGGTGGAAAGAGCCCTAAAAATGTAAAAATTACTAGATGAATTTTATTAAGCGCTATGTTATTTGCTGTTATTACTCAAAGGTAAATGGATACTGAACTTAATGGTGTTATGACTCGACCCAAAACTCGAATGCACCGAATATGATAATGTAATATTTTCAATTTGATGAATCCTAACTAGGCAAGGAGAGATTTTCCATTCACTTCCAAAGAATGCAAAAATTGATCAATAAGAGAAAATATAAAAATTATCTAATGCACTAATTTCATCAAGAAAACTAATGCTAATCAATTCCAAATTTTTTATTTTATGTTTTAAAACAAGCATAAAAACATGTAAATTAAAATCAAAGAAAACTGATCTAAATCTATGATTTATTTTTTTCGAATGTAAACTATGCAATTGTAATCTATGCACAATTCACTTGAAAGTATGCAAATGTAACCTATGCACATTTCTCATTCATATTCCGAGAATGATAATTCTAATTATGCAAATGTGATCTATGCAAGAGAATTATCAAACACAAGATGATTCTAATGTAATCTAAGAACCAATCAAGTGTAAGTAAAGAAAATTGGGTGGAGAGTTCCAAAGATCAAAAAATAAAAACACTCAAAGGCGATTAAAGCAAAAAGATGCAAAATTGTTAAGAGAATGAGATAAACCTCAAGTAATGACCAAAGGAAATCAAACTAAGAATTTCTCAAAAAGTAACTCAAAACACCCACTAACTTAACAGACTGATGAGATGGTAAATGTATTTCGAAAAGAAATTCACAAGGCTTTTGACACCAAGACAAGTCTCGGGCAAATACCAAGAATCATGTAAGTTTGTTCTAGAAAAGAGAATCTTAAATTTTTTCAAAATTTTTCTGTGTCTCATTATGTTTCAAAGGTAAAAATGGTGTGGTGCCACACTATGTATACAGAAAACAAATACGGGAGATGACCACATCCGTGCCTAAAGACAAAGTGCAAAAAGACCGTAAAACTTAAAGAAAAAATAAAAAATTCTAAAGCACTTTTCGTGACTGGCCGGGAATTACCCAAGTCAAGATCAATCAATCAAAATTATAAAAATAGTTTCACAAGTCAAAAATAAAAGAAAATCAAGTTCAAGATCCATCTCCCAATGAGTCGCTAATTTTTTGATGGATAAATCATTCTTATGGACAAGACATATCTCCCTAGTATCCTATGGATAACTAGCAACAAAAAGACAAGAGGAACCATTTCTCTAAATTATATTTGATCTAGAATTATTTATAATGAAGGATTTAGGACTTTCCCCGTAGTCCAATCGCTGATCATAGTCATCTTCTTTCCTATCGTTTTTAATATGTCTCCTTTCAGATCTCGCAATCACAAACATGAAAGAATCAAGGACTCGCATAATATAGACTAATTCATAAACCATAAATCTATCTTGATGATCAAGGAATTCAAGAAATAAGCCATTTAAATAAACGATCATTGAGAAAATAGGATCCATTTGTATTATCTTTGATGAAAGAAGGAGCTTCCTACAACCGTGTTCGCCTCGATGTCGTACATGTCCCTTCGGGGTCTAGAACAAGCGTTTCCTCTACTTTGACAAGCCTTTTCTTAATCTATCGACTAACATACACATGAGTGTGTAATAATCCCCATATGGTAATCACAAGAGAGTCCGAGTTTATCCAGCAATTCTCTCAAAAAATCTCAAAGCCTAACTCCCTCGAGGCCTAACCATGGCCTCAATTTATAGCAAAAGAGAAGAGGTTACAACTCCAAATAAGAGGGGATGTATCCTCTTTCAAGGGAATAAGTTCCACATACCAAGGGGTAGGCTCCTTTAATGGAGGGATGAATGTACATGAGAGGGAGTGAAATTTCCACTCCTGCAAATAATTTCTTCGAGAAGCTTCCGCATTCAACCAAGCTTAAGCCTACTTTACTTCTACCTTCACTTTACCTTGGCATACAGAGTCCGTACCTTTAATGTTGAAAAAGTGCGATCGCTTCCGTAGTTCTAGAGCAAACAAATGCCGCACTGTGTAATACTAAGAGAAAGTGTAGTACAAGTATTTTTATGACTTTTATAAAGCTTTTCTCTCAATTTCAAGGCTTGGTTTTGGGAAATTTCCAGATGTTTGTAGACTTCTAAGGAGTGTTGTATGAGTAATGATGAACCCATGCCGATAGTAAAACATCATGGTGACAATTTTTAGTGTAACAAGGCTAGAATAGAGGTGACCCGACACTTTCTCATCATTTGCGCGCTCTAACAAACATGGTGCCCAACCGCATGCCATGTTCAATGATGGTCTTGATGATAAATCCCTGCTATTACTTGGCACGTGATACTTATATGACAACCTAAATAAATACTTCTACCTCATATTTCTTACACACGTCCTCCAAGGGGTTTGGGCCATACCATGGGGAGTTCAGTGATCTCAGCATGAGTGCCACGTCATTAGATCCCGTCTTGGATCCATAGGCATCCATCATGAATTAGCACAAGCAATTGTCTTGTGAGCCGGTCCATGACATTGTTATATCCAAAGTGGCATCCTAAGCAGATTTAGGAGTCTCGGGACACCGCCAAATGACGTGTCTGGGCCATGAGGGACAACTTTGACCCCCTCGGTGCTATGAACCACATCAAGGTATAACTCAGGCGCTAGCTCAAGGAAGGCCTCAAATTCGCCAAATCATGATCGTCAACTTGACTTGCGGCAAAAGTAGCCGAATGGTTTGCCTATGATGGGGACCTCCTGGGGTCGTTGGCACCCGTGTGTACGTGATCGTGCCATCGAGGTTCTTGGGTGTACGCGTCGATGTCTTGGATGGGTGTATGAAGGGGGGTACCAATTGATCGTCTCGTAGGTCGGTCTCATTCCTGAGCTCGCGGGGATTTCAAATTTTGCGGGGAGGTCTCCGGGCTTTCCTACCACGCATTTTGGGTGCTTCCAGGGCTTGCCCGAGCCCCGATATTTTTCTTTTCCTTTTTGGTGGTAGGCTGCGTGTTGAGGATTTCTTCAACTTCAGATTTGACCTCCACCACTTCCTCGGTTGTCTTGGTCAAGTGAGGTTACGGGCTTCGAGAGCTCGGCAAAGTTTTGTGGCCGTCATTCCAAACATGAACTATGAACTCAAAATTGCTATCGTGAAAGGGGGCAGTCGCTTCGTACATGAACGAGATGTTAGGCAATAAAATTTCTTAAGACACAAATGTCACCCGTGACAACCAGCACAATCTATTCGAGCGATACGTAACCCGTGTCCGATATCTCTTACCTATTTTATAGCCTTGGGCATCGCCAAATGGTAGGGTAGATCTCTGTGGGACTTACCATCAAGTAAACCGTAAAAATCTCCCAAAATCGCCAAATTAATTGCCGGCCGCCCCGCTCCACCCAATGGTAATTTGTTGTTTTTACCCAATTTGATCGTTTCAACTCCTAGTTTTCGCACCCAGGTTGTGCCTGTACCGTTATCCCAACATACCCATACACTCCTAGCAATCCTCCCACATTCCCTTCGGTGCACTCGGCTTCATTCTTCTAGATTCCTTTTGTGTCTCCATAGCCCACCCTTCAAGACCTTTTATGCCATTTTAATTCGCGTAGGTACCCCTATTACGTCTTCTTAGGTTACATACTTCGTGCCCTTGTTACGCAATACTTCATGATGTGCGAGGCCGATAAAGTCCACCGCTCGATGTGTTAACTGTATTCCCTCTCGTCGTCTTGAATAGCTCCGCAAATCATATGCCCGTGGTCGTGAACAAAGGGATCTTGGTGAAGCATGCATCCAAAACTCTACCCGCAACAACATGTGTACTAGGCAATCCTTCCTTGGCCATCTCAATTTGAGACAAGTGATCCCACTCCGTGCTCAAATTTCCCCGGCTTGACGATAATTTCAACATCATATTCTTGAAGCAGCTTCCCACTCCGCAAACTTCCCCCCGCCAACAAAATCACATTCCCTGTGTCAAACCCAATGATTTGCAAGACCGGATAAGGGCATCCTAACGATGGCATTAAGACTTCGTAGCACGTAGATCGTGGAAAACTCTTCCTCGTGGTGTCATAACTATGTTTCGCACCCGAGATTGTCCGACTAGTACATGCAATTGTGTGATTACCGTCCCCGGGGCCAAGCCGCGTATTTACCTACTTCACGAGATCCTTGGAGCGTGGTTATGAATTCTTGTCATCGGATCGGGCAAGTGAGCCTAGGTGCAACGACCATCCCGTTTCCCGAGTTCTTCAAATATTTTCACGTTCATCCTAGATGAATGAAATATCATGCTCCGCGCCGCTTGCACAAGTTCCGTAATTAGTGCATACCCCCGACTAGATTTTCTATAGTAGCCCATGTGTCCCAAGATTTCTCACAAATAGCTTTCATAGTTATGGGCTTTACCTCGGGGACTAGAGTGATGAGTATATTACCAATCTCCCTCCCCTCACCTTCTCTCGTATGATAAGGCCACCGTTCTTCCGCTGTGCATCGGAGTTGAGGGTGTCGTTCGTACCTCCCAAGTTCCCCATGACCCACTTAGGTCATGAATACTTATCTCGGATAATCCATGTTTAGTTCGTAATTTCGCCCCCGTTGTCCCCTCACCCCAACAAACTCTCCCAATCATAACCCACTTGGGTGGTACTACTGTATTAATGTTTTGTAGTTTTAGTGGTTTTGTACTAGCCACCTCATGTGTTGGAGGTCCCGCAATCGTGCATTCTTCCCCTACGTTCCGATCGAGACCTTTCATAGATCTCGCGTTTTAATATTTGATGGTGGCCTTATGGAGCTTGACATTGTCTTGAATCGGTTCTTCCCATGTGGGGCCTCCTCTTACCGCGTCAGACTCGATTCACCAAGCACAATGGTGTCGAGAGCCTACGTAGCTCCCTCAAGCACCTCTAATCCCTCCGTTAGCCAAAATTTCCCCAAGAATTCATCTCTTAGGGTTGCCCATTGTCGTGTGCACCGTCGTAGTTTCGCATGAAGATACCAGGCAAAGGGGAATTGGTTCCAAGGCATGAATAAGTGAACCCATTCTTTTGTGGTATGATCGCACCATTTATCAATCGAAGCCGTCAAGTGTTCAATGCCATTTTCTCGGACCCCGGAATCTATTAATGCACACATCGATTGGAGGTTCAAACCGTTAGCACCATCATCCCCTAACATTCCTCCCATTCCCGGAACATCCCCTTATGTGTGTCCCACCAATTCATAGGCATTGTGCACATAGCCCGCTTAAGAGCCCATAGCCTTTGTTCTTCCGGGAACCCCGTCAAGGTTTGCAAAATTCCTTTATACTACTAGAGCCATCAAAACAGTGGTACTCCTCTACCTCGCAGGATATATAGCGAAAGTCCCCGGTAATTTGTAGGTAGTGTAGCATGGATACTTCCTACGGGCCTAATTTTTCCACCTTCTAATTCTTTGTCGAGTCGCAGATGTATTCGTTGTGCCCTCCCGTGCCAAGGCATACCACCTGGCCGTGGGGTTGATCCAAATTTTTGACCTTCACAAGCCAAATTTTTATAGGATCTATCCCGATCTTCCTTGCATGCTAGCTCGGTGTACCTTTCTCCTCTCGCCGGGTCTAGAGGTACAATCACCCAGGTCCCTTCTTCGTACACCATGCTTCGATTCTTTCGAAGGGATAATAGCACATATCAATGGCCTAATATAATCCAAGGAGTGGCCGGGTAAGGACCGTATCTTATACAATCTAAATGAATTCAAATTTAGCTCCTACCTTAGCCCTTAGAAGGCGATATCTACGACCATATTGGACATTATCTCCAATTGTTAGATCTTCTCTGCTGATTAGCCATGCCCAAAGGTTGGGGTTCCCATGTTTTGGCCAAAGGCAAGACCAAAAGATGAGACAATAGCAAACCACTTTCGTACCTTAGGATCTAGCCCTCCTAGGTCCAGAAAGGGATCTATCTATAATATTCAAAGTATATATGTCTTTGAGGCTCAAATTTAATATGTTAGGCTAGTTATAGGCACAAGGTTTGTTTGTTTGATTTGTTTTGATTTGGTTGTTGTTGGGAATAAAGAATGAAGGGTTCAATATAAGACAAGGCAAGGCAAAGAATATTTTAGGCAGAGAGGGATAAATTCTAGATAGTATTCAAGACCCATTGGGAAAATGGAGTCGCAGGTCATTTGCTGTTCAATTGCAGTTTTCAAATTGGGCTAGTCATCTAAAGCATTGGATTCTAAAATGATAGGTGGAGTGAAACAATCAGAAAGAAAGTGAAAGAATGAGGGTAAACCAATTTCTATCTATAGATCAAATGTGAGGTCATTTAACTCCGTACCCTCGCTGGACATATTCTTAGGCAACTCTCAAAGAAGGGCAAGGAACAACTTGAGGGAAAGATAGGTTTAATTAATCGAAAAGGATCCTAGTGAGACGTAGATAGAGTTCTACACTCCCAAACTCTGTTCCCAATTCATTCAATTAAACTCTAACAAGACATCTAAAGAAGTAGATTCATTAACTCATTCATCGCCTAGTAGGCACAACATCCATTACACCGAAAATAATTCTTAGATAACACATTTAGTAGAAAACATTTAAATTAACCGAAAATAATTCTTAGATAACACATTTAGTAGAAAACATTAAGGCAAGGAGAGGAGAAACATAGGGTGCCTAACAAGGGCAGCCTATGCCGTATCATGCAAGCTAGAAGAACTCGAAATGGAATGAAATAAAACACAAAGACAAAAACATCACCGCATCTTTAGATCGTATCCAAAGAAATGTGCTTGTGATATTAAGAGCAACACCAATCGTGTACAACATTTGCCAATAGCTTGAAATTTAGTTTGAAAACATATTCTCACTTATCTTACAACTTTACACAATAAGAATTCCTCAAGAGAAAGCTTGAATTCTCGTGATATCTCATCAACAACCTTTACAATAATTTTCTCATGAGTTTTATAGCCGAAAGAGAGTAGTAGGAGGTAGGTGAAGAAATAAATGAAGAATTAAAACTCGAAAGGAAAGAGGGTCAAGCTCATCTTCTATTTAAATCTTATGCATTAATCTCTAGCACTCTTGGATGAAAGAATGATCTTCTTCGCTTCATTTACTTCCGGTATGATCTTCTTCGGTTTCCATTTACCTCGGGGTATGGTCCTAATGTACTTTGGTCGTAACTCGTAGTAATTTTGGTGCATAAAAAATGGTAAATAAATGATCGGATGGTCTGCCATACTTGTGAAACAAATGCTCGGTGGTTTTGGACTATGGTCGTATGAAATCTTCTTTGGAACACCCGCATGGAATAGAAACAAGATGGGCATTTTTCCTTTTAGAACAATTCCGTTGATGTGAAACCTTGATAGTTCCGTGCGCAAGTTTGCCTCTCTGACATGAAAAAAATCTATGCTTCAAAGGCTCGGGAGAGGACTCACCGGGTTTCAACTCGTTCCTTTAATGCTAGCCCCGTTATATGTCTTCTCGGCCCCTTTCTCCATGAGTCTGCCTTCTTGAAAATGGTCTTTTCTTGTTTCTCTCGTAGCCGTACCGAGACTTTGAATCATGGTAGTCTTCCGCCACTCGTACTCGCAAAAACATGCAATCTAGTCATGAAATTCATGCAAAGGGAAGGTCGGTTATGGAGGGCGAAGGGAATGATAGTGCAACGGTGGTAAAATAGTGGCTTATATGAAACAACGGTGAAAAATTTCGGATATGATATAAACAACGAACACTAGGGTTTGATTGCACAATGCATATGGACCTTTCGATCATGGTTTGATGGAGGAGATCGACGACAGAGATGCAACAAAGGATGGTATATGAAATGGGTGGAATAAATATGAAACATTTAATTTTTAATGCAAAACAAAAACTCGACCATGGAGAAAATACAAAGGAAATGAACGAAATGCAACGGAAATGCGATGGGAATGATCGTACGAGCCGGGCCCCATACGAAATCGCAATCACAATCGGAGGGAACAAAGGAGTGATACATTACATAAAGTTGTGATCGCGATGGAGTTTGCGATTGCGATTGGGAGGAAAACCTTTGTAAAAAAAAATATAATAATTTTCCACTCTTTACAGCGAGAAAACCCTTTATTTTATGAATGGGCAGAGGTAAGGTACGGTGGGCCCTAGTTTAATCTAACGTGAGATCTAGATAGGTAATCACAACGCACATTTCAAATGTTACGATGACGTACGAGGGGTTGTGATCGCTGGACAAGGGGGGAGGTTGCGATTGGAGGATCGGGGGATGGTTAGCGATCGTGGAATCGCAATCGGGAAGGCCGGGGTGACACATTAATGGATTTGAGATTGCGACGGGGCGAGGAGTGCGTGACCGTTGGATGAACGGGGAGATGGACGGCCGTGATGAGATTGGAAAGTTGCAATCGTAGGCGGAAGGGAGACACACTTTATAACATACGATTGCAATGATCGATGTTAAGTTACGATCGGAGCGCTCGGAGGGGGAGTTGTGATTGCGATGATCGGAGTTGTTGCGATCAATTGCATCGCAAATATTTGCGATGAGCCGATCGAGGGACTTAACATAAACATTGCGATTAATAAGATTTTCGATTAGCGCGGGCCGTCCGATCTCTCGTGGTAGATCAATCCAAGGGAGAATATGCCGTGGGCCTTATAGAGCAAGAGCAATCACATCGAAGTTTTTAAGTCTTTCAAAGAATTTAACGCTCCGCTTCGTCTTCCGATGTGATTAGCACCTGTGCTAGAAGCGCTTGGTCTGGGTATCGGCGCATGTGGGGAAGTGGTTGGGGCTGGTGGAAAAGGGGCTAGGCCCTATTATAAGGTGAAAAGGTGGGTTTTTTCCCATTTTAAAAGTATTTAAGGCCGGGAAAGGGGTAACGATAGAGGAAACTAAGGGGAATTTGGCCCCAACAAAGGGTACGGGTGGAATTTTAAAGGGGATTTTTGGGGAATTTAGGAAGCCTTAGGGGGACATTTTGGAATGGAAAGGGGACCTTAAAAAGGGAAAAAAGGGGTAGAATGAGAGACATGTTGCAGAGGTACAAGGACAAATAAAGGCCATTTGGAGCACAATTTTTGTCATCGCTGAGGCTCATTGACTCAAGAACAATAGAGGGGAAAACAATAAAAGTGTGGAACATAAAAGGTTTAAGGATGATGTGTTTTCAAGGGAAATGCATTCCTTGGAAGGCTCCTAAAATAAACTAGCCCTCGTTTGCCCGTCAAGGAATTCATAGGGGGTTAACAAAGGCTCCACATGGGGATGGCTTCTTCTTGAAGGAGTCAAGAATTCCTAGTGATCTTTGGTGTAGGCCGTATGCCCGTCGCTTTAAGCCACCTTTCTTCTTTGATTTTCGCCTACCACAAATATGATAGACTGTGCGTAAAATTCCCAAACAATCTACCTACCCATCCTACAATCCTAGCATTTTTTCTTCTAGGGTGCATTTAGACTAGCGTACCCTTTACATCATTTATTTTTATAACATAAAATAAACCTATTCTAAATCTACCCTTATTTCTCCATGAGACCCGATTAGACTATTGGTCTCACATGTTTCTCTACCCACGAATATCTCCTAGGATTAAACTGTCCCGCAGACTTCTTCTCTACATTCTACAACAACGTAAATTTAAAACAAATAAACTAGGAGTAGACAAGCCTAGTTTGCCGTAGATCCAAGGCATAAAGATAGTTGCATATGGACAGAAAATTGCTGAAAACTCGAAAACAAAACTCTGAAGGCTGAAATCGTTTGGAGTATCCTTCTTTCTTTGTGACTCAAAGTTTTGAGCTTGTTAGAGTCACTTTTCTTCATTTCATCTTTGGTTTTGGGCATGTTAGAGCTGGATTTTCTCTTTTTTTCTCCTTTTTATGGCCCGCATTTTGAGCATGTTAGGACCGCCTCTACTTTGTTTCTTTTGGCTCAGTTTTTGATCATATTAGAGCCAATCCTTGCACTCGCAGGTTCTTGTTTTGAGCATGTCCGAACCTCTCCCTTTCTCTATTTTTTGAAACATTTTTCTCTCTTTTCTTGAAAACAAAATACCGTAATGGTATGTACAATGGAAAAGGAAACTGAAATTGAAATCAGCAGAAGTAAGTAGTGTTTGAGCATCCCGCCATTGATGTGCCCCAAACAACTCCGTACCATCGAATTTCTTGTAGAAAAAGGCAATTGGACCCACAAGGGGTCTCTGATGATGTATGGACGTTGCCACAAACTCGTCAAACTTGTCATGCTTTCCTTTGTCCTCTCTCCTTGAGTCCCACTTAGAACTTTATCTCCAATTTTGAAATCGCAGCTTTGGTTCTTTTGTCAAATAGCTTCTTTATATTTCCCGAACTTTCACCGTTCTTCCCCTTTTACAATTTATTCCGGTTTATCCTTTCTCACTATTGTCGTTTTTTGTTTGAATTTCTTGGACCTGCCTTAATCACCGGTACCCTGCTGCTGGTAGAAACACCGTTTTTGTCCCATAGACAGTTTCACATGGTGACATGCCAATGGACTTTTGTTGTACTGTCACCCCATAAGGCATGCACTAACTCGTTGTGCCATAATTTGTTCTCTTCCACCGATTTTTGATGATGATCACCGTGCTCTCGTCGATGATTCACTTAAGCCATTACCTTGAGGATAGTAGGCAGCTGAATGACCAAGTTTTATTTGATACCCGTGACAAAAATCAACCATTTTCTTGGACCCAAAAGTAGCAACAGTATCAATGATTATTTTCCTTGGATTGCCAAACCGAGAGAGGATGTGGTCTTCTAGGAACCTAATGATGATCGAATCGCTGGCATTCCTAGTAGTTATGGCCTCCTCATCCACTACCAAGTAGTCTATGGCCGTTAAGATCCATTTGTGTTGTGCAAGAGGAAGCAGGATGAATTTCTCCTATGAAATCTAGGCCCCATTGCATAAAGGGACCTTCAATGTTGATGGGTTGTAGAGGTAAGGGGAGGAGTTTTCTTTTGCCTTAAAAAAATCAAACATTTGTGTTGTGAAATTATCATCTTATGAATGTCATTGAAGAGTGTGGGCCAAAGAGTAACCAGCCCCGAGATGAAATGGTGGTGGCCTTCCAACACAGTGTCCCCACACTCTCCCGCATGGAATTCTTGTTTAATCCACTAAATGGAAGCCTAAATATATTTAAGCAATAGGCCATTTGGATTTTTCCAATATAAGTTTTCGTTCAAAATGCAATAGCTTCGGGCTTTTAGTTTTAGGAATCGGCCTTTAAGTCTTTGAAAGTTCGGTGGAGCATTGAGGTTGGTGAGCACATAAAGGATATCAGAGTACCAAGGAGAGTTTTGGAAACTTCTCCTCAGCCTAAAGGATCAGTAAATTCTTCCCGCTTCTTCCAAGGCATTTACCATGTTAATTTCAAGGGCTCGCAGATTCGATTCAGCCATTAACTTAGCTAAGCCCCCGACCTTTGATCAATTTGTGGGTTTTATCTCAAGGTCGTAATCTAGGATAACAACAATCCATTTTCCCCTTTTCCCATCCGGGTCTTGGGACAAAATATCTTTGACTACTATGTTTGGCACATAAGCTATGGTGTGTAAATGCAATATGTACACCCTAAAGTCTTTAAGGCCTCGACTAAGGCATAAGCCTGTTTTTCCATTATGTTGTATTTGGTTATGCGTCTCTAGTGCTTTGCCGAAAAGGCAATTGGTTGTTCCATTCCCTCTCGATTTTCTGCAAGAGGGACTGCCCACCGCATGCTCGTAGGCAAATGAAAAGACTGTGAAATCTTCTGAGAAATTAGGCTAATCGAACAGGAGCTTGGGTGAGTGCAAGTTTTACCGATTCAAAAGATTGTTTAGCTCCACCGTACCATTTAACTCCTACACCTTTCTTCAGCATATTATTCATATTCCTAAGGTGTTCAGCTAGATTAAATAAACCTCCTAAGGAAGTTAATCTTCCCAATGAAGGATTGTAATTCCTTGATGTTTCTGTGTGTGATTTGTAGTATCTCCTCAACTCTTTGTGGGCCTCATCTAATTCTTTCGATATAATGCCAAGAAGCTTCTCTTCTTGCCTCAAATAGCGCTCTTTTTTTAGGATTCAAGACAAACCAAACCTTCACATTTTTCAACATTTTCTTGCATGTTTTAGGTGTTCTTCTTCGCATTAGAATAATCGTTATGTCATCCAAGTAAATAAAAATGAAGTGTCCTATCTCATCCAAAAGCTATATCCATTGCTCTTTGGAAGGTTGCACTGTACAGTTTCATCACCCTAAAGGGCATTTTTACATACATAAAGGTGCCCCATGAAGTGGTAAAAGGCCGTCTTGAGTTGGTCTGGGATTACTAAGACTTGGTTGTAACCTCAAACCATCTAACAAGAGAAATCATTTTTGAGCCTACTTACCCTCGTAGAATGTGTCTTGCATTTTTGGCAAAGGGTAATTGTCTTTGGAGTGAGTCGACAAGATTTATGAATTCTATACATAATCCGATCTCACCTGCTTTTCTCATAGCCACTAGGTTGGATACCCAATCGTAGAACTCACAGGTACAATTATGCCTACTCCCATACATCTTTAATTTTTTTCAATCACAGGCAATTGCTTTGGGTTTATTCTACTCGAGTTTTGTCTCAAGGGCTTCTCGATTTTCTTTCAAAGGTATTTTGTGCTGTATGATGTTCATGTCATAGGCTTTTAAGTCTTTGTAGCCTCACAAACACGTCTACAAATTCCTTGAAAAGGTCGATGTATTTCTTCATGTTTGGCAGGAAGAGACTTAGCTTTTATCTAACCATTTTGGCTTATCTTCGTGCCTATGTTGCATTCTTCAACGTCGTAGTCCGCGTGTTCTATGGTAGGCTTTTTTTTTTTCCACATCACCGAAGTCAAACAAGTTCTAAAGGCGTCATAGCCTCGAGGTATGTTCCTATTCTTTTGTCCACAAGACTCTACTTCCTCATTGTCCGCATTTCATTCTACAAGCAGAATTTCCAATTTCTTCATTTAAAGCATTTATTTATACATCGTGGGGTGTAGTTTCATCCTCGTCCGAGGTTTCTCACTGGGGCAGCTATCACTAGACGTAGAGTCCGAATCAAAAAACTCAAACTCGTTTCTCGCCTATCAGAAATCTTCAATCCTATTATCGCCCTCAAAGACCTACCTAACATTTTTTGTTATCCCAAGACCGTTGGTGTCCGAATCGGTTTGTATTATGATTTGTTGGTCGCTTGGAGTCTTAGGGTATGAACTCATATAGGGCAAGCTAATCCATTCACATTGACGTTCGATTTCTAGGAACAAACACTAATTCGTATTCAACAAATGTTTCTTACCATGTCCACTGCAGATCGTTCCTATATGCTCTCAACCTAGGGTGTTTGGTTGTGTATTCATCGTTCAATTGCTTTATCACCAACTCGCAGTCTCCATGCACGGCTATTCTATAGGCTCTTATTTTCTTCAACAGATTCAAGCCCATGTGATGGGAGAGCCTCTCGTACTCGCAATAGTATTTGTACATTTGAAATGCAGATTGTAGGCATGGCTCTCCGCATAGTCGCTCTCTCGTGTTACGTACCATACCCCCCGCCCTCCGCGCTCTTCTTGTGCGACCCATCGAAACCTATCTCCCACAGGGGTTCACTCTTAGTTTTGTTATCATTTCTTTCCCTATGGTTGGGTTCACCGCTACGTTGTGTTATAGGGTATGCGCTAGGCCGGTGGGCTATTTAGTTCTTCGTGTGATGTATGAGTTTGTGGGAGGGGTGACTAGCGTCGTTTACTTTCTATTTTTTTCTCACTCGAGCTTCGTTTTAGTGCATCGTCTAGGGTTTCCTTTATTCATTTTCCTCTAGATATAGGGTGGCCATTAAGTTAAAATCTATGATCTCAACTCCTCTCGTTTGTATCTATGCTTTCTGGCATCAAGCTCTCCTAAGGATTCATCATTGTAGAAGATGAAAGAGTCCAGATTCGTGTGCATAAAGTGTAAAGGAGAATTCCTGTGTCTTTGGCTACTAACCAATTTCATTTGTGCCTCCCCGTACAAACTTTCTGTTGGCTAAAATGGGGATTGTGGCATATTCCCCATCCATATGCATTGTGCCTTGCAGCTTGGCTCCCCATGATCTCGATAATAACATGCCATACTTAGGTGGCACATCCGCCACCACAACATCCATGACCATACATTTAGCTAGGATTTGGGTCAAGCTCACACATAAATACTTGATCGTGTCAAGGCATTTTACCCTCGCTAGAGTCGAATGAATATAGGTCTTTGTAAGGTTGGGTTATCTCCCGTGCCTAGCCTTTCCACATGACTACCTTAGGAATTAGGTTATGTGATGCTCTAGAATCATGCATTGCATTATGAAGACATTTTTCATGAATGTTGAGATCGATATAAAAAGGCGGAACTACCCTCTCGAAAATTCCCTTCTATCTTTGGACCAAACAAGGGTTGTTGATCATCGCTCAGATTTACAAGGTCACTATTTTCACCTAGGTTCAAAGCTTTCAAAAATTTGGCTTTTATATACATCCCGAGTGGCCACCTCGTAGAGTTGTACAGAGATTTTACCTCTAAAATCTCACTTTCTTTCTAAATTGAAAGTGACCGAATCTTTGGAATGCTCAACTCGTTTTGTTAGCCACTACCTTAGTGGCTGAATCAAGTAATGTTCTCACTATGTAATAAAGGTTCAGATCGTTTTTATCAAATGAGCGCTAACTACGATGCTAGTGGCGTCGCTAGTGGGTTGGCTTTGTTTATCAATTTTTTGGTTGTCTTTTCTTTGTTTTTCCCAAAGACTCTCGCCTGATGGCTTGCTACTTTCGAAATAGCCACTTTAGAAGTACTTTGTGCCTTTCTTAAGGGTGACCTCGTGAGTCTTGGTTTTGGAATTTTCGACTCTTCTTGCTTCCTCGATTTCATATTGTTCTCCGAATTCGCATAATGGCATTTTCAAATCCAAGTCTCGTAGTCCTCGTATTCTAATCTTTCCTCATCCCAAGATGAGGGTAGGAGAGGGGATGATCTTCCTTTCGAATAATCGCTGTGGATTGAGTCTTTCGTTTCAAACATGTTTATTATGTTCCCTTCAGACTCTTCTATGATTCCCTCATCTTCATCAAGAAATTTCTCTTGAAATGGGGGCATAACCTCGTTGATCTGATTCTATTTGTCTCGTTGGAAGTGTTATTTTTTCTTCTAAAGTTTTGTTTCTCGGTTTTTGTTCGATTGCCAATCGAGACAACCATTTTCTCCATCATTTGTTGTAGTCTTTCCATGTTTTTTGATAAACGGTATTTGGGATCGATGTGGAAGTTACAACGTCATCTCTATACGTTACCCTTCTCATCTCTCAATCTTGCTCTTTTCTCAATCGTATTAGCTCTACACTCACTACTCCTTTTTGCATGTCTTCCAACGTGTTGTAATCTCTCTCCAAGCTTGCAGGGGCTGCGGCCGCATCAAATCCTTCAGATACTTCGCTAGAGCCATACCTTGGGGGTTTCATATGTGTAAGGAGAGAATTGTAGATGTTATTAAACTCCTCGTTGAGTAATCGTGACACTCTCTCCTACGTTTCTTTTAAGGATGTCTATGTATTCCCGTTAGAGTTGGCGAGGATTAGCCTTAACCTCCCATTTGTTTATGAAAGTCCGATATAAAGCAAGAAGGTCTCTGATACTATTAGGAGGTAGGCCCCCGAACCATTTCTTTTGCATTTACCTCTAAAATCTAGGCAAAGATTCTCATTTTGACCGTATCATCATCAATTTCCATGTAATCAAAATAATCTTCCATCTTATCTACATGTTTTTAGGCTATGATGGATTCTTTTAAGTGCTGAATGTGGGATCTTTGATTGATAAATCATTTTCTAAGGGCACTAGAGGCCGAGGTAACATCAAAGGTGCATACCAGGTTGCCATGATGATATTTTGATGAGGTAAATGGTTAACTTGAGCAATGGTATATGGATAGTAGGGATACAAGGACCAAGCAGAGGTTTTTGAGAAGATTTAGGATGGGAGAGCCCCCAAATTTTGAATGAAGTGAAATCAGGAGGTGTATATGGAGGGATTTCTATGTCCCTAATTTGTTTACCACTTTCGAGGTGGTGAAATAGGAAGCTCAAGATCTGGCCGATATGGAACACCGAATGACCTAGTTCTTGGTAATCTATTGGGTATGTCTAGCTCAAGATGAAAGTGTGATAGAGCCGTAAGGTCTTCTAGTGCAAGAGTTAGCTCTATAGATGTGACTGAAATAGTTGATCCTCTAGGTGTAGGTGATTTCCCCGAGGATGCTCTCGTGGTTATCAACTATTTCCTGTGTGGGTTTGGGTCAGATAAGCTCTTGTGTGAATGGTTCGGAAGCCGTAGTGTTGTTTTCCAACTGCGCCTTAACCCTACTTGTTGCTTCTATTGTGTTTGATGTTGTGTGGAGGTTGGTCTCCTGGCTGGATTCTTATGTGAAACCAAGATAATCGCCAGGCCTAATCGATCACCAAAGGGAGTCTTTGATCTTTAAGATGCTTTGGAGTCACCAGTGGAAGGTTTAGGATGCTTCGGGAGGGTACATCGTCCACCACAAAGGTTTATGAGGTGTCCCTTTTCCAGATATCTTTAAAACACAAGAAAATCTAACCAGAGATCGACCGGGAGGGCTTTTACTAGATATGTCACCCCTAAAGAGTATGAGATATGGAGGCTACTCTAGCCCTTTCTAGACTTTGTCTAAGAGTGTGGGAGAAACACAAAAATGGTAGAGAAGTTTAATGCAAATGGAAGTGTTTTCACTACCAACCTTACCAAAGCTTCTAGGTTTTCCGAGGCTCTTTGTGATGTAGTACAATGGACACACACGAAGTTCTGGAGTCGCCATTATGTTGGGGGGTTCCCATGTGTTTTGGCTAGGTTGGCAAGACCAAAAGATGAGACAACATCGAACCACTTTCGACCTTAGATCTAGCCCTCCTAGGTCCAGAGGATTCTATACAGTCAAAGTATATATGCTCCGAGGCTCAAATGGAATATGTTAGGCTAGTTATAGGCACAAGGTTTGTTTGTTTGATTTGTTTTGATTTGGTTGTTGGGAATCAAGAATGAAGGGTTCAATATAAGACAAGGCAAGGCAAAGAAGATTCTAGGCAGAGAGAGATAAATTCAGATAGTATTCAAGACCATTGGGCAAATGGAGCCGAGTGGTTTACTTCTCATTGCTCAATAAGTGTGCTTTCGCTTGGGCTAGTCATCTAAAGAATTGGATCCTAAAATGATAGGTGGAGAGTGAAACAATCAGGAAAGAAAGTGAAAGAATGAGGGTAAACCAATTTCTATCTATAGATCAGGTCAGAGGTCATTTAACCTGCACCTACTTGGACATACTCTTAGGCAACTCTCAAAGAAGGGCAAGGAACAACTTGAGGGAAACTTAGATAGGTTTAATTAACTAAAGGGGATCCTAGTGAGACAAAGATAGATTTCTACACTCCCAGTTGTTCCCAATTCATTCAATTAAATCCTAACAAGACATCTAAAGAAGCAAATTTATTAACTCATACATCACTTACAGTAATAACATCCACTACACCGGTTAAATTAACCGAAAATAATTCTGGGATAACACAATTAGTAGAAAACATTAAGGCAAGGAGAGCGTAAAAACATAGGGTGCCTAGCAAGGGTAAATCCTATGCCAAATTTCGATGCAAACCAGAAGAAATGAAATGGAATGAAATAAAACACAAGAGATAGAAAAACATCACCGCAACTTTACATCAGATTCAAATAAATGTTCTCTGTCATATTAAGAGCAACACCAATCGTGCACAAGATTTTCCAATATTGAAATTCAGCTTGAAAACATACCTCACTCCTTATCTTACAACTTTACACAAGGAGCATGCCTTAAGAGAAAGCTTGTATCATCGTATATCTCATCAACAACCTTTACAATAATTTTCTCATGAGTTTTACAGCCGAAAGAGAGTAGAGGAGGTGGTGAAGAACTAAATGAAGAATTAAAACTCATAAAGGAAAGAGGGGTCAAGTCCATTCCTCTTGCTTTAAATCATGTATTAATCTTGGCATTCTTGGATGAAAGAATGATCTTCAAACCTTCCATTTACTCGGTATGGTCTTGATGTACTTTGGCCGTAGAACTCTGTAGTACTTTTGGTGCATAAGAAAATGGTAAATAAATGACCGGATGGTCCGCCATACTTGTGAAACAAATTCTCCGGGTAGTTTGACCGTGGTCGTGGCGGAAATCTTCTCCGGAACATGGCATGGAATAGAAACAAGATGGGCATTTTTTTCCTTTTAGAACAATCTACCGATGTGAACCTGATAGTTCCGTGTGCAGTTTGCTTTCCGGCCAAATATTATAAAATATATGCTTTAAAAGGCTCGAGAGGACTCACAAGAGTTTAAACTCTATTCCTTTAATGCTAGCCCCGTTATATGTCTTCTTGGCCCCTTTCTCCATGAGTTTGGCTCTTGGAAAATGATCTTTTCTTCTTCTTCCGTAGCCGTACCGAGACTTGAATCATGGAGTGCGCCTTCCGCCGCTCGTACTCGCAAAAACATGCAATCTAGTCATGAAATTCATGAAAAGGGAAGGTCGGTTATGGAGGGATGAGGGAATGATGCGCATCGGTGGTAAAACAAAGGCTTATATGAAACAACGGTGAAAAATTCTTTGATCTGATATAAATAGCGAACACTAGGGTTTGACGGAACAATGCGTATGGACCATTCGATCATGGTTTGATGGCAGTAGATCGATGGTGGAGATGCAACAAATGGATGGTATATGAAAATGGGCGGAATAAATAGTGAACATTTAAATTTTAGTGCAAACACAAACTCGACCATGGAGGAAATACAAAGGAAATGAACAAAATGCAATGGGAATGATTGTACGAGGTGGGGCCCATACAAAGAATTGCACCGTAATCTAGAGGGAACAAAGGAGTGACACATTACAATGTTGTGATCGTAATGGATTTTGTGATTATGATTGGGAGGAAAACCTTGTAAAAACAAAATATAACAATTTTCTCGCTTTACAAAGGGGAAAAACCCTTTATTTTATGAATGGGCAAAGGTAAGGTACGGTGGGCCCTGTGAATAATCGCAATCAAAGATCGTGAGAGAGGCTGTAATCGCAACGCGCATTTCAAATGTTGCGATGTGACTTGAGTAGGCTTCAGGATCGGGCGGGTTGTAGGGGAGGTTGCGATCACAGGATCGGGGGATGGTTAGAAATCGGGAATCGCAACGGAAGGTCAATGGGGTGACACATTAACGGATTTTCGATTGTGATTGGGCAGTGGAGTGCGGTGACCGTTGGATGAACGGGAGATGGACGGCCAGATTAGATCAGAAAGTTGCACCTGAGGGGCTGGCCAAGGGAGACCACACTTTAGAACTTGTGATTGCGATGATCGGAGTTGTTGCGATCGAGTGTCGTGAGGGGAGTTGCGATTGTGATGATCATAGTCAAGTTGCGATCAATCGCATCGCAAACATTTGCGATGAGCCGATCGGGGGACTTAACATAAACATTGCGATTAATAAGATTTGTGATTAGTGCGGGCTATCCGATCTTCGTGGTAGATCAACGGTGGAGAACATGTTATGGGCCTTATAGAGCAGAGCAATCACATCAGAATTTTTAAGTCTTTCAAAGGAATTTTAATGCTTTGCTTCTGGTTTTTCGATGCGATTAGCGCCCAAGGCATTAAGCGCTTGGTCTTAGGTAACGGTTACATGGGGAAGTGGTTTAAGGGGGCTGGTGGGAAAGGGGCTAGGCCCTATTATAAGGTTAAAAAGTGGGTTTTTGCCCATTTTCAAAGTATTTAAGGCCAGGAAAGGGGTAACGATAGAGGAAAATAAGGGGAATTTGGCCCAACAAAGGGTACGGGTGGAATTTTAAAGGGGATTTTTGGGGAATTTAGGAAGCTTAAGGGGGAAATTTTTGGAATGGAAAGGGGAGCTTAAAAAAGGAAAAAAGGGGTAGAATGAGAAATTTTGCAGAGGTATAAGGGAAAATAAATGCCTTTTGGAGCACAATTTTTGTCATCAGTGAGGCTCATTTACTCAAGAACAACAGAGGGAAACAGTGAAAAGCAGGCAACATAAAAGGCTTCAAGGATGATGTGTTTTCAAGGGAAATGCATTCCTTGAAGGCTTATAAAACAAACTAGCCCCTTGCTTGCTTGTCAAGGAATTCATAGGGGGCTAACACCAACGGATAGTAAGACCTCACTCCAATTTAGGCTTCATTTTTTGCTGGGTCAGCTTTAGGTAGTGTATTCGTGATCGTATCCTAGGTCTACAATTACCCGGTCCATCTCATAGTCACCAATCTACGCAAAGACCTACTTCTTAATCTGTAACTTTCTTTCTATTTGTAAAGTGTACACATCCTTAATCTTCATGGGTCGTATTACTTTTTTTTGTAATCATCGAGTAGGGCCTAAGGTTGTCTACCGCCTCGTTGATTGTGCAAAAGAGGTCATGCACACCCCAAGAATGATTTGACCTCATCTCTAATTCTACCGTTTGGAGCCGATGTCTCACTTTGAAAGCACAAATTCCCGCTAGGCTACGACGAGGCCTCCTTTTCTTCCCCCGAAGCCCACTCCTTTCCGGTATAGTAGCTACTATCAGAAGACGAGACTCCGTTTCTCTCTTTTCACGGCACTTTGGTGGCCATACCACCGCGTGTTATTACATTATGATGCTCGTATCCTCCTCATGCGGTTGTGCCTCACTTGTTTTACATTCCGTGTAGGAGTTTGTTGCTTTTCCTATACCTCGCTTACCGAATCGGCAATCTCGATTACATGGTCGAACCCGTTTCGCGTACTGCATCACTTTCGAGTTGTCTCGTGCGCCCTCGTAAAGTGACCTATTTCCTCACAGTATAGCAGATTAATTGGCCTCTACCCCTACCTCGCACTCCCTCCCCATCCCCCTCCCCCGCCCTCGCTCGGGCCTCCTCCTATTCCCCGCAAGGTAAGGTGATGAGGGGTCTGAATGTACCCTATATAGGTTTCCCCAGTCGATCATCAGGTCATACGTTTGACAGTTTTGTTCGTCATGTCCTACAGACCTACAAAACCTACACCACTGCTATTTTACTTCAGGGATGTATGCGACAAGGTGGGGGTAGTGGTTGGTATTGTGCAGCCCAGCAACGCGGTAGTCATCGTGCCATAGCGTCGGTCCACTTGGTCCCACAACTTCCCTTGGGTGTAGCGGGCTGGGTCCCCCGGCCTAGATGTAGTTTGCCATCAGCAGACAGTTATCCTTGGTGTGTCCGCTCACCCTGTATCATATGCACCATCTTTTAGGGCTAGCCTACATCCCTCGCTCCTTACGTAGATTCTAAATCTCCATGTGCATTGCTTCTAGCTGGCCTTGTATCATTTGTACTCCTAACTGGGTATTATCTCTTGGTGTAGCTTCTAGTTTCATGGCAACCTCCAGGGCCTTCTCTTGTGTTTCAATGGCTTGGTGACCCATAGGTACGCGCAGGTGGGGTAGTAACATAGCAATGAACCACTCCGTGTGTTGCCTATCATTATACTGGAATCCTCCTTCTCTGATCACTTTCTTTAATCGCTGATCAGCTTCCCATACAGACTCAGATGGTCCTTGATTGAAATCCTTCAAGTCATTTACTAAATGAGAGTAGGACTTAGGTTTCTTGAACTGTTGTTTCAACGCATTCTTAATTTCCTCAATGGTTGCATTCACATGTTGATCAAAGTATCCCATGCACCAGTCTAGAGCTTTTCCTTCAAAAGCGAGAGATAACTGTGCTTGTTTTACTACATCACTTACTACGTTCTGAATAGTCCATACCGATCCTGCGACAAACCAGAACAGATCCATGTCCTCATCGCCCACACCTTTGAAGGTAGGTAGCTTCATGTGCGCAGCCATATTGTCTTCCAGTGGGGGTGGAGGTGAGTTATTACCCCTATGAGGGTTCGATGGTGGCGTCGACGGAGGGCTATGTGTAGAAAAATTACTTACTGGGCTGTAGACAGATCAATCCCCCTCCTGGTTAGTTTTGTAGTACTTCCCACTGCGCGTTGTGCCTTTTCTCTGGTTGGAGCTCATTCACTCCGTATGGCTACACAAAATTATTTTTTCGCACAACAAGATCTTAATCAGTAATAGTAAAGTATTCAAAAACTTACCCTAGAATCCCTTGAATAACCTCCGCTCCGCTTCTGAGTAGGAAACAAATTGATCAACTGCACATTCGGTCACAAATCCTCCTATCACATTGTCCACCCAGTGATATACCGTGTGAGTAATGGTGTTGTCGGTCTCTTCCAGCTGCCGGATCTGTTTTGGGGTCCACTGGGTGACCTGCTCATCTTTCCAACACTTCTGAAATTTGATTAGCCTTGCAAGCCACTCCTGGAGCTTGATTGCAATCGTTACAAATAATATCTCATAGATTTCTGTGAAAATATACTTATTTTTCCACTCTGCAGTGGTCAAATTCAAACTGCAGTTTTCTTTTATTGCGAATTCCTAAACTTTTTTTTCAAACCATTCATCGATTTCTTTTCTTTCAGGTTTCCAATACAGTCTTGGTATTACTCGATCTCCCTCAAAATTCTCCCGGCCCCGACAATGAAACCATTTTTTGGCTCAAGGGGTCTTGACCCAGGTTCAGAGGTTAAGGTTTGCCAAAAAACCCCTATACTACTGGACCTTTCGACAGTGACCTTCTTGCGCAGGCCAAAGTCTCACCCGAAGTAGTATGGGAGGGTGCTGGAACCAGGTTTCCGCACCCCGAGGGAGAGTAGGTAAGTCAAGTTGGTCTGCAATTATCAAATCTATACAGCCAGAGGTCGTTCGTAGGAATTTCAATAACTACAGATATCAGATCTAATTAACAGGCTCGCATCCACGTGCATACGATCAGCTATAATCATAGAACATTATATTCACAACAGATTAATAGATCATATATGCATTTATCATAAACATAGACAGTTCGCAGCTATAAACAGATCATATAATGCAAGTTTGTATCAGCCATAACAGATCACATCAATTATCCACAATACTTCTGCACATTTATATTATTACCAAAAATCTTCTTACATTCCCAATTTACTACCTGCTCACACAGCCAACAGGGTCCACACATAATAGGACAGAGGATCTCTGCGCACACAACTAGCAAGAGTCCTAACCCAAACAACCCTACCACAGACTTAATAGTTCGTACTTCGCATCAATCTCTATTCATTCCTGCCTATGACTCAAAAAAGGTTCATATATTTATAACGATTTAGCCTACGCATCCAGTGGTTCGCAAACCATGGTTTGCGGACTCTTGGTCTACCCTTGACCCATTTACAATGTGTTAGGGGCTTTGACCCACCCCAAAACCCATGTGTTAGAATAAACAATACAAAATTATACAAAATGGACAAAATTCATATAGCCTTTGGGAACTACTGCTCCAACACACATCACCTTTCGGCCCATCGCACATTGCACTTCACAACTCTTAACAGTCACCTCGTTTCACATAACAAAAAAGCTTCTGACTACGATTTTCGAGTGGCCCCACCTCCATTATGCCACATCACCCTCAGCTTATCGCACTTCACACATCACCCTTCACAAGTTTTAACAATTACCTCCCATTTCTCGTAAAAAATCTCTTGATTTACGATTTGCGGGTGACCCCACCTCCGTCCTGCCACGTCATGTTTCCACCCATCGCACATCGCACTTCGCATTGTTTCATTCTTGCTTCCCATCCTGATACCCAACGCTCCCGATTGCGATTTGCGATATGAATTTTGGCCCCACCTCCCTACTATGTCATCAAATTCCTCCCACGACCTTTGTGATCCTGCTCCCTTTTCGTTGTTAAACTGTCCCATTGTGTTAATACCACAGGCCCCCCTCTGAAGCCCAGTCTCTGTTGTTGCAAGTCCTACACAACATGGGTTTTTGGTTGGAAAAATACAGTTATGGTATATTTATTTTGTACAAGAACTCCCCGCTAACGGGCTAGGTATGCGCAACACGAATGGTCATTCCATAATGATTAATGGAAATCATGAGAATAAGGGAGTGGAGGCTTTTGACAGCAAGCAGAATGACGTGATGGAAGTCAGACTGCCCACCTATTCACGGTCACACCTTGCCGACCCATTTTAAAGATTCTAGGATTTGGCCCCCATGGCCAGCTATGTTGTTTCTTTTGCTGTTTCATTATGATGTTTTACTGTTGAAATCTCGATTTCACCGGATTCTGTTTTGATTTTCTGTTTACGAGAGTGATTGGTTGATGCACGCTTTGCAATTTGGTTAGGATATTTTGATTTTCACATGTGTGGGTTGATCATGGAATTTTACTTGATCGTAAACCCTCCAAGAGAACTCTATATGTAGGGAGTTCAGATATGAAAGAAGTGTTCTGAATTTTGGAGAATTTTTGTTGTAGTTCTGTAGGATTGTGCTCTTTATGCTCTGAGACACATATTTGGGAGAGTTGTTTTGAACATAATATGATATACAACACTGTTTATTTGGATTCCAGATGGAGTAATGAGCAGTATGTATCTGTGTTATCTTTCTTATTAGTAATATCCTATCTATGTATAATCATATTTCAATGTTCTTTTTCTTTGATGATTCTTGTAATGTAGCTGCCGGTGTTAAGAATTTTTATTCATGAATTCATGTATGAATAACACTCATGTGTTAAAATTTCTATACCCCCTTAATTCACGCTCCATGAATCTCTATTTTTGGTTGCATTCCACCTAGATTTGCTTCACCTGAGTTCATGGGATACAGATTCTTAAGACTTTTGATTCTGTCTGTCATGGGTTCCTCCTCCATTCCTTCTTAGTACCTCTACATATTTTGAAAGCCTCTGCTCATTGTTTTAGACTTTTCCCATTTGAAAAGCCGCTGAGCCATATAGCCTCCTGATCCCTATCACAGTATAGGGTAATTCACATGAATCAAACTCCAAAGTATTCATGATTCCTAAACCACCACAATCATTTTTCTCTTAATCCATATTCTGTTAGAGGTACCCCTTAAAATTGTGTACATCTAACCTCTGATTTCAATATGTCCTGGGCACTAGTATTTTGTAACTCAAGGCTGTCTCTAGGAGCTACAAAATATTTTTGGCATCGTTGCTGGGGATACGAATGCATAAATATATTCCCTGGGAGATGACATAAATTCCACCCTTCAAACAGGTGAGTAGGAAGGGTTCGAAATTGCGTATTCCTCACCTTGGCGACTTCACTGTAAAATAGTCCTAATCATAAGTAACCATGGCTTTCACCAGGCCTCACACTAGATTCAGATCCACCATCTACCCCCACCTCTAAATCAGATGGTTGTGTCGAGTTTCCTTTTGAACAAGTATGCCCCCTTGGCCCTCCCTCAAGCTCTAAATTATATGCCACAAGATTATCTAAAGCTCCTGCCTTGGTTCACTGGGGAAGATAGTACTTTTTCATAGAGACATATT
Source organism: Pinus albicaulis (assembly GCA_034641835.2). Classification (NCBI taxonomy): domain Eukaryota; kingdom Viridiplantae; phylum Streptophyta; class Pinopsida; order Pinales; family Pinaceae; genus Pinus; species Pinus albicaulis. Next base: position 1,762,989,207 of record CM076575.1, on the reverse strand, counting down.
GAAAAATTATGCGCCTTTGCTGAGAATGTGAATGTAGAGCACTTATATGTGGTGTTAAGGATTTTCATCCAATCCTTGGATGGAGAAGCCTGGAAATGGTTCAATTCTCTAGCCGACAACACAATCCACACTTGGGAAGAAATGGAAAATTTCTTCACATTAAAATTGGGAGAAAAGAGGGACGTGAAGAGTATGTTTCTTGCGGTTGATACTCTAAGAGAAATGATAAGGAATTAGGATGTGTATGAGTGTAGGTTCATCAAGAGGTTCAATAACGTCTATAATAACCTCCCCGCTGAAATAAAGCCTCCCCAAGTATACGCTAAGGTGGCCTTCGCGGAGATTTTGAACCAAAGTTTGGGGTCACCCTAAAGAGAAAAGAAACTCACATCTCTTGGATCAGATAGTTACACCATTTTTTTGGTCATCTAACCTATTATCATTAGATGAACCCAAGCACACCATGTAAGACCAATTTTACCCTAAGTAAAATTTCTTTCACCATGTGAAATAACATTTTTCTATATTTCCTGGTCATATTTAACCCAAAACAAGGAAATTAATTAAATAAATCATTATTTATTTAATTATATTCCCACCATATCCCTAAAATAATAAATAAATCATTTATTTATTTATTGTTTATAAATAAAGGAATTGACCCAAGTCAAAAGACCTTTTCCCTCCAACAAATATAATAAAATATTCCTAAAGGGCGGTTCTAGAATTTGATTAATAATATTTTATTCATGCACCAAGTTCAAGATAACCCTAATATTTTGTTATAAATAGAAGGGTTTTCCCCATTCATTAGTCACCTTTTGTTGCCTAAAGATCACTCTGGATCTAAACTTTTGGTCTGGCTATTGATCCACCATCATAGCCATATTTTTTCATTTTTGTCTGGGTTTTCTACACCAACAAGAGAGAGAAATTTTAGATCTGAAATGCTGAGGACTTTCAAGAACCCATCCCATTGAGGAGAACTAGAAAACACCTTTCTTGTTTTCCTCTCAGGTGCCCCTTTCCAATATAATATAAAAATTCTTTCAAATACATTGTTCTTGTCTTGTCTATTGGATGCATGGAGCCACATTTTACTTTATCTGCTTAATGTCTTTTATGCTTAGATCTGGATTTGTGCAACATTATTTGGATCACCTAATTGTAGATTTAAAGATATTTGGCAGCCATAATCGATGTTAGGGCTATTTTTTATGCGTAGCTAAAGTGGTCTTTTACGACGAAAGATTCATACTAACAATTGGCGACTCCACACGGGTTTTCTTTTGCGACCGCTGTCGTTTTATATATTCCTGCATATCCAGCTATTTCAGACCCTAGGGTTTCTCTTCCATTTTCTTTTTTTCCAATTTTATGGTGTTTTTCACCCCTAAAACCCTCAAACAATCAAATTTTTAATTTCCGTGTGTTTTTGGCCTTATTGCGCAGGTGACAGACATCAGCCACAACTGAGACGACAACTTTTTCTGAAATCTGCCGCCGAGAAAGCCGGATCTGCAGGTCGCACTTATCGGCCCAAAAAGTGTGACCTGAGCTTGAGGACACACTTTTCTGCCCCAAACCTGCGACCTGGACTGAAATCAGGTCAGAACCTGCGACCTGCCCTTTTTCTGCAACTTTTTCAACACTTTTTCTGCGTTTGTCTGAAGCTTCTGTTAGGGTTTTCTAGCCTCTGTCTCTGCCCGTTTAGACCTGTTTCTGAACTGCTTTACTCAACTAAGAGGGAATCTTTCCCCTTAGGGTTCTAGTACCCTCCACTTTTTGTGGGAGAGTCTTTGTTGTTTCAGACGTCTGAATTTTCAGAGTTTCAGCCTTATTTTTCTCAGATCTGATACCTCCATTTCAGATCCTTTTAGATCAGCTCTTTATTCCTCTCAAATCACCTCATATCATTTTGTTTGGGTTCATTTCCACGGCCACCACCTTGTCTCTCTTCTATTTTTAGTCATCTCCTCCTATTGGGGTTCCCATGTTTTGGCCAGGTTGACACAGACCAAAAGATGAGACAACATAGAACCACTTTCAGACCTTAGGATCTAGCCCTCCTAGGTCCAGAGAGGGATCTCTCTATGATTATCAAAGGATATATGTCTTTGAAGTTCTCAATTATGATTTTAGGCTAGTTATGGGCTCAAGGTTGTTGGTTTGATTGTTTGAGTTTGGTTGTTGAGAATCAGGAAGGAAGGTTTCACCATAAGACAAGGATGGGTAAAGAAGGAAGCTAGGCAAAAATAGATAACTCAGGGAACATCAAGGCCATTGGGCAATGGAGTCAAGAAAGGTTTTACTTATGTTCAAATGTGTAAGCTTCAATTGGGCTAGTCATCTAGAGCTTTTAGTTCTCAAAAACTGATTGGTGGGATGGAACACTAAGTGACGAGAATGAAGGATGGAAAACCATCTGATTCTGTCTATAGATCGGGCCAGAGGTCATTTAACTCCGGGCCTGCTTGGACAAAACCATAGGAAACACAAGGGATCTTGAAAAGGTTTATATGGAAGGGATAGGTTATGAAGAGGCAAAGACAGGCTTCTAAACCTCCCAATGTTCCTAATCTCTTTCAATTAAATCTTAACAAAAACATCTGAATACTGATTTTATTAACTTGCACATCAGAGAGTAGGCAATAATCATCCACTACACTGGTTTAGTCAATTAAAAACAATATTCAGACACACATATGAGCAGAAAACATTCAAGTCTGAGAGAGCTGGGATATAAGGTACCTAACAAGGGTAAATCTTATATCATGCATTCAGATGTCAGTCAGAAGAACATGAAATGAAATGGAAATAAACACAGAGATAGGAAGAACATCACCAACTGCTGTAGATCAGGATCCAATGAAAACCGCTTATCATGTTAAACACTACACCAATCAGGTACATCACTGCCCAAAGCTTTTACATTCAGCCTGAATACATCATATTTCTCAGCCTATCATACAACTGTTACACAGGAAACTTGGCTCGGGACAAAATGCTTGCAGTTCACTGATAAAACCAACAACAACCAACCCCCTTACAATGTTCTTACTGTGCTTTATAACAAAAGATGATCCTCAGATCGACTGAGGAGGTAGGTGCCCATTAAATGTTACATTTAAGCCCAATAATGAATGCCGGGCTGAGGCCCATCCTACTTGAGAATGCTGCATATTTATTTCGCTCACCTTCTTGGTAAGAGAACGATCTGTTTTGGATTTGATATTGACATTTTGGGCTCGTTGTACTCCAGGTGATTTGAATTCGGGGATAAGATAAACTACTAGGAGGGTCTGTCTCATAAATGCCTGATTGTCTTTGAGCTGTAGTTTGATGGAAAAATCCTTCAGGGACATTCTGCATAATAAAACAGTATGGATGCCTTGTCCCAGACGAAAAACATTTTGCTGACGGAAATCCTGATATTACCTTTGTCTGCGGTCGGGGTCTGTGATCTGCTGTTCTGCCCTGTTGAAATGAACGAACTGGATGGAAGTCTGCATGGCCCTCCATGCTTCTTTAATGCTGCCTGACTATCTTTTAAGAAGCTCTGTCAGCATTCTTGATTTTCCTGGGCTCGAGAAACATGGAGGACGCTGAGGGAAGGTGTACTTCTGGAGGAAACATGTTCTGCTGTTAAGTAGCGCAGTTATGGCTTGCTGGTGCGCTCTTAGTCTTCAAATCGAATCTTAATCCATTGATCACGGGCTTAAAACGTTAATTGCATCGATAATAAGCATTAATCCCCTTTAACTCCTGCTTCTGCTGATCTGCTGGCCAGCTGGAATGGCCTCACTGTACTACCTGCATGACGAAATAAACTCATTACAGAGCCCGGGCAGTGGTGGATAAATGCTATGGAGGCAGAGGAATGGTGGCGGAACAGCGGAGAAACAATGGAAAGAATGCAACGTGGTGGAGAAATGGTGGCTTTATTATAATGCTAACATAATGCAATGAAACGGTGAGATCTTATGAGTCATAGGGTTCGGGGATAATATGCAGCGCAGACCGTTAGATTTAGTTCTGGGGACAAATATCAACGGTGGAGATCAAATCGGAGGCGAGACAGAAGGGGGTGCGATCAGGAGGGGGGCCGTCGGATCGCGGGGAGATCGACAGCTATGATGTAATCGGGAGGCAAACCGAAAGAATTGCGATCGCGATCGAGGGGGAGAAGCGATTGAGCGCGACGGAAGTCGATACGGCGGGAGATCGTAATGAGGGAACGCAATCGGGGGAGAGAAAAGGACTTGCGATCGTGATCGGGGGAAGAGTTGCGATTGTGCGATGTGGCGTCGAGATCGCGGAAGAATGGACGGCGGAATTTGTCGAGACCTCAATCGGGGCGGCACACGACAAACCTCCGATTGCGATTGGAAAGGGAGGAGCGATCAAGCGCTGGCCGTCGGATCGCAGGGCAGATCAACGGCCAGGATGTAATCGGAGGACTGCAATCGGAGGAAGGGGCAGGAGGCTTGCGATTAGCGGACAACCGTTAGATCTAATCGGATCAACGGTTCAGATCGGAGCGGGGACCTTACGTGTTAAAACAATCGCATCGGGGTTTTTGTTGTCACAAAGGGTTTAGCCTCCCGCCGATAGTTCCGGTTGCGATTAGCGCTCGGGACTTAAGCACTTGGTCCCAGCGCAGGGGCACATGTGGGGAAGTGGTTGAAAGGGGCTAGCGGGAAGGGGCTTAGGCCTTTAATAAGGTCGGGGAGTGGGTTTTTAGCCCTTTTAAATGGATTTTAAAGGGGTTTAAAGGGAAACGATAGAGGAATAAAGGGGAGAAAAGGGAAAAAAAAAAAGGTGAGGGGGAAGAAATTAGAAGGATCTTGGGGGATTTTTGGGAATTTGAGGTAAATGGGGAAGAAGGAAGGAATAAAGGGAGAAACCAAGGGCTTTGGGGAATGAAATAAGAGGGACGACGGGGGTTTTTGGGCATTTCTTCACAGCAGAGAGGCTTTAAAAGGGGAAACAGCAGAGGGAAAACCATCAAAGGATAAAGGGCACAAAGAGGCTTCAAGGAGGCTGTATTTTCAGGGGAAATGCATTCCTTGAAGACTCAGCAACAATTTAACCCCCTATTTGCTTGTCAAAAATTTCATTGGGGGGGCTAACAGTGGCTCCACATGGGGATGGCTTCTTCTTGAAGGAGTCAAGAATTCATAAATTGATCTCTTGGTGTAGGCCAGATGCCTGCTGCTATAAGCCATCTTCCTTCTTTCTTTGGATTAGCTGCCACAATTTATTAGATACACAAATCAACAGAAACATTTTCCCAACCAATCTGCCTACCCAAACTAGAACTCTAACAATTCTCCCTTGGGTGCATTTGAACTAGCAGACCCTTTACATTTTATTTTGCAAAATAAAACAAACCTATTCTAATTCTACCCTTATTGCTCCATGAGGCCAGATTAGACTGTTGGCCTCATATATTTCTCTACCTAAACTACTACCTGTTGGGATTAAACTGTCCAACAGGTTTCTTCACCTATATTCTAAGACAAGAAATTTAAACACAGCCAAGCCAGGATTAGACTGTTTGACTTGCTGGGTAGAATCTTGAAAGAAAAACAAAACTGAGAAGGCATGGAATTTTGCAACCGTGAAACATTCTTCTTTTTTCCTTGTGACTCAGGTTTTGGGCATGTTTGAGTCAATTCTTTCCTTTACTCCAGCTCTGATTTTGGGCATATTAGAGCTGGATCTTCCGTCACTGCTGATCCAGATTTTGAGCTTATTAGGACCAGGTCTTCTTGTTTCCCTTTGGCTCAGATTTTGAGTTTATTAGAGCCAATCCTTTTGCCTCAGAGGTTCATGTTTTGAGCATGTCTGAACCTCTTTTCTCATTCTGTTTTTTGGGACATTTCTTTCTCCTTTTGCTGAAAATGAAAATTTGCAACGGTATATACAATGGAGGTGAAACTGGAAATGGAAAATTAGCAGAAATAGTGTTTGAGCATCCTGCCATTGACAGGACCCCCAAACAGCTCTGTACCATCAAGTTCTTATAAGAAGAATGCATTAGGACCCATAGTGGCTTGAATGATGAAGGGACCTTGCCACAAACTGTCGAATTTGCCATGTTTGCCTTTATCCTCTCTTCTTGAATCCCACTTTAGGACCCTGTCCCCAACTTTGAAATTTGCTGCTTTGGTTCTTTTGTCAAACTGTCTCTTCATGTTTTCCTGCACTCTGACAGCTCTGTCATAAACTTGCTCCCTTGTTTGCTGAAGATGGATTGTTTCATTAATTCTCCTTATCATGTTGTCTTCTTCTGATTGGACCTCTTGAATAAGCTTTACTACTGGTATCCCAAGGCTAGTAGGGAAAATTGCTTCTGTCCCATAAACCAGCTGGAAGGGTGATGTGCCAATAGACTTCTTTGTAGTGAGCCTGTCTGCCCACAAGGCATGTATCAACCTTTTATGCCAAGACCTTTTATTCTCTTCCAGCAGCTTCTTAATGATTGTAACCAGGCTTTTATTTGATGATTCAGTTAGGCCATTACCCTGGGAGTAATAGGCAGTTGAATGTCCAAGCGCAATTCCGTACCTATGGCAGAAATCAATCATTCTTTTGGATCCGAAAGCAGCAGCATTGTCGGTGATTATTTTCCTTGGGCAGCCAAACCGAGACAAGATGAAGTCTTCTAGGAACCTAATGATGACAGAATCGGTGGCATTCCTAGTGGGTATGGCTTCTATCCATTTAGTGAAGTAATCAGTAGCAGTCAAGATCCATTTGTGTTGCCCAGAAGAAGAGGGGTGGATTTCTCCAATGAAGTCTAAGCCCCATTGCATGAAGGGACCTTCTATGGTGATAGGTTGCAGAGGGAGGGGAAGGAGCTTTCTTTTGCCCTCAAAAATTTGGCATTTGTGGTAGGTAAGGACCATTTTATGAACATCACTAAAGAGTGTAGGCCAATAGTACCCAGCCCTGAGTATCTTATTTGCGGTGGCCTTCCAGCTCAGATGGCCTCCACACTCCCCGGCATGGAATTCTTGTTTGATTCTTTCAGCTTCAGTTTCAGGCAAACATTCCAGCAAAAGACCATTTGGATTTTTCCAATATAGACTCTCATTCATAATGCAGTAATTTCTAGCTTTGAGTTTTATGAATCTGGCCTTTGTTTTGGGTAGTTCTGGAGGGGCATTGAGGTGTGTGAGCACGTAAAGGATATCAGTGTACCAAGGAGAGTTCTGAAACTGCTCCTCAACAGTTGGATGGGGCAATCCTTCCTGCTCATCCAGGGCGTTCATCATGTTAATATCAAGGGCCTGTAGATTAGTTTCAGCCATCAATTGGGCCAGGCCTTGACCTTTGATCAGCTTAGTGGGTTTGATTTCAATGTCATATTCTAAAATCGTGGCAATCCATTTGCCCCTTTTCCCATCTGGGTCTTGGGACAAGATATCTTTGACCACTATATTTGGCACATAGGCAATGGTGTGAGAATGCAGAATGTACACCCTAAAATCTTTCAAGGCCTTAATCAGGGCATAGGCCTGCTTTTCCATGATGTTGTACTTTAAGGGTGCATCTCTCAAGGCTTTACTGAAGAAGGCTATAGGCTGTTCCTTACCTTCCGAATTTTTCTGCAGCAAAACTGCAGCTATTGTGTGTGGGGAAGCAAATGAAAAGATCAGAAAATCTTTTGAGAAGTCAGGGCTGATAAGGACAGGGGCTTGGGTGAGTGCAAGTTTTACTGACTCAAAAGATTTTTTGGCTTCAACAGTCCACTTGATTCCTGCATCTTTCTTTAGCATTTCAGTCATTTTCCTAAGATGCTCAGCAAGATTGGGGATAAATCTTCTAAGGAAATTGATCTTCCCAATGAAAGACTGTAGCTCCTTGATGTTTCTTGGATGTGTAATTTGAAGTATTCCCTCAACTCTCTGAGGGTCTATCCTAATCCCTTTCTCGGATATGATGTGGCCCAAAAGCTTACCTTCTTGCAGCCCAAAAACAGTCTTCTTAGGATTTAGGGACAGACCGTACCTTCTACATTTTTCAAAAACTTTCCTCGGATGTTTTAAGTGTTCTTCTTCTGTTTTAGAAAAGACAGTTAAGTCATCCAAGTAGATAACTATAAAGTGTCCAATCTCATCTGAGAAAGCAATATCCATTGCTCTCTGGAAGGTAGCTCCAGCATTCATCAATCCAAAAGGCATTTTCAAGTACATGAAGGTGCCCCATGGAGTGGTAAAAGCTGTTTTGAGTTGATCTTCTGGGAGTACCAGAACCTGGTTGTATCTTGAAAAACCATCAAGCAGGGAGATTCTTTTAGAGCCCACTACCTTCTGTAAGATATGTTCCATTCTAGGCAAGGGGTAGTTATCTTTCAGGGAGGCTCTATTGAGGTTTCTGAAGTCTATGCACAGTCTAATCTCCCCTGTTTTCTTCCTTACAGCCACTAAGTTCGACACCCAATCAAAAAACCTTACAGGGACTATAATGCCTGCATCATACATCTTCTTAATTTCCTTTTCTACTGCAGGCAATTGCTTTGGATTAATTCTACGGAGTTTTTGTCTGAAAGGTTTTTGATTTTCCTTCAGTGGTATCTTATGTTGTATAATGTTGGTGTCATAGGCCTTTAAGTATTCATAGCTCCATGCAAACACATCAATGAATTCCTTAAACAAGTCAATGTATCTTTTCTTCATGTCTGCAGGTATGGACTTAGCCAGTTTTATCATTTTGGGTTTGTCTTCAGTGCCTATGTTACATTCTTCTACATCTGATTCTGCATGTTCCATTGTGGGCTTCTTTGCAACATCATCAAAATCAAAGAGATCCTCTAAGGGTGCTAAGCCTCTTGGTATGTTCTTGTCTTTGGCTTGCAGCACCTCCATTTCTTCTCTATCTGCGTTTTCACGTTTTATGGCTGAAATTCCAGTTTCTTCAGCAAAAGAATTTATTTCTATACTACAAGGTGTTTCTAGTTCGTCTGGGGAATCCTCACTCGGGAAGTTGTCATCAGACTTTGAGTCTGAATCAGTAAATTCAAACTCATTTCTGCCCATTAGGAAATCTTCAATCTGTTTGTCTCCTTCAAAGACCTGCCAGTATTTTTCATTGTCTGGCACTGCAGGCCTGAATTTAGTCTGAATGATGATGTGTTGGTCAACTGGGGCCCTAGGATGAGAGCTAGCTAGGCAGGCTAGTCCATTTGCAATAGCGTTTTGACCCCTAGGAATGAATACTAAATCATATTCAATGAACGCTTTCAGCAAATCTAGAGTATCGTTCCTGTATGCCCTAAGCCTGGGGTGTTTTTCCGAATACTCACCATTCATCTGCTTGATTACTAACTCGGAGTCTCCTCTCACGACTATTCTACGGGCTCCTAATTTTTTCAACAGATTTAAACCCAAGATCAGAGCCTCGTATTCTGCAATGTTGTTCGTGCATTTGAAATGCAGGTTGACAGCGTGGCTCTTCGTATGGTCATTTTTGGTGTTACGCAGCCACACTCCCGCTCCAGCGCTTTGTCTAGTACAGGACCCATCGAAGTCCATTTCCCACTGGGGTTCTTTGTTTACTTCCACTTCACTTTCTCCCTCATAGCTGGATTCGCTATTAGGTTGAGTTGGGAGGTCTGTACTAGGTTGTAAACTATCTCGTTGTTCATAGAGGCCATGGACGTCAGGAAGGTGATTACCTTGTTGTTCTTGTTCTGTTTCTGTTTTACTTGGAGTGAGAGGTCCGCCGCAAATCCTACAGGCTTCGTTTTTGGTTTCCTTTTCATTTTCAGTGTGCTGCCCATGGTCTTCCTGATCATTTTCTTCCAGAGTGGCCATTATGTGGAGGTCCATAGGCTCGGTGTTCTCATTCGTATGCCTACTCTGGGACTCTGGCTCTTCTAAGGATTCATCATTACAAAAGATGAAGGAGTCAAGGTCGGTATGCACAGAATATAATGGTGAATTTTCAGGTTTCTCGGGGCTGCTGACTAGGAATTTCATTTGGGACTCTCTATACAGTCTTCTTGATTGGCCAAATATAGGGATAGTGGCATATGAACCATCCATCTGCATGGTGCCTTGCAGCTTGGCTCCCCATGATCTAGATAGTAACATGCCGTACTTGGGTGGCACGTCTGCCACCACTACATCCATGACCATACATTTCGCAGGAATCTGAGTCAAACTTACACATAAATCTTTGATAAGGCCTAGGCATTTTACCCTACTAGAGTCAAAAGAGTATAAGTCTTTGTAAGGTCTGGTAATTTCTAGGCCTAGCTTCTCCATGACTACTTTAGGCATTAGATTGTGTGATGCACTGGAGTCATGCATGGCATTATGGAGGATCTTGTCATGAATGTTAAGACTGATATAAAAAGGTGGAACTACCCCTTCCTGAAATTTCCCCTCAATCTTGGGAACGAATAAGAGGGCAGGCTGATCATCACTCAAATTTACAGTGTCATTATTTATACTCAGATTTAATGCTTTCAAAATCTGGCCCTTATATACATCCTGAGAGGCTAGCTCAGATAATGGTACAGAGATTTTGATTTTTGCAATCTCACTTTCTAAACTGAAAGTGGATTGACTCTTGGAAGTATTCAACTCTGTTTTATTTGCAACCACCTTAGTAGCTGGATCGGTTTGTGTCTTCTCCTTATGTACATGTGTAAGCACAGTTTTATCAGGAGCACTAACTGAGGTGCTAGTGCTACTGGTTGGTTGACTTTGTTTTTCATTGTTTTGGTTGTCCTTTTCTTTGTTACTCTCAGAACTCTTGGCCGTTGAATTGTTGTTCACGGCAGTTACTTTAGAAGATTTTTCAGGCCTCTTTTTGATGGTTACCTCAGGAGTTTGAGGTTTGGAAGTGTCTTGGTTCTTTTTACTCCTGAGCTCATATTGTTCTCTGACCTGTAACATGGCATTTTCGAATCCCATCCTATAATCCTCAGATTCAAACCATTCCTCCTCCCCATAAGAGGTTGAGGGTTGGTCCTCTTCTGAATCACAGTTCAGGATTGAGTCCTCTGTTTCGAACATGTTTATCACATTCCCTTCAGACTCTTCTATGATTCCCTCATCCTCATCGAGAAAGTTTTGGAAAGGGGGAATGACTTGCTGATCTGCCTCTTTCTGCCTGTTGGGAGTGTTGTTGTTTCTTCTAAAGTTCTGGTTTTGGTTTTGATTTTGGTTCCTGTTCTGAGTGATAGCCATCCTTTCGACCACTTGGCATAGCTTATCCAGATTCTTAGACAATCTGTCAATATTAGGATCTGAAGTGGAGGCTATAGTGTCATCCTTGTATGTTACTCTCTTCTCAGCTCTCAGTTTGGCCCTTTTTTCCATCAAATTTGCTTCTATGTTCACTGCCCCTTTCTGCATATCCTCCAACGTGGTATATTCTTTATCTCTAAGCTCATAGGCCATATCAGCATCAAATCCATCAGGGTATTTGGCCAGGGCCATACCTTTTGGAGGCTTCATGTGTGGAGGAAGGGCGTTGTAAATACTGTTGAATCTAGTGGTGTAATCATGAACGCTTTCCCCCACGTTCCTTTTAAGGGACATGTATTCTGCTAGGAGTTGGCGAGGGTTCGCCCTAGTTTCCCATTTATTAATGAAAGTCTGGTATAAAGCAGGGAGATCATTAACACTACCAGCAGGTAGGTTTTTAAACCACTTTTTAACCTCCCCCCCCAGACTCTGCGCGAAAATTCTCATTTTGATTGTTTCATCATCAATTTCCATATAGTCAAAAGAGTCCTCCATTTTATCTACATGTTGTTGTGCTGTTGTAGGCTCTTTAGCAGGGAAGTGTGGGATTTTTGATTGGTAATCATTTGGTAAGGGCAGTAGAGGCTGAGGTAAAACTAGAGGTGCATACCAGGCTGCCATGACGAGGTTCTGATGAGGTATAGGGTTGGCTTGAGCAGTTGGTAGTTGGATGACAGGGATGGTAGGGCCGGCAGAAGTCTGTTGACCAGATCTAGGGTGAGAAAGCCCCAAGTTTTGGAAAAAGTGGAGATCAGGTGGTGTGGAAGGAGGGGTTTCGTTGTCCCTAGTGTCTGGCTGGTCTGAAACACTAAATGACCTATTTCTAGGTAATCTGTTTTGGGGGCCTAGGTCGAAGAAAGGGTCTAATAGAGCTGCAAGATCTTCTGGTGCGGAATTGGCTCTATGAATGTTGCTGGAAATAGTTGATCTCCTACTTACAGGTGTTCTTTTAAGGATTCTCTTAGGATTATCAACTGTTTCAGGTGGGTTTGGATCAGGGAAATCTCTTGTATGAATGGTTCTGTAAGCCAGAGTGCTGTTTATAAGCCAAGCAGCTTAGCCCTACTTGTTATTTCTACTGCGGTTAATATTGTCTTGGGAACTGGTCTCCCAGTGGAGTTTTCATTATGCTTGGGACTGGTCTCCCAGTGGAGTCTGATGTGAAACCAAGATAATCAGCAGGCCTACTGATCACCAGTGGAGTCTTTAACGTTTAGGAATAATGGAGTCGCCAGGTGGAGGGTTTAGGATGATTCTAGGGTACACTGTCCACCACAGTGCTCACCGTCAAAGGTGTGACTTACCGTCAACCTAGCCAGAGTTCTAAGTTTCTGAGGTCATTTGAAATGAGAAGCACTCAGAACTCCCCAGCGGAGTCACCATTATGTTGGGGTTCCCATGTTTTGGCCAGGTTGACAGAGACCAAAAGATGAGACAACATAGAACCACTTTCAGACCTTAGGATCTAGCCCTCCTAGGTCCAGAGAGGGATCTCTCTATAATTATCAAAGGATATATGTCTTTGAAGTTCTCAATTATGATTTTAGGCTAGTTATAGGCTCAAGGTTGTTTGTTTGATTGTTTGAGTTTGGTTGTTGAGGATCAGGAAGGAAGGTTTCATCATAAGACAAGGATGGGTAAAGAAGGAAGCTAGGCAAAGAATAGATAACTCGGGGAACATCAAGGCCATTGGGCAATGGAGTCAAGAAAGGATTTACTTATGTTCAATGTGTAAGCTTCAATTGGGCTAGTCATCTAGAGCATTTGGATCTCAAAGACTGATTGGTGGGATGGAACACTAAGGGATGAGAATGAAGGATGGAAAACCATCTGATTCTGTCTATAGATCAGGCCAGAGGTCATTTAACTCCAGGCCTGCTTGGACAAAACCATAGGCAACACAAGGGATCTTGAAAAGGTTTATATGGAAGGGAAGGTTATGAAGAGGCAGCGACAGGCTTTACACCTCCCAATGTTCCTAACCTCTTTCAATTAAATCTTAACAAAAACATCTGAACACTGATTTTATTAACTTGCACATCAGAGAGCAGGCAATAATCATCCACTACACTGGTTTAGTCAAATAAAAACAATATTCAGACACACATTTGAGCAGAAAACATTCAAGACTGAGAGAGCTGGGACACAAGGTACCTAACAAGGGTAAATCTTATATCATGCATTCAGATGTCAGTCAGAAGAACATGAAATGAAATGGAAATAAACGCAGAGAATAGAAAAACATCACCAACTGCTGTAGATCAGGATCCAATGAAAACTACTTATCACGTTAAACACAACACCAATCAGGTACATCACTGCCCAAAGCTTTTACATTCAGCCTGAATACCTCATATTTCTCAGCCTATCATACAATCTGTTACAGAAAACTTGGCTTGGGACAAGAATGCTTGCACTTCACTGATAAGGTCACAACAACCAACCCCCTTACAATGTTCTTACTGTGCTTTATAACAAAAGATGATCCTCAGATCGACTGAGGAGGTAGGTGCCCATTAAATGTTACATTTAAGCCCAATAATGAATGCAGGGCCGAGGCCCATCCTGCTTGAGAATGCTGCATATTTATTTCACTCACCTTCTTGGTAAGAGAACGATCTGCTTCAGATTTGATCTTGACATTTTGGGCTCGTTGTACTCCAGGTGATTTGAATTCGGAGATAAGATAAACTACTAGGAGGGTCTGTCTCATAAATGCCTGATTGTCTTTGAGCTGTAGTTTGATGGAAAAATCCTTCAGGGACATTCTGCATAATAAAACAGTATGGATGCCTTGTCTCAGACGAAAAACATTTTGCTGACGGAAATCCTGACATTACCTTTTTCTGCGCTCGGGGTCTGTGATCTGTTGTTCTGCCCTGTTGAAATGAACGAACTGGATGGAAGTCTGCATGGCCCTCCATGCTTCTTTAATGCTGCCTGACTATCTTTTAAGAAGCTCTGTCAGCGTTCTTGATTTTCCTGGGCTCGAGAAACATGGAGGACGCTGAGGGAAGGTGTACTTCTGGAGGAAAAATGTCTTGCTGTTAAGTAGTGCAGTTATGGCTTGCTGGTGCGCTCTTAGTCTTCAAATCGAATCTTAATCCATTTATCACGGGCTTAAAACGTTAATTGCATCGATAATAAGCATTAATCCCCTTTAAATCCCGCTTCTGCTGATCTACTGGCCAGGTGGAATGGCCTCACTGTACTACCTGCATGATGAAATAAACTCATTACAGAGCCCGGGCAATGGTGGAGAAATGCTATGGAGGCGGAGGAATGGTGGCGGAACAGCGGAGAAACAATGGAAAGAATGCAACGTGGTGGAGAAATGGTGGCTTTATTATAATGCTAACAGAATGCAATGAAACGGTGAGATCTTATGAGTCATAGGGTTCGGGGATAATATGCAGCGCAGACCGTTAGATTTAGGTCTGGGGACAAAGATCAACGGTGGAGATCAAATCGGAGGTGAGACAGAAGGGGGTGCGATCAGGAGGGGGGCCGTCGGATCGCGGGGAGATCGACGGCTATGATGTAATCGGGAGGCAAACCGAAAGAATTGCGATCGCGATCGGGGGGGAGAAGCGATTGAGCGGCGGGTCGATACGACGGGGAAGAGATCGGCAATGAGAGGCATAATCGGAGGGCAGAGAAAAGGACTTGCGATCGGCGATCGGGGGAAGAGTTGCGATTGTGCGATGACCGTCAGATCGCGGAAGAATGGACGGCGGAGATTTAATCGGAAGACCTCAATCGGGGCGGCACACGACAAACCTCCGATTGCGATTGGAAAGGGAGGAGCGATCAAGCGCTGGCCGTCGGATCGCAGGGCAGATCAACGGCCAGGATGTAATCGGAGGACTGCAATCGGAGGAAGGGGCAGGAGGCTTGCGATTAGCGGACAGCCGTTAGATCTAATCGGATCAACGGTTCAGATCGGAGCGGGCACCTTACATGTTAAAACAATCGCATCGGGGTTTTTGTTGTCACAAAGGGTTTAGCCTCCCGCCGATAGTTCCGGTTGCGATTAGCGCTCGGGACTTAAGCACTTGGTCCCAGCGTAGGGGCACATGTGGGGAAGTGGTTGAAAGGGGCTAGCGGGAAGGGGCTTAGGCCTTTAATAAGGTCGGGGAGTGGGTTTTTAGCCCTTTTAAATGGATTTTAAAGGGGTTTAAAGGGAAACGATAGAGGAATAAAGGGGAGAAAAGGGAAAACAAAAGGCGGGGGAAGAAATTAGAAGGGATCTTGGGGGGATTTTGGGGGAATTTGAGGAGTAAATGGGGAAGAAGGGGGAATAAAGGGGAGAGAAACCAAGGGCTTTGGGGAATGAAATAAGAGGGAAGAAGGGGGTCTTTGGGCATTTCTTAGTCAACAGAGAGGCTTTAAAAGGGGAACCAGCAGAGGGGATTTAATCAAAGGATAAAAGACACATAGGGGCTTCAAGGAGACTATATTTTCAGAGGGGATGCATTCCTTGAAGACTCAACAACAATTTAGCCCCCTACTTGCTTGTCAAAAATTTCATAGGGGGGCTAACAAAATGTAGAAGCAAAAACTTCTTCCACAACTGTGTAGTCTTCATCCATTGAACATGAAGGTTGCTCCTCCAAGGTTGTGCCAGCGCTGGTACAAGTCTCTACCCCCTCAAAATCCTTGAGATTTTCTTGATTATCCTTCAAGGTCTGGAAAAAGAGTGGGGGAATCTCTTTCCTATTATTCCTTCTTCTTCTCCTCTTTCTCTCCACAAGAAAGTGGGGATGTGACAACATTGTAAATCAGATTGTGTGGCTAAATGCTCACACACATCATAAGAAGTACTGGGTACTCCTTCATATTCCTGAAATTCTCTGGGAATTTCACTGTAGCCTCTTCTACTTTGAAACCCTCTTGGAGTTTCACTGCATCCTTCTTCTTCCATTGGTTGAACCTCCTTGGAGAGGCCCCTTTCTGATCTGAAAATGGATGAAAGTAGTATCATCCTCTCCATCATTGTTCTCTTTCTTTCTTGGGCTTTGAAAGCCACAGGTTGAGCCAAGAAAGGTGCTCTGATACCACTGTAATCTTCCTTTTTCAAGAATATTGCCAAGTTGCTCAATAGGAATGCTATATAAGGAAATAAGGGCAAATAAAACATAGGAAAAATCTTGGTTCCTCTTGAATATGTTGTGTGGGACTCAAATATGTAATATCTTCAAAAACAAATCAAGTTAGATCTGCTAAACATATCTCCCACAACTCGTGTCAATGTAATACCCTCTTTTTGAAAAATTAGCAATTAACAATATGATCTAAACCAGAGATTGACTAAAGGGGCATTTACTGAATATGTCACCTCTAAAGAGAGGGTGAGATTCAGAGGCTATCTGGCCCTTTTCAGACTCTGTCTATAGACTCTTTTGGAGAGGTAATATCCCAAAAGGGTTTATTCAACAAATCATGTATGGAAAACGCATTATTCAGGTATGATGGCTTCAGAAACCATAAAATGTGTATGAGAATGCTCAGAAACCAATAGAAGGAACAACATCACTCTTTACTCAGCTTTTAACATCAGAAAGATGGGGAAAAGCAGCATTTTATGCACTAAAATAGGTGTATAAGAAAATCTGCGTAAATTAAGGGTCAAGGTTATGGAATATGTTATATTAGGTCAAGAGGGACTCATATGCCAAATTTTAGCTCAAAAAAAGGCATTTTGCTATGTTAAACAGTTCCTCCTTCCCGACTAGTCAAGAAAAACCCTGATTTACCATGACCTAAATTATGCAGAAAAGTGTTGAAGCTTGGGTAGCGTAATTTCTGAAGGGCTTGGCTGAGTTTATGCAGAAATTTCAATGTGCAGGTCCAGAATAAGATTCATATGAATTATATAGAGAAAAACAGACATTTCTATGAAGGAAAACCCCCAAAATGAGTTGCTACCACACTTAGAAAAAGACTGCAGACTATATCAACATTATTTTTCAGGAGATTCAACTGTTGTATGTGAAAAATCTAATATATGACATATCTATGGCTGAAACATCAGATCCATACCAGATCTGGAATCTACTCAGCTTTCTCCACAGATCCCCTTGGGATTTCATCAAGATAATGCATATACAAGAGTAGATCTGACTTTAAAGCTACAGAACTACAAAATAATCATAATTTCTGAAGATGAATTTTATTATACATGAAATCAGATCTGAAATAGCATAAAACATCAGCTACTATAAAGAATTACAAAGTGAGAGGCAAGCCTCAATCACTTGAGAGCAGATTTTCACAATAACTGAATTTTACATTAAACCCAATGCAGAAAACACAGTTCTTAAGAGGGACTACGTAGTAGCTCAATGGTACTGAATTAAAAGCTATGAAATACAGATTTGAATACAAAATGGGAGAGAGATCCTCTTCCGGGTGGTCACAAGACACCCTCCTTGAGAGAGAACTCCTCCAAAACACTAGATCTCTGCAGATCTAGGATACCACTTGCTGCAACTCAAGAAGATGCAAAACCCTCAACAGGATCAACACTGATACTAGAGATGGAGCTTGGTCTTCAACCTGGTAGTGGCTCATTTCAGTACATTCTCCTCCAAGAGCTACTCAAGGAAGGAGGGAGGATTCCTAAACAGGAAATCCTCTTCCCTTAGGCTAAACAGCCAAGAGGGATAGAGTTGCTCAAGTAACCTCTATTTCGAAAATACTTCAACAACCTTTACATGAGCCCTCTCCTGCTTTTTATAACTTGAAGGGGTGCACAAACCCTAAACCACTTCAATGGACTTAACCCCTTTCACATTGGACCCGTCTTCTAAAACTGCGCTGGTTCTCCAAGGTGGTCTAATTTCTGTTCACACACAAGTGGATTTTTGTTACAAAGGCCCAGATTTATCCTTTTTCACATTGGGCATGTATTTATTCTTTGATTTAAGGAGTTTTTCATGTCCTCATTTACATTTTATTCCTCAAACATGAAATGCAAAAATAAACAAGTTAAAATTAATGTTCCAATTAGCTGAAGCTAATTTAGGAACATTACACACATAATTCTTTAAAGGGTGCTAGCTCAATGGAAGAACACCTTCTTTATAAGCAAGAGGTAAGTGGTTCAATTCCATTGTGTCCTTATACGAATTAATCAATGGTATTGTAGTTTATTTTTAATTAAATACGATTAATATTGGTTTATTTCAATGGTGAGATATTTTTCTAGATTCATTATTTATATTGTCTCTAAAGAGACAAAAGTGATGTTGTACTATCTTTGAATGTAATTTTTTATTGTCTCTAGAGATACAATTGTTATGAAAAAATACATTTTCTCTTTAAAGACAATATGTCTTTAATCCCAACTATTGTCTCTAGAGAGACAAAAATGAAACTGTCTCTCGAGAGACAAAAATGAAATTGTCTCTAGAGAGACAAAAATGGTTGTGATATATTGTCTTTATAAAGGACAATATTTTAAGACAATCTAATTTGAGACACTCACTTAAAGACAATATTTAAGACAATACACAAGTTTTTTTTTGTCTCAATTTAAGACAATTTACCCAAAAATTGTCCTAAAACCCCCCTTTCTGTTGTAGTGTGGTGAAAAAAGAAACATGGTAGGGTTTAGGGAAGTTATCGAAAATCATAATGCCTATCATCAGTTGGAGTAAATGGAGGTGAGTTAGAAGAATAGTTTCATTCACTAAGAAAAATTTCCATTGCTATATTCATGCATGCTAGTTGCATGTGCTCTAGCAAGGAGGTGTTGATGTGGAGGAACGTCATGTGACAAAGACAAGGGTGAACTCAAGTCTACAGTGAACTAGCTAGTCAAAACCTCAAAATAATGCCAACTCAACCACCAAAAGGCTTGAATTTCAGGCCATATAAGATGTAAATCATCTCGCATTACACAAGTCTCATCACATAACTTCCAAATAAAATAAAAATAACCCTTAAAAAATATTGGCAATGCCAAATAAACTAATGTCCAACATTATTAATTTTGTGTATCCATATCCATTTCCATATGAAATACATCTCGAAACCAAAATCTATAACCAAATAACATTACCAAGCACATTAAACCACATCCATAGGTTGTAACATAATTCTAACCTCACCATAAACAATATCACATGTAAACAATAATCTTCGAAACTGAAGCGCTTTGGGACAATACTATTAAGTATTACACTTACATTATATAATATGCTTTGACCAAGGCTGCACAAGCCTTTCCAATGGAAAATGTGTACATGTGTTAACCATTAGTGGACATCAAATAGCATTGCAAAGATAAGGTTAGTGCCCAGCAAACAATACAAACCATAAGGAAGTGACTCCTTAACAATAAGTACTAACACTTATGTTTGAACCCTTTATTCAATATTGGTAGCATATCTTCAAACATGTGTATATAAGCCTATGGGTGGTTCATCCAATTAATTGAATAATAACAAATAGCTTATAATCATCTAATGAATTTTTCTATTTTAAAAGACACTCTAATAGGTCTTTAATTGATAATCAGATATAAGAAATTATATTAAGGAAAACTAATGCAAATTCATTTTAATTTTGAATTTATGAGAAATCAAATTCATTAATTAAAAATTAAAAATAAAAGTAAATCTAACTGATAAATAAATAAATAATTTAACGTCCACATAGGCTCATAACCAAAACCATGATTTAATTCAATAAAAGTATATTCCATCCGATAAGAATGTGGCGTGTTCCACTTGATCTCTTAAAGCATGCAGATTTCGACAATTTTTGCGTCTCCAAATCCTCAAAAAGTCGTTTTCCATCCGTGCTTTAAGATTTTTGCGTGTTGGTGGGAAGATGATAATTGTGTGGCTTGTGTGCCTCTCAACCATTCAGCATCGTTTGAACCACCTCACACACTACACACTAAATTTCTGAGGAGATATTCTAAATTGAATAATAAAAATTATTGTGAGATTGGATATATTATTGGTGGTATAGTGGTAATTGGAAGGTTTGATTTTGGTATGATTCAAATGAATATAATGAATTATGAATTTATAATAGTTTAAAAAATAATAATAAAATGCATTGATAAAATAGGTAAAGATTAATAAGTTATTCAAATCAAATAAGTTAGTCTAAAAAGTAGATATATTTTGGTAGGTGACAATTTTTATCTTTAGAATCCAATTTCTTTTTCAAAATATCGAAGTGTTTAAGTGTTTAATAATTTTTTAATAGTGAAAATTGATTTAACACCAAATACTCCTCAAATACTCCTAAAACATCTGAAACCTAACAACCATGACCTAAATTTCCCAGAAAAAATCAACAATTTTTTTTCAAAATCAGACAAAACCATTATTTTCCAAGCTAAATCATCACTTCTCTTTAGCCAACTCTCTTGCGTTAAATTAAGGCAGAGGGCGAATAACATATTGGGTACAGTTATGTTGGGGCAGCGAGAATAAACGGATAACATGGACACGTTGTTGAGATAAAAGAGTGGATCACAGGCTGACTTTCTTTTTTGGAGGGTTTTCACGGCCAATGGGAATAGATGAGTATTTAAATTGATGTCTCAAAGCTGCAGAGTGGTACTGAATTAAAAGGAAAGATTCTGTAGAACATGGGAGCCTGTTCCTGTGAGGAGATTAATTCGAGAAAGCCTTCCACCAAAGTTATGACTATAGTGATGCATAAAAGCAATCACAAGCCACAAGAATATCATATTCTGTAAAATTCTTCACACTGAGTATTGGACAAGAGTTTCTTTCTTGCAAGCACGCCGAACCCTGTATCCTTGGTTAAGAAGAAGACTGGCGCATGATTCATGTTAGGGTTAGGGTTTAAGAAAACATAAAAAATTTGGGCACTGGTGTAGTTTGGGGAAGAAAGTTGGTCTCTCTTTTTCTAGAAGGCCAGAGAGGTTATAGTTATCTAGTCATCTAAGAGTGTAATATAGTTATTTTATTTCAAAATATGTCAAATTGCATGATTTGAAAATAAGTAAGAAATATTACTTTAATCACCTAATCAAACTCAATTGACATATTTTCATCTATTTATATTGCATTATTTATATGTCATATTCTATTTGTTTTAATTTTTTCAAAATTTTTTTGCATGTTTTCTAATTTAATTTATTTAAAATCTAGTAAAAATTTCTTGAAATCACAAATTTTAATTATAAACTCTCCACAACATAATATAAAAAAAAATTAAAAAAAATCAAAATGCTAAATCTATTTATACAATTAAAATTTTATTTAAAAAAAAAATTTAACCCACATAGCATGTTTAGATAAATCCTATTTATATTACATTACAAATAATTTAATATCATATGTTCCCTTTAAAGATAAGTCCAAGTATTAAATAAATTAATGAAGTATTAGTTGTTCGACAATATTTGATCACAATGGTGTTAATGACAAAAGCTGTTGGCCAATCTCGATCGTTACTGGAATCTACTAAAAAAAATTAAAATTATTTCTGTTATTGGCAGTTTGCATGCGGGCAAGTTCCCACTGGTTGTTGGCTACTCTTATTAAATTGCAGGCGCACTTCTGATCTATTTCTTAGTCAAAAGCAGGTAGGGAAAATAAAAAGTGAGTATGTCATTCGGTTTTGTATTATTATACTCTGAAAGATGATTCATGCCCTGTAAACTTTTGTTTATTGATAACAAATTCAAGTTCAAAATGATTTCTTTTCATATCATTTAACTTGTCCAGGTACTTTGTATTGAGACAAATGAAGATTATATATAAAATATAAAATATATTTGCAATTGATTTATTGGAAGGGAAATTAAATTAGTGATATAAGTTTAAAGTATTGAGATTGTTAAAATTTTGTTTAACTAGAGTATCTTGTAAATAAAAATTTATAAAAAAGATTAAATATGAAAAGATAAAAAAGACTTCTAATGCTGCAAGCAAAACACCAATGATTCATAACAACTGTTAGACAGAATAGCCATACATCTTAGCTTGTTAGTCACTATCTTTCTCCAAGGAAAATATGTTGACTGATATTTTGGCTAGATGGTCAGCTCTACCAATCTAATAGAATTCTCAAACTAAATCCTCCTCTACCTCTCTCTTGCAAAATCAAAATAATATTTAAGTTTTTGTGCACCATAAGTCAAAAAAATTCATGCAATTCAAGTATGAGGGGTTTCCCCTTGCATTATAGCATTATATTAGATATCATTTTTGGGATTTAACTGCTTTAAGTAAGTCATTCATCTATGACCATTTCCATGAGAGATAGTGGTAACTGACTAATTTCTGATGATTTCTAAATAGTCCACTTAGTATTCATTGCATTTAGTGCTCATAGGGTGAAGAAGTGGAATTGAAGGTTTAAATCATCACTTCCAAAGCTTGCAAAGTTAAGATCACGGATCCAAGAACAACTCTCCATCAAAGACACTTAAAACTTAATTTTTCCCACAATCAAAACCACTTACCTTACTATCTCACTTACAAAACCTTACCAATTATTGTGTCTCATAAATCCCAAAAATAACATCTAACTCATGCAATGTCAATTATAATAATAGAAAATCATTCTAACCCCAGTTGGCATGCTAAATCCTAAAGACCCGGAATAGGGCTAAATTTGCTTATTGATATTAATATAAAGTTAATAAATATGATTTTTTTTGTGATACCACTCAACTTTAGAGATAAATTTGCACGGCAGAAATGATGATGTCAGTGGTAAGGAGAAGCTTATACCGACCTTCATATCAGTTGTCTTATTATGGAATTAGTCACAGTTCTATCCAGAGCACGTTGCACCCATAGTCTGTCTTATTATGGAACAAGTCATGAATTAACTCCAGTACCCATGTTCTCACTGTAGAGCTTTTTCAGATGTCTGTCTGACTAGTCAACATTTAAAAATCCTGACGCTCCTATTAAAACTATGGTTCACAAGAGGAGACAAGTAGACATAATCCCGTGACAAACAATTTAAAAAACCTAGTTTCAATAATCTAACACCACACACTGAACAATAAGAAAGTACCTATGACGACCCTGCAACCCATAAATTGACCCGTAGTGTGGAAGGTGAATTAGAATCTAGGGTTTCCGTAATTTTGTATTTATTTATAATGTTTTTGTCCAGATGTGATTATTCATAAAGCCCTGGTCTGTAACACGACCCGGAGACATTTATTTTGCCTCTTTTCTATGTTCTTGCCTGAATTGTGTGGCAATGTTATTCAATCTGTCAAAGGCTTCCAACGCTGGAAGTGAAGCATATGTTTTAATTGTAGTAGGTATGAACCATTAATTGAAATAGGCTTGATCAGTTATCATTCCTTGGTGGCTGTGAAATATTGCTAAGGAAGAATGGAAGAATTCAAAGTCATGATGGGTAGCTTAATTGGTAGCCAACTTGGTTGAAGCTTTTTTCAAGCTTTTGGTTTTCTGTTATGAGATGTGGGTTCATTTTTTTTTGGATTTATTAGGGTTAGGTTTCGATATAGAGAAGATATTTTTAAATTTTTAGTTTTCTGTTATGAAGTGTGACTTCAATTTTCTTTGAATCCATCAAGATTAGGCTCTTGCATACAAAAGAAAAAAGAATGAAAAAATTCAGTACGCCAGTGTATCGATGTGATTTCCATCCATCGCAGGCGATAGTAGGGATCTGCTCATCCTGCCTGAGAGATCGGTTGGTGAAGCTGGCAAGGGCTAACAGTGAACAACGCAGATCGGAGATTGTGTACACTCCCGATCCTTCCTCGTGGGGTTACCTTCGTTTCAAGAGAAAGAATTATGACGACGCTGAAGTGATTCAAGAGCCTGACAATAATTCGAGCAGGATAACGACGAGCAAGTCAGAATTAAGTTATAACGGCTCTGATAAAAAGAAAGCGAGGAATGTAAGATTCTCAGGGTTCAGATCGTTTCTGGGATTTCTCAGAAAAAGAGCCTGCAGAAACAATGTCTGCGTGCGGGGAAGACTAGAAGATGGAATGCAGCGGCCCCAGGATCGATCTGGGTACGTTCAAGGTATTGAATATATTTGTATATATTGTGGATAATTTGAATCGTTATTCTTCAATATATTTGTACTTATGGAATTGCTATTTTTCTTTAATAGATCAGAAATTTTAGGGTTGGGAAAAATTGTAAATAATATGAATTTTTAGAAAAGAATTGTGTTTGTGAATTTAGTCTTTTGTGAACATTTTATTTATAAAAAATTATGTACAAATTAAATTAGGAAGCAATTATTTTCTCAAGAATTTTATATGGGTAAAAATGAGTAAAGTGCCTACTTAAAATTAAAATTTTATTAAGAAACACAGTTTTCTTCCAAAAATTCATGTTAGTTGACTAATTGTTACAGATTCATGGATACCTAAAACGAAGAGTGGCTGCCCTTCTTCTACAAGACGAAGCGTTTCAGAGCGCAGATGGACGACCAGGGCTTACACCGAAGACCCTACACTGAGGAGATCCACGTCTGATTATATTGAAAGAGAGATGATCGGAAGGAAGGAGGAAATAGAGGGTACCCTGGACTCAGAAGGGGACTGTGAAACTACTGTGAAAAATATACGTGAAAGTTAATACATTCATCGGTTTTCTCTACAAGATGCAGAAGCCGAAGAATTGACCACAGAAAGAGGGACAGAGATCAAAGGGTTACAAATGACTGCCAGCTTAATTCCAAAAAATGTAAATGAACCACTTTTTTACCAAAGTGGTGGTCGTCCCTGGGATGGAATTTGACTGCTAGTTATGGGTGATTTTCTTGTCAAATATAGTCAGAAAAATTACAAAGTAGCCAATATTTCTTTTTGTGTAAATCATCAAAATTTGTAATAAAATTACAAAATTAAATTTGACTTGTATTTCAGATTTGAAATTCTTACCCTGATTGGGTGAGGAATCAGTGAAGTTGTTTTGGTAATCTCAGGATCAATTTATTTAGAATCTTTTGACTTTTAAATAAGTTATATTAAAAAGATTGCCATGAAATTATCATGATTTATTATTGATATCATAAATGTAAAAAACTTAATTCCAGAAATATGTAGAAATCAAAATAATTTATATTTATTTACTTTAATTTGGTCTGACACCTAAAAGAAAGTGAATGCCTTAGCATTATATCTATAGAGTTAGGAGTCATGAAGGTCAATTCCAGAAATATATAGAAATCAAAGTAATTTATATTTATTTACTTTAATTTGGTCTGACATCTAAAAGAAAGTGAATGCCTTAGCATTATATCTATAGAGTAAGGAGTCATGAAGGTCATAGCAGTTAGAGGACCTGAAGAGGCTATAATTTCAGTCCCTATTTTGTCCAGATTCATAGCTTTCTCCCATAATTTAATTTCTCTGCAGCAGCAGAATAAGTCAACTGTGTCTGTACATTCCTTTTATTTTGTCAATGGGATTAAATTTGATCAGAATTAATCCTACTGAATCCGTTTATATTTGGAAAATCTGTTTATACAGCACATTAAGTGAATATATTCCTTGTCACATCATTTTTCTATTGAATTTCCGAAGGCATTTGTTGAAAACGAAAATGTAAATTATAATCAGCCGTGGAAAAGAGTATAACTACATTATATAAGGTTTGGCCTTGTCCAGATTTACAGTAGTTGCTAATGTTGGTCTTAATTTAAATGCTACCCTTTAAGAAACTTTGTTAGCTAATGTATTTGATGTTTCAATAATTAGTATATATTCATGCTCACCTTATATTTCTTTAGCTGTGAATGGGTCATTAAAACATGTTGCAGACCTAGCTTGCACTGTTAAATAATTGATAGTAGTTCGTTGAAAGCCGAAAGCCCATTGAAGATCAAATTTAAGAAGCAAGGCATAATACATATCATTGTATAATACAATTGAATTTTATACATTGGATATAGGATAGTTTATTTAATTTATTTTAATTGTCAATTTTTATTTTAAGAATGAATTTGTTAAGGGGGCATTTTTTTCAAATTATATATATTTTGAGAGTGAGGGCAATTCATGAAGGTTATTTTGCACTTTATGACTTGGTAAATTAATATAACAACCCCCTTCTTTAAATCTAGAACAGTAATTTAGAAGTCTGTTTATTATTTTCACTTTTTGTTTTTTTTACAAGTGAAGAAGGGGTTAAGAAGAGTACAAAAAGCATTTTTAGTTTAAGAATGTCCATTATCTTCACTTCACTGCTTTTTAGTTGGAAAAGCTTTAAGAAAGGTACTAAAGGTAATTTTGGTTAATGGTTTTTTTAAACATAATTTTATAAATGATTTATAATGTGGTTTTTATTAATTGTTATTGATAATTTTTTCATTTTTTTATGATGTTTGAATTTAGTAAGATTTTCCATTATCCTCTCACTTCTTTTTAGTTGGAGAAGGGTTAAGAAAAATTTAAAAGCATTTTTGGCTAATGTCTCTTTTAAAAATAATTTTATATATGATTTATAATTTGTTTCTAGTTTATTGTTTAACAATAAAATTTCCATTTTATTATGTTTGAATCTAGAAAGGGTTTCAATAATCCTAACTCCACTTCTTTTTAGTTGTACAAGGATTAAGAAGAGTACTAAAAGCATCTTTGGCCAATGACTATTTTAAAAATATTTTTATAGATTATTTAAAATTTGTTTCTTATTTATTGGTTGCCAATAAAATTTTCATTTTATATTATTTTTTCAAGAGAATGGTTGATAAAAAATGTAATATCCCAAAATAGGGATTTCCTACAACAAATAGAATATCTTAAGATATTCCAAAGTTGGAGCAGCTCATTAGATATAAAATAACATCTCACCAGTAGATGCAAGATCTTCAGCAAGCATATGGCCTATATCCTCCTTCTCAAGTGGGGAAATGCAGTAATATAGGGCATAAAACAGTTGTCTTCATAAAATAACACTATATCTGTGAGGATTGGGACTTGGATCCCTTAGAATACATCATATACAACTCAGATGCAGATTTAGAGGTGAAAAAAATCTCTCTAGCCAACATAAAAATATCTCCCCAAATCAATGCAGCTCAAATAAGCACAAACCCCATGACTTATATCAACAAAAAATACTTAAGCACATGATAGCATTATTTTAATGGAGGTTTATGCAGTAAATAATGTGACACAATAGATCCGGAGTCTACAAGTATCCAATGGCTGAGAAATGGAGATCCCTCCCTCTTTATACAAAAATAAGATCAACCTGGCAAGGGTTTCATGAGAGACAATTGTAAAAAAGAGTAGATCTACAGATTTGGATCTGAAAAACGCAGTTTTACTGCAGCACTGTATATATGTGACTGAAATATACAAATAACAGAAGAAGAATGAAGCACAGAGCCTTTCGGTAGAAGGGTTGGCCCTTTCTCCAAGGAATAAGCTCACAAGCAAGGGATCAAACCCTGCTACTGTTGCACTCTAGAAAATAACACAATTTCTGAAGATAACTACACTGTAGAGGATGGAAGGTGATGTGGCCACATGCCAAGATGTAAAATGAGCTCCAGAACCTCTTGTACAGATCTTGCAAAGCAAGGGGAGCTCCCTCCTCTGAAAGATAAGCTCAGGAGTTGGTGTTGTGAGTCTCCCACTGTAACACCCTGCAACACAACGTCCCCTGCTACAGGAATAACGCTGTGGCTAAAGGAGGATGCTTGACCACAAGCCTGAATGTGGGAAATGAAGAACAAAACTCCTCCAAGAGATCACTCAATGAAGGAGAACGAATCCTTAAGCAAGAATGTCGTGTGCTGAACAACACTACAACTCTGCTAAACAACAGGAGGCTACAAATAGTCTAAGCAGACCAAAATCAATAATCCATAAGCTAACCCCAAAAGTCTGCCATCTTCCTCCTTATAAAGTTTGTGATCCTCCTTACCTTGGGTCCCACCTATTAGGGTTTCCAATACCATGTAAACACTTTCCCTCCAAAACTGCATTGTAGCTCTATCAAGACTTCTCCTCCATGCTGCATTGTTGACTTGGTCAACTTGACTGAATCAACATGATCTTTTTCCTATTCATACATGGGAAGTGCAAAATCCAGCCACTAAGTTATCCCCTTTTCACACCAAGAGGGATTTTATGCCAACATAAGACAAGTATGGGTCTCTTTCACCCATTTATTCACCTACTAAGTGCAAGAAACAAAATTTAATATTCCCATTAGTTGCATGCTAATTTTAGGAATATTATAGTCCTCCCCTACCAAATGTTTCTTGTCCTCAAGCAACTGCAAGGACAGAACTGGAGAGTCTCCTTCCCTCCTCTTGTAGCATCCTCATATGATGAACTCCCCCAAAGAGTAAGATGTTGTCTCAACAATGAAAATCCATAATGCCTCTCCCAAGAAAACAATTCAGCATTTGGTACACATCCCAAATGGCTATCATCTTGCAAAAGTAACATACTCAAGGAGACAACTATGTGTTGTCTAGAGTTCCTCTCAAGGCATAGAGTTTGAAGTGCACGGGAAACTCTCATTCCCAAGTGAAACCTCCACCCCCAATCTATCATCCATATGAAATGAGTCACCCTCCGACATGGAAACTCATGAAGAATTTCCTCCACCTCTGGCTCCTGAAGTGTAGGTGGGCTGAATAAATGAACATGATAGGCAAGAGGGCATATCCCATGCTGTCCTCCTCTCCACTTATGATAAGTGTAGAGGGCATGCTGATCCCGGGCTGTAACATGATTTCCATCCAATGGCAAGAAGAAGATTGAGTCTCCGAGGACCCTTCCTCCAAAATCATGAGCCATGCCAACCCAAACCATTCCATACAAGATGAATGGCACATCACCACCATATGGCATCCAAATCAGAAAAATGTTGAATGTTGTGTGCAAGTGTGGATGGTACAAATGGTTTTCCAAGTGGATGCTATGCAATCTCCCCAACTGTTGTTTGAGAATATCATGTGGCAAGTGGTTTCTCAATGAGTTACAAGTTGTGTATGTTTTCTCCTCCACCATGGGGTAGTAAGCAACAATGAATATCAACTGTACATAATCAAAATAACAATGTACTTGCCCAAAGTCATGTATATATGGGCTACTATCATTACAAACATTGGCCCTAAAGTGACCATGAAACCCAAAAATACTGTTTCTCTCTTGTGGAGCAATGCACTGTTTATCTATGGTGAGAAGATACAAATACTCAATGGAGTAATCAATAAGTACAGAAATGAATTTATTACCATACATATGGAGTAGGCTGAAAGTGAGGTCTATGGATGAGTCCTCCCATGAGAATCTCCTCATAAAAATCTGCAAGAAGGAGGGATATATCCCCTCCTTGGAATAATCCATCAATAAGAACATACTCCTATGTGAAAGTGCTCTAGGCCTTAGTAATAAGGCTCCATGACTCCTCCCTTTGACATTCCCTATGCCAAAGCCATCCACCATCATGCTGCTATGTGAGAAGATCTTCTTCCTACATGGAAGTCTCTCATGGTCCTTCAATTCTGAAGGGTAGCCTCCTTGCACCATGAATGTGCCTTCCTCCTCTTTGGAATTTTCATGAAAAGTATGGGAAGATTTATGCCTGTATTCTCCCAAGTACAACCACAACAACAACAAATCTTGCTGCTCCCTCATCTCTCTCTCATACAAGCCATAGAGTAATACCATGATGGTTATCTTGTATGATGCCCCATATAAACAAGTCTTCTGTTGTTCTAACATATGGGTTCCATGCCATTCCTCCCTACTTCTTGACAAAGAGTATGACCCAAGATGGCCAAACTCTCTCAAAAGTAGCCAGGGCAGCTTTGCTTCTTGCTACCCTGTGTCATAGATTTGCAAGTGGCTCACAAGCCTCTTGCTCTCCATCCACCTCCATTCATCCAAGTGTGGATGTCTCTGTTCATTCTTCCCCTTGGTATCTTCCCAATGAAGACTACCAATCTCCCAAAGAAAATATTCATCCTTACACCCCATGGGAAGTTGAGATGTAACCCCTTGGAGATCTTTTAGGAAAGAACTCTCATCAATGGTCCTCTTGAATCCAAAAGAATCCAAGTGTGCTGAAGGAAAAACATCAACAAAAAGTGGCACAACATTCATTATGCCTTCCTCAACCTTGCACCCTAACTGCTCATGCTGCATGCAACTCAATAGGGGTGCAATGGAATGAATGTTCATCTCTAAGGTCACACAGTGCAGTGCAAGCTTTCTGCTCCACCACAGCAATGTGTTTTGATCCTTGACCATGTGAGGACAAATTTCCAAGGTTTTCCATAAGTTCCTCTGAAATGTGAAGAAATGGAAATACATGCATACCTTGGTGAGTCTTGGGAACCTCCTATATGGCTAAAAGAGTTCCTCTCTCCAATGTTTTGGATGATCCAACCACTGCTACATATGGCTGCCCCTTCATGATTGTGACAACACTAGTACAAGGTTCCTCAAGTGGAGAAGAGGACTCCTCCTCCTCTGATCTTCTACTGTCAAGTCTTCTGATTACTTGATGAGTAAAATCAACAAAATTAGATACTCTTGCATGAATTATATGGCTGATCCACCAAGAACTTGCCATGCCTTCCAAGTGTAGCGCTGAGATCTCCACAACCTCTCTTTCCACTACTGGGTGTAGTAGGAAAAATGCTTCTAGTTTCATCACCCAAGTCTTTGCTACACACTTGAGTGATCCATCAAATGTAGAAAATAGGAGTCTGTTGCCTCTTATCATTCTCTTACTGCATGGTATTTTTTCTTCTCTTAGTTGAATAAACTGAGGAAAATCTAGGGTCTCTTTGAAAGCCCTAGGTTGGCACTTGTATTCTGCCAAATACCCACTGAGGATCTCATATTCTAAGTGGTCTTATTGCTCTCCACTTCCTCTATGAGGATAGGAAGTGCATGGATCTTCTTCTTCTTCTTGAAACCTTCTAGAGGTCTCACTGCAACCTTCTCTTTCTTGAAACCCTCTAGGAGTTTCATTGCATCTTTCTTCTTCTCTCTTAGATTTAAAAATTGATGAGAGTAATCTCATCCTCTCCATAATTTTGTTCTCATCTTTTTCTTATCTTCTGATTGGATCTAAAATCCATAGGCTGAGCCAAGATGGTAGCTCTGATACCACTGTAATATCCCAAAATAGGGATTTCCTACAACAAATAGAATATCTTAAGATATTCCAAAGTTGGAGCTTCAGCAACTCATGAGCTTGGAAATGTAGATCAGCTCATTAGATGTAAAATAACATCTCACCAGTAGATGCAAGATCTTCAGCAAGCATATGGCATATATCCTCCTTCCCAAGTGGGGAAATGCAACAATATAGGGCATAAAATAGCTATCTTTAGAAAATAATGCTATAACTGTGAGGACTGGGACTTGGATCCCTTAGAATACATCACATAAAACTCAGATGCATATTTAGAGGTGAAAAAATCTCTCTAGACAACATAAACAGATCTCCCCAAGTCAATGTAGCTCAAATAAGCCCAAACCCCATGACTTATATCAACAGAAAATACTGAAGCACATGATAGCATTATTTTAATGGATTTTTATGTAGTAAATAATGTGACACAATATATCTGGTGTCTATAAGTATCCAATGGCTGAGAAAATGAATATCCCTCCCTATTTATACAAAAATAAGATCAACCTAACAAGGGTTTCATGAGAGAAAATTGTACAAAAGAGGAGATCTACAGATCTAGATTTTAAAAATGTATTTTTGTTGCTGCGCTATATATATGTGATTGAAATATACAAATAATATAAGAAGAATGAACTACAGAGCCTTCCGGGAGAAGGGTTGGCCCTTTCTCCAAGGAATAAGCTCACAAGCAAGGGATCAAACTCTGCTATTGCTACACTCTAGAAAATGATGCAGTTTCTGAAGATAACTATGCTGTATAGGATGGAAGGTGATGTGGCCACATGCCAAGATGTAAAATGAGCTCCAGAACCTCTTGTACAGATCTTGCAAAGCAAGGGGAGCTCCCTCCTCTGAAAGATAAGCTTAGGAGCTAGTGTCGTGAGTCTCCCACTGCAACACCCTACAACACAATGTCCCCTACTATAGGAATAACTCTGTGGCTGAAGGAGGATGCTTGGCCACAAGCCCGGATGTTGGAAATGAAGAACATAACTCCTCCAAGAGATCACTCAATGAAGGAGAAGGAATCCCTAAGCAAGAATTCCTTGTGCTGAATAGTACTGCAACTCTGCTAAACAACAGGATGCTGCAAATAGTCTAAGCAGACCAAAATAAATAATCCATAAGATAACCCCAAAAGCCTGCCATCTTCCTCCTTACAAAGTTTTTGAGCCTCCTTACCTTGGGTCCCACCTATTAGGGTTTCCAACACCATGTGAATACTTTCCCTCCAAAATTGCGTTGTATCTCTATGAAGACTGCTCCTCCATGCTGCGCTATTGATTTGGTCAACTTGACTGAATCAACATGATTCTTTTTCTGTTCACACATGGGAAGTGCAAAATCCAGCCACTAAGTTATCCCCTTTTCACACCAAGAGGGCTTTTATGCCAACATAAGACAATTATGGGTCTCTTTCACCCATTTATTCACCTACTAAGTGCAAGAAAAAAAATTTAATATTCCCATTAGCTTCATGCTAATTTTAGGAATATTACAAAAAAGATATCCTACATGTCTTTTACATAGCCTCCAGCATGAACTCTTCAAAATCTATGATTACATGTTGGGGTCTATTAGAGGCTAAAAAGTAGCAAGTCAATCACTCCTTCCACTTCCTTATAACAACCTTTGAAATAGGTTTCAAATGCCTTACTCTTGATCTAAAGGCCAATTAATACCTCAAAATTATTACTAGTCGCTAATTGATCAAAATAGAGAATAAATAAAACATTTTCAATAGGTGTCTCTCACTAGGTCTAATATTAAAGAGACTCTACTATCATTCCATTTGGTCAAGGGGAAAGAAAGTTATGGTGCTAGTTTCCTAGAAAAAAAAGAGTTATCCTAAAATGGCAAGGTAGCTAGGAACTTAAAAATCTATTTATTCTCCGTAATCTATTGCAACAAAAATATGTAGAGACTTTTGAAGGGACAAGGTCTTGGGTCTAGTGTCATAAAAGATAATTTTTTTGCCACCATATTTTTGGAGGATTGGACTTGAACCCTAAACAAAAAAAATTATAAACTCATAGATCATTTGGAAATTAGTCGTCTCAACATTACCATTGATCAATCATTGCTTGCTTAATCTAGAGAGTTGGAATTTCTTAATATAGAGAGTTGGAAATGGAAACAAGGTCTAAATTGGTTTAAACCCATGGATTAATATCATGGAGGAACACAAGTGGCCACTTCCTATGTTCTTGGATATAAGAACCAAAGGATACTATAAACCATATTGGTAAGGGTCTAGTGGCTAATCATCTTTAAGGGGTTAAGAAGAGTACAAAAAGCATCTTTAGTTTAAGAATGTCCATTATATTCACTTCACTGCTTTTTAGTTGGAAAAGCTTTAAGAAAGGTACTAAAAGTAATTTTGGTTAATGGATTTTTTAAACATAATTTTATAAATGATTTATAATGTGTTTTTTATTTATTGTTATTAATAATATTTTCATTTTTTTATGATGTTTGAATTTAGTAAGATTTTCCATTATCCTCTCACTTCTTTTTAGTTAGAGAAGGGTTAAGACAAATTTAAAAGAATTTTTGGCCAATGACTCTTTTAAATATAATTTTATATATGATTTATACTTTGTTTCTAGTTTATTGTTTATTAATAATATTTCTATTCTATTATGTTTGACTCTAGCAAGGGTGTCCATAATCCTCACTCCACTTCTTTTTAGTTGTAGAAGGGTTAAGAAGAGTACTAAAAGCATCTTTGGCCAATGACTATTTTAAAAATAGTTTTATAGATTATTTAAAATTTGTTTCTCATTTATTGGTTGTAAATAACATTTTCATTTTATATTATTTTTTTAAGAGAATGTCAACAAAAAAGATATCCTAGATGTCTTTTACATAGCCTCCAGCATGAACTCTTAAAAATCGATGATTACATGTTGGGGTCTATTAAAGGCTGAAAAGTAGCAAGTCAATCACTCCTTCCACTTCCTCCTTCCACTTCCTTATAACAACCTTTGAAATAAGTTTCAAATTCCTTACTCTTCATCTAAGGTCCAATTAATACCTCAAAATTATTACTAGTCGCTAATTGATCAAAATAGAGAATAAATAAACACATTTTCAATAGGTGTCTCTCGTTAGGTCTAATATTAAAGAGACTCTACTATCATTCCATTTGGAAAAGGAAAAAAAGTTATGGTGCTAGTTTCCTAGAAAAATAACTAGTTATCCTAAAATGGCAAGGTAGCTAGGAACTCAATAATATATTTCTTTTCCATAATCTATTACAAAAAAAATATGTAGAGAATTTTGAAGGGACAAGGTCTTGGTCTTGGTGTCATAAAAGATAATTATTTTTCCACCGTATTTTTGGAGGATTAGACTTGAACCCTAAAAAAAAAAATTATAAAATCATATATCATGTGGAAATTAGTTGTCTTAACATTACCATTGATCCATCATTGCTTAATCTAGAGAGTTGGAAATGGAAATAAGGTCTAAATTGGTTTAAACCCATGGATTAATATCATGGAGGAAAACAAGTGGCCACTTCCTCTGTTCTTGGATATAAGAACCACAGGATGCTATAAACCATATTGGTATGGGTCTAGTGGCTAATCATAATAAGTAGTGATTCTCATGGAGTGAATTGACACTTAGCAAGGATTATGTTCAGGCTTGGAAAGCTCACATAGTTTACATGAATAAATGTAGGGCCATTTTAAATGAATATGAAGGAAAATTTGTTTCTTCCTTGTATCTTACAAAATGTTATAAGCTTAAAATTTTTTTGTTACAAAGCTTTGGCACTAGAAGGCATAGATCAACAATTGATCTCTCGGTGGAAATCCATTTAAAAATTCAATTACCCCATAAAAGGGAAAAAATCTATGTTGCTTCTCCTCAACAATATGGCCCTAAAATGGAATATTAAAAAAAAACATTTCAAAGATCCTAGTTATTGTCACCTAGGCAGAGTTGATATAGAAATAAATTCCCATTGATCATCTCCTTCCTATTTTGAAAGTATGTTTGGAAGGGATTTGAAGGGATATCTAAACTCCATTACCGTGGGAAGAAGTCTCCATAGAAAACCACCATTAAGTCTTTCAAATCCCTTCCTCTCACTCTAGCATGAGGAATTCAGATAGCTAGAAACTCTAAAATTTATAAGGGAAATAACAATTTAAATCGTTAACAAAATCTAAAATTTATAAGGGAAATAACACTTTAAATCGTTAACATTCTTAATTATTTCCCACATCAGTCCTTTATCCCTCCTTTTGTGTGAATACCAACACATTAGAGGATGAAACTCCCCATGAGAATTTTTTATGCACAACCTTAACGAAATAAGAGAAGATATCTGAGGTAACATTTTCCTCTCAAAAACTCTATCTTTCATAGTTGGGATAAGTCTTTCAGTGAACTCTCAACACTCACATATTAAAATCATAGGAAACTCTCTCTTTGTAATACAATGAATGGAAGAGGACCATGCCTAGTGAATACTTACTACAACTTCTATTTCAAGCCATAAAGAAATCTGTATTCTTCCTTCTCATGCATTTCTTTTTTTCCATGTCTATATGGAATAAATTTTTTAAAGTGATGAGTTATCCCAGGAAATATTGGAGGGATTTAAATCATGGAATTCCATTATATTCCACTACTTAGTGCAACTTCTATTTGAAACCATAAAGAATCTATATTCTTCCTTCTCCTGCATTTCTTTTTTCCCATGTCTATATGGAATAAGATTTTGAAAGTGATGAGTTATCCAAAATAATATTGGATAGGTTTAAATCATAGAATTCCACTACATACATGTTACAATTAGTTTTCATGAACCTTGGTTTTAATTTGATTATTGTATCTAAAAAATAATATTTTGGGATATTGAACTTCCTCAATATGACCTTAAATCTAATCTTTTTACACTATTAAATAAAATTATACAATCCTTTATGATATTTATTTAAAAATGTAATGTTGACTTTATATGAATGTGATCACACAATAATATTAAAATATTTCATTCATAATTAAAATTGAATTATTTATTAATTATTAATAATTTTTTTAAATATTTAAATCTATTTATCTTTTCAATTTATTTAAATAAAAAATACAATTAAATTTTTTTTCTTATTTAATAAATAATATATATTCAATTTAAAATTTTAGGTGGCAAGCGGTGGGGGGAGCATGTTGCCATCGCCCCCACTACCCTAGGAGTCGACGGGAGCACAACATGCCAACGCTTGTCACAAAGCACCACTTGGCATGCCCTCCCACGCACACAGGGATTTTGGGATAATAGTAAAACTCCCACGCATCCGTCCGATCACTATAATATTGACAATCCATAACGATCAATGACGAGCCATCAATAACTATCTCATCAGGATTCTACATGTCCCATAAGATTTTTCTCACCACACATGGAGGTGAAGAGAATTATCTATGAGTGGCCAATCTTTTATATATTTTATAATCAAATTAAAAATCAACTTGGTATACTTGAGAATGGATCTCTTTTACATATTTTATAATGAAATTAAAAATCAATCTCGTATAATTGATAAAGGATGAGTTGAATTTATATTTTTTTTTAGAATTTTAGAGATGTTGTAATTTCATCTAAATAAAAATAATTTTATTTTAAAATAAAATAATTGAAATTAAAATTAGTTTAGATTTATGTTTATTTTTTTCTATCAATAGTTTAGAGGGATCAGATATCTCTTAATTCTAAAAGAGTTTTGCATTTCAAGAGATTTGATCTCTTTTTTTGATGGGTTTGGTATATTTGGAGTTATGAGTTAAGATGATAGGTTGGTTTAATTTTCTCCATTTAAATAAACTATATTCCACATGAATATCATGGGTTCTCAATACCATGAGTCATTTTTATTTTTATTTTATTAATTTCATTTTTTTGGTATAGTTGTTTCAATTGGTGTTTTGATTGCGTATATGGATTCAACAACCTAAAAAACCGGTGGGGCACCCAAGAGATTTTGAGTGCTTATATGGATTCAACACCCTAAAAATCCCTTGGGGCACCCAATAGGTTTTGAGTAAGTATATGGATTCAACACCCTAAAAAACCCATGGAGCACCCAAGAAATCTTTGATATTCTAAATAATTTAAATGAGTAGCACATATATGTTATGGCTACATTACATTACAAAATATTAATTCAACACCCTGAAAAAACCCCTTTGGCACTTAGATTGTAACTCGAAAATTTGATTCCAAGAAATCTCTCAGATTCTAAATAATTTAAATCAGAAAATATGCCCAAAAACCTTTAAAAAAAGTAGCACATATATATTATGCCTACATTACATTAAAAAAGATTTACCATACAACTTACATTACAAAATATTTAACATACAACCCTCTCGTGCAATAATAAAAATAAAAACATATATATTATGGCTACATTACATTACAAAATATTTACCATACAACCCTCTCTGTGCAATAATAAAAATAAAAATTATACATTTATTATTATTAATTTTATTAATTTTTGTTGGGTAGTTAAGGTAAACTTGACTCTCTTTAAGATAGTTCACTTTATAAGAAACCACGGTATAAGAACCCACCCTATTGATCCATGGTATTCGTGTAGAATATAATATATTTAAATAGGGGAATTAAATCAATAAATTAATAATTATAAGAATTAAACCAACTTAGATCCATCTTAACTTTGGATCCACCAAGCAGGGAGAAGGATCAAATATCTTTTCACTCTAAAAGAGGTTTTCACGGGTTTTAACTTTTCACCTATAGGGATATGAGCTCTTTCTCCCAGCTTGGTAATCTCTTTTCTCTTTAAAAGAGGTTTTCACTTCAAGATATTTGAACCCTTAAATGACTAGTACAAGTTGATACACAGTGCGTAATAAGCATCAAAACACTTCACAATATATCTCACATTACCAAAATTAAAGAATCATAAAATGAACTAAATTATTACTTTATTATTATTAATTATCAAAAGAATTAATATATGAATTAAACATATATATAAATATATATCTTTAAAAAATATGAAACAATATTTTTAACCATTGAGATTCACCTCCACTTTACCATGGAGTTTCTTAATCTATAAATAGACGTTGTTACAATACCATGGACCAATATCATGGCTTATTAATACCACATGCCAAGAAAAGCATAACTCACTTCATATGGAAATTTTTATTAGTCCAGTGTGCTAGAGATGTTGTAATATTATGTCTTCAGAACATTTTGATGTTGTAATTAATAATTAAAATAAAATTGAAGTAAAACACAAAATTTTATTTTTGGTGGTTTCTGGGTTTTTAAAAACCCATGGTTTTTACCATGGTATATATATATGCGTGTGTGTGTGTGTGTGTGTGTTCTACTGTAGAAAATCCACATAGATTCAACTGATCTTGAAATATGTGAAAACAAAATACTTGAATCTATTCTAAAAATTGTGGAAACCAATTACAATTGCACAATCACATGAACAACAAAGAGAAATCATTTCAATCACACAACACACAGATGTATCTTGGAAAAGCCTCAGCTAAAACCCCCGCCATCTGTATAGTGCATTAAATCAAGAATATGAAACAATATAGCGATTCTCTCAAGCTTGAGAGCTCTTTTCACTATTTGTCTCAGGACGCCATCTGTATAGTGCATTAAATCAAGAATATGAAACAATATAGCGATTCTCTCAAGCTTGAGAGCTCTTTTCACTATTTGTCTCAGGACCAACCTGTGCACAAGCTTCTCTTGACACACCTTTCTCTCACAAGCTCCACGTACAAACTTGTGCTTTCTATTTCTTGGTCTCACCAACTCATGCTCACCAAAAAAATGATTAAACTTGTGCCTTCATTCCTCCTTTTAAATGCAATTTTCTCTAATTAAGGAATGATTCATTTTAGGCCTTCTTTTGACTACATGCACCAACTACACAATTTGGATGATTATAAAACTGATAGTACACTTCCCTTTAACTCTAATCTCAACTCAGTCTTTCTCATAACTGACATGCAACAATTATTTATAGCGAACTATCAATTATGTGATTGATCACTACATGTGAATTAAATCCAATTTAATTCACTTGACCTCTCACTAGTTCCTCCATTAGTTAGAACTAGTTAAATTGATTTTAACTCAAATTAACTATGTTAATTAATTAGAACTCACAATAAATAGTAAATGGATGCCCTAAAACTTAGAGTTAACTCTACATGCCTCCATTTTGCCCCCCACCTTGAATTGACTGAGCTAACTAAGTCTTCCCAACTCAGTTAACTCGTACAAACTCTAATGTGATGTGGAATTACAATTTAATTCTAATTTAATTAAGGGAAAATTAAATTAGAAGCCTCTTCTTGTTTCCATTTTCAATATTTCTTGTTGCAAATTTCAACATATACAAGCCTAGATCCATCTTAATTCAGTATCTACCAAGGGATAAAATATATTAAGGTGTAAACTTATTTTATAGTGAAAAGAGATTTGATCCCTCTGGACATTTGGTAAATCCAGAGTTAAAGATGGATCTTGGTTGGTTTTAATTAATCTATTTCATTAAAAGGAAAAAATGGTTGTAACAACCCTCGTAAAAATTCACATATATATATATATATATATATATATATATATATATGACCACGGTTGATGGGACACGTATTCCAAGTGGAATGGTTGAAAAAACATCCTAATGTGGGTGTTCATCAGTTTATTATGGCTAAGGAAATTGACAAAGACAAAGGAAAAGACTCTCGAAATGCATGAGACATTAATTAGCATTTTATTTATGAAAAATAATGGAAATTAGTAGAAAAGGAAGGTGGAACATCACAAGTTGCATGTGAGGAGGAAATTGAAGGAAAATAATGGAAAATGAAGAAATTAGAGGCCTGATTAATAAAAAGGCTTTTGAGGATCAGTGGGCAAGGCTTGGTTAGTCCAGTTTTGGATTTCTCATTATTCTCTCTCTCTCTCTCATACTCTTGAGCACTTAGTGTATTCTTGGAGCACTCTTGTAGAGTGTGGCATACTTGGAGATTTGGATCAAGGAAACAAAGGAAAAGAAGAAAAGTGGAAGAGGAAATTGAGATCAACATCTACAACATGTTTTGAGTGGAGATACCAAGTTGCATGTATGTTTTCGTCACTATTTTTTTCATGCATTGGTATTCATGTGGATTTTCCTAATATTTCCATTTCCTAGATAGGCATGGTGATTGTGGTTTTATTTCCATTAATTGTTTTCTGGTTGGTTCTCATGATTCCTTTAGCTGTTGGGTTGAGTTATTAGTTCCTGGACCCCTTGGTTGGACAAATGATCTGGAAGTCCGACGGACAACTGTGGGTTGAGTTACTAGTCTAGGAAGCCTTGGTTGGAAAAACACTCTTGAAGCCATAGGTGGGTTGAGTTACTAGTCCTGGAAGCCCTGGTTGGAGAAACTGATCCAATATCTTTAGCTTTGAGATGGAATAAATAATTACATGTAAAATTGCATCTTAACCATGAAACTTAAAATGCATGAAACAAGAAGAGAGAAGCACATAAAATCATGCAATGAAGATGAGAACTTCATATCGGAGTTCATCCAGGAGGGACTATGTCTTCGGGCCCTGCTCAATTAGTGGGTAGGCCCTCTTTCATTAAGTGTCAAATAAAATGAAAGCACAAGAATCGATGTAAAATTACACCCTTATACCTCTAATCTGCAAACTAGATGAAAAATGGATACCTCTATTGCGAAAAATGATAGAACCATCAGATTCTTGTGGCTGAGACGTCTAGGATCCATATAAAATTTGTCCAATTTTGACATTTAGAAAATTTTCTCCTCTAAAAGTTGAGCTCACTTCATGGTTCCACCTACCCCTGGAAAGGATCAGGGTTCCGCTGCCCACCTTGATCCTCGTGTCGCTCCTGGTCTGCCTTGGCGCATTGAAGAAATGACAGGTTTATATGAAAAATGTTGGGCGGATAAACCAAAATGAGTCATTGGCTCAACGTCTGAGATCCGTAATAGTGGGGAGGAGGTCAGGCGATCAAACCCTGCCCCCTCCCAAATTGGAATATATTGTTTTAAATCCCAACAAAAAAAATTATTTGGGTGCCAGACCCGCATCGGGAGGCTCGCCCATCTCCGTCATTTTCATATGTGTATGGTGTAATGGGTAGGGGCGACAAGGTTTACATCTCGCGCCCCTCCCCTTTATTATATGTTTGTTATAATGGTTGGGGCGGTGGGGTCATGGCCTTTGACCCCACTATTTTGTAATATTATATTTTTATGTGGTACGGGTAGGGGCGGGGATCACGACCTGCCCCTATTTTTTTACAATTTTTTTTTTCTAACAATAATGATCCCTTTTAAAGCTTCTCGATTTTGACACAAAGGAGACAAATTATCGATCCAACAATTTTTCTCAGAATCTAGTTGGAGTTGGCGAGAACCCGGCCACAGAAATTTAGAAAAATTGTGTCCTCCTTAACCTATCAAGTCATCGAGTCAACCTTAGAAATTTGACTGATTCTAACTTCTCCA
The DNA here is from genome assembly GCA_034641835.2 of Pinus albicaulis. Taxonomy (NCBI): domain Eukaryota; kingdom Viridiplantae; phylum Streptophyta; class Pinopsida; order Pinales; family Pinaceae; genus Pinus; species Pinus albicaulis. Next base: position 1,762,947,263 of record CM076575.1, on the reverse strand, counting down.
TACAGACTCGGAATTGAGTGTCATCTGCGCCATTGGAATCAATAAGACGAGATCTTCAACTTGACACTGAGTTTTCCACATTTCTACCACTTTGATTTTTGAGCATTTTGTGCTTAAACCACTTGTACTTGGACCTGTGTGATCCTCCTGGATCATTCCTCCCCATTGAGGAGCTTTTGGACCACGAAAAGCATTAACACACCCAACACACTGCTTATGTCCTTTCCAAACCGCACTTTTAATCACCTAAACAAAAATCTGGTACATCATTTGAAACCATGTACAAATCACACATGAATCAACAACCCCTCACTTGCCAAGAGTTTATAGCATAAAATCATTGGTCAAGGATTACATAATAGAAAAAACCAATACCTCAACTATTCATAGGAAAAGGCCAAAAACATCATCATTTTCATTTCAAGGTGATGGAAAACACATCATCACTTTCACATTTATTCGCAATGTATGATTTACAAACTGTGGCCATAAAAATTAATACCTCTAAAAAAACCAAATTTTACTCAATAAAGTAAATGGGTCATCTCCCTGTGGTGGATTTGTTTGTGGAATAGCTTCAAGGACTGGATTCTTCGTGGGTGCTTTTTGATCCTGACGTGTTTGACATGAATATTTTTGGCATTCATCGTCATTGCAATGATTCTTCTTCTTCCAAAATTTCCAGATCGTCTTGGAACACCTCCTCCTTATGTGCCTCTGATAAGTGCTCATTAATCCCTCATTTTTGTTGAAATGTGAGGAGGTGCTCTCATCATCAGTTGTTGGTTGGTCACTAGTCATTTTGGAGCATTCCCCAACTTCCTTCCTGACATATCTGAGTCTTGCATGATGAGGCAATTCCTCTACTTTGATGGGGTTTACAATGCCTTTTCTGCTGATGTCAAGACCCTTCCCCTGATATCCCGTTTTCTTTAGTAGTTTAGACCGATTCCTATAGTATGTTCTTCAAAAGCAGCGAAATCATCATCCTGAAAAGTACATGAAATTGAAGGGTTTCTTTTTACCTCGGATTGGTTATGTCGTAACTTTTGCAAGGTCACATCCTCAACTTGTAACTGGTGAAGTAACCTTTTTTTTCCTTCCTTTTCTTCCTGTAGGAGTCTCCTTAGCTTAGTATTCTCTTCTTGGATGCTTTGGTTGATCTCCTCAAGTTCTTGGAGCCATGCCACATTAAGTGTCCTTTTCATCTTTGCTACAATGTTTGTTGAAATTTTTGTTTCATCGCCCAAATAAAAACCCAAGTCTATGGGTCCTCATGCTATGATCCCAAAGGCCAAAAGCTTCATTTCATCGTCGGAATCGAATCTTGGGTCAGTTGGTCTACTTCGTACAAATCTTGCAGCTGTGACCTTTTCATCTTCCTCTGATTCAAAATCTTGGTTTTGCTGCACGATGGTAGTGGCCTTCTGCTTCCCCTTTTTGTCATTCCTCTTAGGTCTTAATTCAGGGTGCAACTTCTAGAAAATTTCTTCGTCATGTCCCTCTTTCTTATAATGTGTACAAGAGGGATTTTCACCCCTTCTCTTAGTTGCTGCAGTTCTTTTTTGGTGGTCACTTTTTTCATGCGATCCACTGCTTTCTAGATGCATGGCCTTCACACTAGCCTCATCGATGATAGGAGGCTCAAACAATAATAATAAATGTCTTATGTGATTATGTAGAGAACCAATATACTTGGTTACAATCTCTGGAGAATCTAATGGAATTCCTAAATTCAATGCTTCTTTTCTAAATTCTTTAGTGAAGGCCTGTACATTTTGACTTCTGCCTTGACTTAGGTGTTTCCATTCCATTAATTCCTTTTTCTTATATCCCAAAGAGTAAAATTGGTTTCTCAATGCAGAAAAAAAATTTGACCATGAGGAGAGAAGGTTACCCAAATTTATGTTGCCTTGCAATTTTCTCTTCCACCAGACAAGAGAAGCGCCATTTAGTCAAAGAGAAGCTAACTAGATCTTTGCATCGTCCTCCTCAATCTCCTGAATCTTGCAGTAGACTTCAATCTACCTAATCCACTTGTTAAGATTTTCTGCATTACTTTCAACACTATACATGGGAAGATCAAATTTAACATCTAAATTAAAGAAAGGTTTCTTAGATGCAATTCTTGAGTTCCTATGATGATGGTGAGAAGAAGAGTAAATTCCACTCGCAGAAGGAGAAGGAAGTGGATCCCCTCCATCATCTCCATGCGCTGAACCTTATCCTTCTAGAGCATTTTTCCCTTGCACTTTCTAGTTTCTAAAGCCTTGAGAACAACTTCTCGACTCGCTCTGCCAATGTGTAGAATTTTTTGTGAAAATTTAGCTCTTCCTCATTTCTAGAATCGTCATCCACGTTTCTTCTTCGATGCGCATGTCCTGCTTCAGGATCAAAAGAATTTAGTTTCCCTTCGTCTTTTCATAGCCTATTTCTAGTTAGTATACAAACCTGCAATTCACATCTACAAAGACCTTATTTGATACCACTTTCTCCAATATCTTTAGCTTTGAGATGGAATAAAGAATTACATGTAAAATTGCATCTTAACCATGAAACTTAAAAGGCATGAAACAAGAAGATAAAAGCACATAAAATTATGAAAAGAAGACGATAACTTGATATCAGAGTTCGTCGAAGAGGAACTACGTCTCTGGGCCCTACTCAATTACTGGGGATTCCCTCTTTCATTAAGTGTCAAATAAAATGAAATTACAAGCATCAATGTAAAAATTACACCCTTATATCTCCAATCTGCAAACTAGCTGAAAAATGGAGACCTCTGTTGCATAAACATATAGCACCATCGAATTCCTGTCACTGAGACATGTAGGATCCATATAAAATTTTTCCAATTTGGACACTCTAAAAATTTGGCCCCTCTAAAAGTTGAGCTCAATTCATGGTTCCACCTACTGCTAGAAAGGCTTAGGGTTTTGTTGCCTGCCTCGATCGTCATGCCACTCCTGGTTTGCCTGTGCGCACTAAAGAAATGAAGGGTTTATATGAAGAATTTTGGGCAGATAAACCAAAATGAGTCATTGGATCAACGACTTAGATCTGTAATCATGGGGAGGAGGTCGGGTGGTCAAACCCTGCCCCCTCCCAAACTGGCATGTATTGTTTTAAATCCCAACGAAAAAATTTATTGGGGGGTCGGACCCGCATCGGGCAGCCCGCCCATCTTCACTGTTTGCATATGTGTATGGTGTAATGGCTAGCAGCAGTGGGGTTGATAGCCCACATCCCTCTCTTTTATTCTATGTTTTTTATAATGGTTGGGCGGTGGGGTCATGGCCGCCAACCCCACTATTTTGAATATTATATTGTTATGTGTTACGGGTAGGGGTGAGGGTCATGGTCTACCCCTATTTTTTTTTAATTTTATTTCTTTTATAACAATAATGAGCCCTTTTAAAGCTTCTCGATTTTGACCCGAAGGAGACAAATTATTGATCTAAATTTTTTTCTTGAAATCCAGTTGGAGCCGGCTGGAACCCGACCACCAGAATTCTACGAAATTGTGTCCTCCTTAACTTGCCATGTCATCCAGTCAACCTCAGAACTTTTACTACTTCTAACTTCTCCATAGTGACCCAGAATTGAGTGTCGTCTGTGCCATTGGAATCAGGAAGACGAGATCTTCACCTTGACACTGAGTTTGCCACATTTATACCATTTTGATTTTTGAGCCTTTTGTACTTAAGCCACTTGTACTTGGACATGTACGATCCTTTTGGATTAGAAATTATCTAGAAGGCTTGTAATAGTTGGGGTTGAGTTACTAGTGCTGGAAGCCTTGGTTGGAACAAACACTCTAGAGCCCTGGAGAAGCTTGGATAGAGACCAATCCATGATGGTTAGTGATGTCCAACCGTGAGGTGGAATCGTTGGTTTGGTTTTGAGAAAATATGGTCTCTGGAGCCCCAGTTTGGTGTTGATTGATGTGTTTGATAAATTCCCACATTCATGTTTGGAATATGGCATGGGGGTGAGTGGATGAAGTGATATTTGGCTTAGCCATGTCTATGTTCGGGTGGAACGTGGAAGTCCCATTCCGAGTTGGTTTTTACATTCATTAATGAAAGGTTATTTGCCTTGGTATTTTATGTGTATATGAACTCCTCTATATATGCATTCTATTGTTGATGTATCCATGGTACTTCTGTTGGTATTACACTGGTTATAATCATGTATTGTGATAGTGATGAGGTATGGATCTCTCCATTTTTTTACTATAAATGAATGCACATCGTATATATGGTTAAATTATTTAAATGATAGCTTATAATGTAGTGGGGCAATGCTTCTTATCCATTCTAAGATAAAAAATATACCCCTTTGTTTAAATCTATTGTTTATACCTGTAGATGTTATGTTTGTGACACGTTTGACAAAATTCCTGTCATGGCTGGGTGGGATCGGATGAGTTCCTAATGATGTGATTTCTTCCATATCTTTGTTTCAATGTTATTTACCCTATACTAAAGTTACAAGAAGCTACAGGTGGAAAATTTGTTGTTTGGTCCTGATGAGTCCCCCCTCACGGAATAGGTCCCTAGAAGGTTGGGTTACCTACTAGGGATGTCAATGATGCAGTGTAAGGTGTGTTTTTGGTTTTTCCGTCAGTTCCACTTCCTTAATGTCATCTAGGAGGTTGAATCTCATATTAGTAGCCTCTCATCACATGTTTACCCCGGTTGTCTGGTTACTTGGGTAGATGTGGGAAGAGGGTGTTACAGAGTGGTATCAAAGTGTGGTTGTGCTCTTCTTGGGATGTATGTGTTTTTCATGCATACATGTCAATTTCATATATGTTCCTTATGCTTATGTTCTCTATGCTTGTTGTTTATGCATGATGGTGGTGATGGTTTCCATTCTCTTTGGCTGAAGTTTTGTTTCGATCTCTTTTTGTGATATCAGATACCACATAGTGGTATCAGAGCATGGTTCAACCCTTCGACTAGATGGGCGCTGTGTTGGTCATGGTTTTATGTCGATTTCTTATGTGTTTTCATACCGATGTTGTATGTGGTTGATCCATCCATTTTGTGTTGACCATGGTGGCAGTGATGTCACCATGGAAGTGATTATGGAGTTGTCATCAACATTATGTCATGAATGTATGACTGATTGTGTATTGTTATGTATTCTTCGTGCATGCTTTCTTATATGTTCCTACATATTGTACATGCATTTCTTGTTTATGCTAGGTCACATATTGATCATGATTGAATTTTGTCAATGTATGCTTGCTTGTGTGAGGTTATATGCTGAACATGCATTGGTTGTTCATTATTGGTTATACATGTCAAATGGGTGCATATGGTCAAGTTTTCATTATTTTCGTTGAGGTTTTTGTGCATAAGTTCATTGTACACAATTATGCCATCATGATGATATTGGCATGTTATGATGCTAATGTGTTGGATGAGATAGAGTAGGAGATTCACATCATCAAAGTGAAGTTGCAACATTGGACCTCAAGGCAAGAGTAGATCATCATACAAGTTATATGCTTGGCATGTAGGTATGTAATTCATGGTTGTTGTAAGCATTAGGGTTACTTATATTTTTTTCATTCTATTATTAATATGGTTATGTGTATGCCTGTCATTCTATTGATCTTATGGTTACATACATGATATATCCTAGTTAATTACTGTGATCATATGTACGTGTTGGTTAGTCAAGCATGGTATTAACTTGATGATTATGTTATATGTCATTGATGAATATGTTAACTTGTAGTTATCTCAATGACTATGTTATACGTTTTTGATGAGCATGTTATATGTTAATTTATTGGTGTGGTATGCTAGTTAGCTTGATGATTAGGTTACATGTTGTTGATGAGCGTGATATATAGCTTGTTGTTGGTATATGCTAGTAACTTGGTAACTAGGGTTATTTCATTAAGACCTTGATGATATATGTATCATATTTCCTTGGATTGGATTATGTAGATGGTTATGGTTATTACGTTTATCTATGAATCGATATAATTGTGATATTGTATTGTACTAATTTAGGCTGACTGTGCATATGGGATTGTTATGAATGAATGAAAATTGATTATGAGTTTATGATGTGAAAATGTTATTTTTTTACTTTTTTGGATATATTTATCTTATTTATGTTGAGTTTAGGTGTTGTGAAGTTATATTGTGATAATATAGATTGAATTTATATTGTGATAATATAGATTGATTGTGCAGACAAGATAGCCTCCCCTGAGATACATTGACGTATGGGTTTTCTTATGTCGTATACTTAGTTCTTGACTATTTTGAGTGTTTTATGGTGTCATATAGTGATCTAGTTAGCATGGTATGATTTCAATTTGTTTGGATGCTTGATTAATTGCATTATATGGGTTTGTATCTATAATATTTCATGAAGGAATGACCTTGATTTAAGATGGTTATGCTAACACATATGTGCTAGTCGTTATATACTTGAGTGTAAGTAGGTGATAATTGTAGCATTATTTATTATGACTGATGAATGTGAATTGATTATTGGTTATGAAATGGTTGTTGGTCTCAGTAATAGTTGATTTCAAATTGATAGATATATTGTCTTGATGTTTGGTACATATGGCTGACATGTGTGTTCAGTTACAGGTCAACATTCTTGGCACAAAAAGTTAAGGTAAATAACATGTTGTATGTTTATTTATGCACTGACAGTTGTGTTTATGGAAGTATGATGCTGGGATTACATGGAAAGGGAAACTGTTATGAAATATTGAAGAAGGATCAACTTGAGATTTCCTTGGGAACCATGTGGATTGAGCTATGGTGTTTGTTTCTAGCCTTGTGCTTTGGGTATTTTGTGATTTTCTTGTGCTTTATTTGAGGTTTTTCTTATGTAAGTTGCAAGGCCTTGCCACTTTGTTGCATTGTCATATTTCTTTTCATTTTCATGGATTTCTTTTTGATTGTTTCTTGTTCTCTCCTTTTGTTTCAGAGTCTTGGGGATCGATTGGGAAAGAGGAAAATTGATAGAGCTATGGGAGAGCTTTTTGGTACCCAACAGGTAATGTAAGACATGAATGAAGCTCAGTGCATGAGTAAGCGTAGCAGAAGGTAATAGTATGAAATTTTGTTGGACTGGTTGGGTCCATTTTGGTAAATGTATGGTGGAAGTACAAATATGAGAAAGGAAACAAAAAAGGTAAAATGAATGAGGTGTTATATGCCTTGGCTATGTTGGGAACTGTTGTTCTCAACGTTGTGCATGTTGTGAACAAATAAGGAAGTTCTCTTAACCAAGACCTTATGATATCAACCAAATTTGTTGTGATAATGATTTTGTTGATGTCTATACATGTATACATGTATGTACTTATGTATTTCATTTCCTGACAGGATCATGCTTGTTTAATGCTAATTTTTAAATGTATATATGTGTGTATGTATATCGATATATATATATATATATATATATATATATATATCTACCAAATTTGTTGTGATAATGATTTTGTTGATGTCTATATATGTATACATGTATGTACTTATGTATTTCATTGCCTGACAGGATCATGCTTGTTTAATGCTAATTTTTATATGTATATATGTATATATCTACCAAATTTGTTGTGATAATGATTTTTTTGATGTCTATATATGTATACATGTATGTACTTATGTATTTCATTGCCTGACAGGATCATGCTTGTTTAATGCTACTATATATATATATATATATATATATATATATATATATATATATATATATATATATATATATATATCACTACAAGGAAAAGACCCTCTAGCATAGGTTTTAAAGGAGGTTTTTAGTGTTATAAAATTGGACAAAATTCTCAAAAAAATAATTTCTACAACATCCATTTTTGGTAATGAAGGTTTTGATTGAACTTATAATGGAACTTCAACACAACTAAAAAAAATTGGGCAGTCGGAGGTTTTTACGGATGTATTTCTTATCGGTGCGCACTTCATGTGTGAACGCACCGACGCGTTTTAATCTGTACCCACCGGTACTCTAAACATACCAAGCACCAGGATGGAAAAAAAAATTCGGAAGCCCTGGGGTGTTTAGCAACATCCCAGTGCCTATCACCAACAAATTCACACCGGGCCAATAGAAGGTGCATGCACCGGCACTCGTTAAGGTGTAAAAATGCATTGGGCATTCTAGTTGGTATTGGTATGTGGTGCGGTGCTCATGGGTCATAGAGGTGCACCAGTGCACAGTATCATACACACACACCGGTGCGCAGTATCATACACACGTACCTGTGTTCATTTTCTATTTTTTAGAAACATCGACCTGTGATGGTGAAATTATTGTGATTTTTTAAGATTTATTATTCATCGAAAGTCAACACATATCTTATAACAATATTCATATCAACTAAATTTTGATTAGTTCATTTGGATGTGATGTTTGAATTAATTTGTTATATCATATCATCATATTTCGCATCTCTTCATTATAACATTTAATCATCCATATATGTAATCATTGGTGTAACATTTAACAACCACAATGGAGAACACAATAGAATAAATTAAAACAGGTTTTATTATATATATACGAATAAGACATTATTTGTCATACAAAATGGGACAATTATTGGTATCCATTGGTCTTTCAATTGGGACACTATGCCCATTACATTAAACAAAATTTCTGATTTAACAAATAATTATTTCAAAAAATTCAATGCCTTGCTTTGATATCCAAACATATTGATCATCTTTCTTCGTTGGAACTGTTGTCACTCCTCCAGCTACTTCCATGACTTGGGTTATTTGGAGGAATGTTTTTTTCATTGTTTTGATTGTTTTTTCTTCTTCAAGTTCCATCTACAAACATAAAAATAAGTAATGAGTGTATCTACATTGGTGAGAATAATGAAAATTGAAATATTAAATAATATAATCAATTTAAATTAAAAATAAATGTACCATAGAAAGAATTGACAAATGAAATTTACACATTCTTTCAAAACCAAATTTCATGCCTTCTTTCAACAATTCATTTGTTGGCACAGTTCCATACTTTTTTTCTTGCAAGTTTTATACCCCATAACAAATCATAGTATTAATATAAATTTTTTTTCTATTAATTATAGACAGAGATAAGTAAAACAAGATAGATACTTACAAATTCCATAACTAATTTATGGTATGCCAACATACACTGGCAACCCATATTTAACCCAATGTCAATCAATTCTTTTGATGGTTCTTCTTTGTATGTTAGAAATTGTTTGAAGACATTCAATGATGATTGTTGTAAAACAACTTAAAATATACAAAAATGAAATCTAGTTAAGTTGTTATAAATGAAGTAAAAATTACTCACAAAATTAGATATCAACCCTTTTCTCCCTTTTCGTCCTGTTTTTTTGTGCTGAATGGGTTCCATTTTCTTTTCTTTTCTACAATAAAATACTTGAAAAGTAATATTTAATGCTAAATTATTTATTTATTGTACCTAATCAAAAAATTCAATGATTACATATTACATTTGAAGCACATTGTTGTTGATATGGCTCCTCGTGTGATGCAATTATGTCCATTTCTTTGACAATCTCCTTGTACACCTTTGGACATTCCTATGGCATATTTCCGATATCAACTCGTTCATCCTTTGAGATTTTCATAATCTTCATGAAAAAGTAACATGATAATAAACTATTTAATTTTTATATTGATATATGAAAATTAAATATAAAAAGAGTGATATTTATAAAAGAATTCTTTGTAGTAATATATACATATAATTCTAGAAAAAAATTTAAAGGAATTGTTGTGAATTTTTTCTATTAAAAGTCTAACATGTCTTATTGCCGAATTCTCTGGAAACTCTTCCTATAGTTTAAATAAAATTTGGTTCTTGGAATCATTGGATTAATTTTTGTATTGTAAGTGGAAAGAACATCTATGCATTCATTCCACTCCATAATATTTTTCTCACCACACATGGAGGTGAAGAGAATTATCTATGAGTGGCCTCTCTTTTATATATTTTACAATGAAATTAAAAATCAACTTCGTATAATTAAGATTCTCTTTTATATATTTTATAATGAAATTAAAAATAAACCTCGTATAATTGAGAAAGGATGAGTGGAATTTAGAAATTTTTTAGAATTTTAGAGATGTTGTAATTTCATATAAATAAAAATAATTTTATTAAAAAAAAAATTCAAATTAAAACTAGCTTAGATTTATGTTAATTTATTTTTACCAACTTAGAAGGATCAAATATCTCGTAACTCTAAAAGAGTTTTTCATTTCAAGAGATTTGATCCTTCTCCTTGATGGATTTGGTATATGTGGAGTTAAGAGTTAATATGGTAGGTTGGTTTAATTTTATCCATTTAAATAAACTATATTCCACATGAATATCATGGGTTCTCAATACCATGGGTCATTTTTATTTTTATTTTATTAATTTCATTTTTTTGGTCAAATCTTACTTTTAGTTGTTTCAATTGGGGTTTTGACTACATATATGGATTCAACACCCTAAAAAACCCTTGGGGCACCCAATAGATTTTAAATAATTTAAATGAGAAAATATGCCTAAAAAACTTTAAAAAGTAGCACATATATATTATGGCTACATTACATTACAACATATTGATTCAACACCCTTTGGCACTTAGATTGTAACTAGAAAATTTGATTCCAAGAAATCTCTCAGATTCTAAATAATTTAAATCAGAAAATATGCCGAAAAACCTTAAAAAAAGTAGCACATATATATTATGGCTACATTACATGACAAAATATTTACCATACAAATTACATTACAAAATATTTACCATACAACCCTCTCTGTTCAATAATAAAAATAAAAACATATATATTATGGATACATTACGTTACAAAATATTTACCATACAACCCTCTCTGTGTAATAATAAAAATAAAAATTATACATTTATTATTATTATTATTATTAATTTTTGTGGGTAGTTAAGGTAAACTTGACTCTGTTTATGATAGTTTTTTAGCTCTAGCTTTATAAGAACCCACCATATTGATCCATGGTATTCATGTAGAATATAGTATATTTTAAAAGGGGAATTAAATCAATAAATTATTAATTATAAGAATTAAACCAACTTAGATCCATCTTAACTTTTGATCCACCAAGAGCGAGAGGGATCAAATCTCTTTTCACTATAAAAGAGGATTTCATAGGTTTTCACTTTTCACCGATAGGGATATGATCTATTTTCACTCTAAAATAAGTTCTTACTTCAAGAGATTTGATCCTTCTCCCCGCTTGGTAATCTCTTTTTTATTTAAAAGAGGTTTTCACCTCAAGATATTTGATCCCTTAAATGACTAGTACAGGTTGATAGACATAGTCCATAATAAGCATCAAAACACTTCACAATATATCTCACATTACCAAAATTAAAAAATCATAACCTGTGTTATCACTCAGGTTTTCCTAGAAGTTGTGTAAGAGGAAATTACACCCGAGGTAACCACAAACCAACCTTTTAGATGCAGAATCTAGCCAATCTGCATCCAGAGAGGGCTCTCTCTTTATGATTTATCTTTGTTTTTGAATGATTTTAGGCTAGTTATAGATGCAAAGTTTGTTTTGGGAAAATGGTGGAATCCACAAACTATGGGCAAGGTTGAGGGCTTTCAGTCCATTGGGCTATGGAGTCTAAGGATGGCTTTACTGGATTTCTTTTCTGAACACAAGATGGTATTACAGGGCAAGATAGCTAGACAGAGAACAATCCTTAAAATTTAAAGTGGATGGATGGTCTAGAAGGGATGAAAGGCAACTAAGAATCTTTCACCATATTCAAGAGGAAGAAGAGAAATGATTACAAGCAAAGAGCAATGAAGGATTCTTTGTTACAGTAATCAACAATGTTTAAATCAGCAAAACATGAGCAATTAAGAATTCATGCTTATAACTAATCCAGAAGAAAACATCAAGAATAATCACATTTGAAAACAGAGTACAATTAAGCAAATTCTGTTTCAATCTTATATGTAAACTATTCAGAACGGATATGATGATAGCATAAACTAATATAAAATTTAAACACAAGGGTTGGAAAACTTATTGAACTGAAGTCCAACACATGAATCCTGCAACAAGTCCAGTGCTTCAAAACGTCATCCAGTAAGCCACAAGTAAATTTGTCCAAAAGCTTTTTATTCTGAAAACCTCAATGTTACAGCAGAGTAATAGAATCCACCCTAAATGCTTCCAAGAGTGGAGTATTTATACAAATTCTAAACTAAAATATCTTGAAACAAATATCAAAATTGGTTCACAAATCTCTCCAACTATTTACATAAATAGAACTAAAGTAAAGGACACTCAAACTATTTGGCACTATTTTTGATGGATAGGTGATGACAAAGAGGAGAATCCGAATTTGATCCAAATCTTAGTTGATGATGAGGCATCCAAGTCACTAACTGCTTCCTTTCTTTGTGCAATCTGCTCCAACAATTCTGCAAACTTGGGGTCCAATGATATATTCGTATTTCTCAATCCGTAATAGATATGTAAAAAGTGAAAGAGGTTATTGTGGATAAATATGTTGGTGAGATAAACCTCTTTCAATTTCCTAAAATTCCTCTCCAGCTGTGCATAATATTCTCTGTAAAAAATGTGTGTAAAACAGAGTTTTACAGAGTCTGAAACATGGCCTGTAAAGATGCGCATGTATCTCTCATTATAAAACCACTGTGCAAAAACTGAGATAGGTTGTTGTAGATGGGTCTCTTAGGAACAAAAACCTCCTTCAGTTTTGTGAAATGTATTTTTAATTGGCCACAATATGCTCTGCAAAATGATGACTTGACTGTAATTTTCTGCAAAACGTGCTTTTCAACATTGTTTAATATTTCCAAAACCATAATAGCTGTTAGGAAAGTGAGAGAGGTTTTTGTAGATGGTACTCTTAAGCACATAAACCTCCTTCAGTTTTGCAAAATTCATCTTTGATTGATCACAATAGTTTCTGCAAAACTATGACTAAAATATGCAATTTCTGCAAAAATGTTCCTTCTTGTTGTATTTTTCATCTTTTCACTTTTTTGTTCCTTTGATTGTTTTACTTTCACTTTAGATAAAATTCAATGTTGGTGAAAGTATTTTCATCTCTTTTTACCATTTTACTGCCTCTGTAATTACTTTTACTGTTTTACCTTTGACCGCTCTGTAACTTCATTTTTACTTTCACTCTGACTTTTACCTGATACACTTTAACCACTGATACTCTTTAATCCTGATACTCTTTGATTGTTCTTTACTGTGTTAGACTGAGCAGTAATTGGGAAAAGGACATTTTGGTTAGGGGACATTACTGCTCTTTGAGTTGGATCATAGTTAGAATGGAAATAATGAATGATTTCAGGGAAAACGTGAACTGTAGGAATAAAATACCTTGGGAGATTGGATTCCCACAACCCTATAAGATCTTGCCCCTTTGAGTGTTCGTCTCTGCAGCGACAGAAGCTCAAACGGGGACTTTCATCAAAATGCAGGTCTTTTATTTGGAAATCTTCATCTATGAGAGGCACGTAGTCTAAATCTCGGTGAGGAGCATTCAAAGGAGTGACATTTAGAGCAGTTGGGGCCTCCATTTTGGTTCTTGTGGATTCAAAATGGAGGTTTCAGTTTTTCTTGCAGACCGGACGGGATATCTGACAAAAGAGGAAATTGGAACAAATTTGCAGGTTTGGGAAGCAAATTTACGGGTTTTAAATCTTCAATGAGGACTCAGAGAGGACTTTTGACCACTTTTTCAGAGAAAAACACAGGAAACTAAGCTTAACTTGCAGTCGGGGCGCGGAATGATAAATACCTGTTTTTTAATGGAAACTGGTTCTTCAACAGGAAATGAACAATGGCGGGGACGTTCTTCAATACTGGCGCAGCGGAATTTCTGAGTAATTTGGTGTATTTGCAGTGAAATTTGAAAATTGCAGCGGGAGCTTAGTCTCTTTCGGAAACTAAAAATAACTGAAAAAACGCGAAAAATGGCTTAAAAACAAGTCAAAAGGGTTTTTGTCGTTTTCGAGGTGATGACGTCATTTGACGTACGGGGTGACGTAAGGGAGTGGGGCCGGCGGTATTCGATAAGCGGTAAGCGGTGAGCCCGCACCGCTTATGGAGGAAGGCGGTAAAAATCGCAATGGCAGCGATTCCACAGGATGCTTGCCATGTGGAATGCTGAATAGTCAAAACCGCCCACTCCCCGCTGGCTAAATAACTCATACGGGATGGGCAGCGGGATTGATCGGGACCGTTGATCAACGGAGGAATGATCTGACGGCTGGAGGAAAGGGAAACTTGTGCGGTTTCGAAAGTGGGCCCGTCGGGGTTTAAACAAGTTTTGACATGTAATCTAATCACCCCGGGGAGAAGCTAATAGGCGCGAATGGTTGTTAATTAGTCCAAATGACTAATTAACCCCGTGAATTTATAAAATGAATTGCGGCGGGGTTTGGCCATGTGGAATGCCACGTGGAATGCTGAGTATGGTGGCGCAGGATTCCGTCGTAGTTTATTCTTGTTTTTGGTGTTAAACACAGATGTTACGTGTCTAACGCTTTTCTATATATATTTTATTATACGATGAATAAATTAATATAATTAATTCATCATAGGGGCGGAATGTATATATAAGGTTAAAGTTTTACCAAAGGGCTTTATAAAGCGGGGTATTTAAATGTGCGGGACTATATATGCTTTGGTAAAACATTATAATAAGAGGGTTTTGGGGATATTTATTAGAAAAGGGAGTTATATACATAAGAAAAAGGGATTTCACTAGGGATTTAATTTAATAGAGTTAGGTGTTAGCATGAAAAAGGACAAGGAAAATCAAAACATCTTTGTATATCTAAGAAAGTGAAAACTTATGAAGTAAATTGCACATTTTTATCTTCAACACTTAAACTTAGAATAACAAGTTGTTTTGAGGAATTTTATGGAATGTTGCATCAGTTTCCTAAGTAAAATAGAATTTTACTTAGGAAAAGTTAAAATGGAAGATAATCAATGATGGATTATTTCAAGTGCTTAGGTCTTTTGATCATTAGGCCGAGGGTCCGGTCCCTCCAGAAGTCAAGGAAATGCCTTGAGCCCCTTTGATCTCAAATTACCTTAGTACTTTTGGGGGAAATTAGTAAAACTCTTGAGGGGAAAAAATGATGAGGGAGGTTAATGAATTTGACTTTGCTTGCTGTGATTTTCCAGTGTATTTCCTGCTTTAGTAATTGTGATGAAAGTAAATGATTAACCAACAGGTAGCAGCACCATTCATCAGATAACACTTTTGTAGCACCATCTACCTACCCTATCTACTTAGCACTACCATTTTGTCTTCTTTATTAGGGTGCATTTAGACTTGCAAACCCTTTTCAATCTTTTTCTTTTACATGATGAATCTATCTATTTCTACCCTTATTACATCCAAGGGCTCAGATTAAACTGTTGAGCACCTTTTATTCACTCTACCTAGCTACTTATCTGCCAAGATTAAACTGTTTGGCTAGATATTTATTCTCTAATCTATAAGATGAAATTGAAATATGACTAAGCCAAGTTTAAACAGTTTGACTTATTCATGAATTGTGGCAAAAGTTCACAAGCTGCACACAATTGTTTTATTACAACAGATGAAAAAAGTAGTGGCATTTAGACTTGCACACTTTCCTTGGTCTATTTTTTGCTTGGGGTTCATTTCTTTCTCTTTTTTGACCATTTTATTCTTTTTACCCTTTGATCTTTCTTTTAGGGTATACCCTCTTTACATTTTTTAATTTTTTTTTTTTTTGATTTTTGGTTTTTCAGGAATATGGAACACCTTTGCTCAAGTAAGAAGGTTTGAACATATTCCACACTTCCATCAAGACAATCATGAAAGATGAAACCTATTGATATAGGAGGCTAACACTGGCTCCACTTGGGGATGGCTTTTCTTTGTGGAAAGTCAAGAACAGTAGATCAGATGCCTCAGAATGTCTTCAAACTGAAAGTAAGGAATTTTCCTTCTTCTGGTAGCTTTATTTACATATGATAGTAAAACTTTTTGGAACTTAGGGCCTTCACTTCGGGCTTCAATTCCAAGAAGTCACCATCCAATCCAAACCGCAGTAACAAAAATAAAACAAGCAAACAATATATTATGTACAAGTTAGGAACATTTAAACATTCTAGTAAATTGGATCAAAATAATGCTTAAGCATTCGACCATTGACTGGTCCTTCTTCAACTTCTGAATTGTCCAAGTCCTTCAAAAAATAAGTATTGTTTCCCCGCAAGGCATGGATGATATAAGGCCCTTTCCACAAGAAATCAAACTTCCCATGTTTCCCTTTTTCTTCTCTTCTAGAATCCCATCTTAGGACCTTGTCTCCTAATTGAAAATCCTCTGCTTTAGTCCTTTTATCAAACATTTTCTTCAGCTTTTCCTGTAAGACTTGTGATCTTTGGTATACCTCTTCTCTGGTTTGTTGTAGGTGGATTGTCTGATTAATTCTTCTTTGCATGTCATTTGGCTCCACTTGAGCCTCTTGAAGTAATTTCATCACAGGGATTCCTAACGATGATGGGAATCTTGCCTCCAAACCATAAACTAATTCATAAGGACTAGTCCCAATGGATTTCTTGGTTGTAAGTCTGTCTGCCCATAATGCATAGGTCATTTTCTTATGCCAGTTCTTTTTATTCTCCTCTAACAATTTCTTAATGATATTGATCAAACTCTTATTGGAGGATTCTGCTAGTCCATTACCTTGGGGGTAATAGGCTGTTGAATGGCCTAGAGTAATATGATATTTATGGCAGAAATTTATCATTTTCTTGGATTTAAATGCAGCAGCGTTGTCTGTTATAATCTTTTCTGGACATCCAAATCTTGAAAGTATGTTGGTTTCAAGAAACCCTATGATTACAGAATCATTGGACTGTCTACATGGGATGGCTTCAATCCATTTGGTGAAATAGTCTTTAGCAGTTAAAATCCATCTATGTTGTCCTGAAGAAGGGGGGTGAATCTCTCCAATAAAATCTAAACCCCATTGTTGAAAGGGTCTCTCTGTGGAAACTGGTTTTAAAGGCAGGGGTAACAACTTTCTTTTACCCTCAAATATCTGACATTTGTGACAACTTGTTACAAATTTCTTTACATCAGAAAATAATGTTGGCCAGTAAAAACCAGCCCTTAAGATTTTGTCTGCAGTAGATTTCCAGTAAAGATGTCCTCCACAATCCCCTGCATGAAATTCATTAAGCACTTTATCAGCTTCATTTTTTAAGAGACAATTCAATAAAATTCCTTCGTGATTCTTCCAAAATAAAGTGCTATCTAAAATACAATATTTTGAAGAGGTCATCTTTAAAAATCTTTGCTTAGTTCTGGACAACCCTGGAGGAGCTTGCAGGTTTAAAAGAACATGAATTATATCAGTATACCAGGGTGAATCTAAGAAAGCTTGACTGATCTGGGGAGTCGCCATCTCCTGCTCGTTATCCAGTTCATTGATATCTAAGGCTTGGCAATTGGTTTCTGTCATAAGTTGTGCTAGGCCTTGGCCTTTTATCAGTTTGGTTGGTTTGATTTCAATATCATATTCCAAAATGGTAGCTATCCACTTACCTCGTTTACCTTCAATGCCATCTTGAGTCAAAATATCTTTAACTACTGCATTGGGCACATATGCTATCACATGAGAATATAATATGTAAACTCTAAAATCTTTGATTGCTTTTACCAATGCAAAAGCCTGTTTTTCCATAATATTGTGCTTTAGAGGTGCATCCCTCAGTGCTTTACTAAAAAATGCTATTGGCTTTTCACACCCTTGGTCATCTTTTTGAAGTAAAACAGCTGCAACAGTATGTTCAGAAGCAAATGAAAAAATAATAAAGTCTCTATCAAATTTAGGACTGGTCAAAACTGGTGTCCTTGTTAAAGCCATCTTAATTTCCTCGAATGATTGCTTGGCTTCTACAGTCCAGTCAATGCTTGAATCTTTTTTCAACATGTTAGTTAGTAATCTAAGTAACTCTGCTAGACTAGAAATAAATCTTCTCAAGAAGTTGATTTTTCCTATAAATGCTTGCAATTCTTTTATGTTTCTGGGGTGGGGTATTTGCAAAATTGCTTGAATTCTTTCAGGATCAATCCTAATGCCATCTTTAGAAATGATATGTCCTAAAAGCTTTCCTTCTTCCAAACAAAACAATGACTTTTTAGGGTTTAAAGAAATTCCATATTTTCTGCACTTTATAAATACTTGCCTTAGGTGACCTAAATGTTCTTGATCTGTTTTAGAGAAAACGGTCAAATCATCTAAGTAAATAACCAGAAAATCATGTATCTCTTTAGCAAAAGCAATGTCCGTCGCTCTATGAAAGGTAGCTCCTGCATTCTTGAGTCCAAATGGCATTTTGACATATTTAAACGTACCCCATGGTGTGGTAAATGCTGTTTTATCCTGATCATCAGGATGAACCAGAATCTGGTTGTACCCTGAAAATCCATCCAGTAGTGATATTCTCGAAGATCCCACTACCCTCTGCAGAATGTGATCCATTTTAGGTAGAGGATAGTTGTCTTTTAAAGAAAATTTATTCAAATTCCTTAAATCAACACACAGTCTGATTTCTCCTGTCTTTTTTCTGGTTGGTACTAGGTTAGAAACCCATTCTGAAAATCTGATAGGAGATATAATCCCCGCTTCAAACATTCTTTTGATTTCCTTTTCAATTGAGGGTAATAAAACAGGATTAATTCTCCTAAGCTTTTGTTTAAAAGGTTTCTGGTCTGGTTTCAAAGTTATAGTATGTTGAATGATGGATGTATCATAAGATTTGAGGTCTTCATAACTCCAAGCAAAGACGTCCTGGAATTCTTTTAATAGTTCAACATATTTTACCTTCTGATCTTTTGGAAGAGATTTAGACAACTTAACAATTTTTGGATGTTCTGATGTTCCTAAGTTGCATTCCTCCATATTGGCTTTAACAGGTTCCATTTTAGGTCTGAATGGAATATCATTTGAGTCAAATAGATCTTCCAAAGGTGTTAATCCTTTGGGTAATTGATTATCTTTTAAATTGATGATTTCTGTTTCATCTACGACCTCATCAAATTCCATTTGTTTCAAATTTTGCATGTCTTTTTCAGTGAATGCGGTTGGATGTAGCATATGAATTGCATTTTCTCTTGAAATTTCCATTTTTTGTTCTTTTTCTAGATCAATTTTATCAGCAGTCATGTCTTCATCTATATTACAGTTAGAAAACTCATTCTGAAGTGTCAAAAAACTATTGATTTGATGGTTATTCACAAATACTTGCCAATTCAAAACATTGTCGGGTATTGCAGGTCTGTGTTTTATCTCAGCTGAAAACTGATGATTAGGATCAAAAGGCAACTTACATGTACTAGCAAACATTGCTAAACTGTGAGCATGCAAGTTTTGTTTCCTGGGAATCTTGGCAAGTTGGGCTTGTAGAAATGTGTTGAGAATCTCAACAACTGTCTCTCGGTATTGTTTCAGTCTCATGTCCTTTGTTGCACATTCTCCTTTAATTTGCTGGATAATTAGTTCAGAGTCGCCTATGATTGATACCCTAATGCCTCCTAACTTCTTGACATGTTTAAGCCCCAATAAAAGAGCTTCATACTCTGCCATGTTGTTAGTGCATTTAAAATTTAACCTATAAGCATGACCCTCTGCATGATTGTTCTCTACATTGTGTAACCAAATTCCAGCTCCTGCACCTAGTCTGTTTACTGAGCCATCAAACTCTAAATGCCATAGAATTTCATGTTCGTAATCTTCATCAATTGTTTTAATAGATTTTCTGACAAGAGCTAGTTGTTTAGTTGTTTCGGGTTTTTCTTGGTCATCTGGTGTTTCTTTGTTTTCAGATATTTCTTCAATTTTGACAGTGGTTTTGTTTATGATTTCCTTTTCAGGAGCTCCTATTTCAGTAGGAAGATCTGACTCAGCATTGTATAAAATAAAAGAATCCATGTCAGAATGTACAGAATAAACCGGGAAGTTTTCAGGCTTCTCATGGCTACTCACTAAGTACTTCATCAAAGTTTCTCTATATAATCTTTTAGGCTGACCAAATACTAAAATAGTTGCATAAGACATATCTAATTGAATAGATCCTCCGAGTTTAGCACCCCAAGACCTAGACAATAACATACCATATTTGGGTGGAATATCAGCGACTACTATGTCCATTAAAACAGACTTAGCAGGGTATTGGACCAAAGTGACACACAGATCTTTAATTAAACCTAAACATTTTACCTGACTGGAATCAAATGAAAACAAATCTTTGTATGGTCTAGTAATATCCAGATTCAATCTTTCCATTACCGCTTTTGGCATCAAATTGTGAGATGCTCCAGAATCAAGCATTGCATTATGGAGTATCTTGTCATGAACATTCAGGCTTACATAAAATGGAGGAGTTCCCCCACTTTCTGGTTTGCCATTAACCTCAGGGCCAAAAAGAAGTTTGGGTTGATCATCAAGAATATTTACTGAATCATCTAATCCAGTAATGTTAATGTTTAAAGACTTGGAAATCCGATTCCTATAGACATCATGTTTAGCCAATTCTGATAAAGGAACAGCTATCTTGAGTTTGCCTATTTCAGCTTCTAGATTAAAGGGTTTTTCTGTTTGAGCTTTAACGTTTTGCACAGTTGGATTTTCTTGGTTTACTGGATCTTCAATGTTTTTCTCTTTTTCATGAATGAAGTTTTGCTTTGAAGATGTTTCAGGACTAACTTCCACTGTTTCTTCTACAGTTCCTACTTGAGGAGATGTATTAGATTGCTGTTTGTCAATTAGTTGGTTGTCAGAGATATCTTCAATTATTGGATTTGAAAAACTAGGAGTTATCCTAGGCAAAATTTGTATTTGGGGAATGTTTTGTACAGGGGAAGTATTTTGTACAGGGGGAATGTTTTGTTTTCCTTTGACATTTTGTTTTGTGGTTTTCTGTTTATTTTTCTCTGGTACATCTCTCCGTCTACTTCTCAAGTTGTACTGCTTATGAACCTCGTAGATTGCTGTGTCATAGCCTTCTTTGAAATCAAAAGTCTCACCTGAATGAGTGTGGAATGTTTCAAGGATATGATTCTCTTGATCATCCTGAGATAGGAAGATTTCTTATTCATCTTTGTCCTCATTGACATTGTTTATTTCTACATCTTCTGTAGGTCCTTCTGAGGTCGAACCTTCAACAAAGTTTTCTTGGAAAGGTGGTCTAATGTTTCGATCAGGGATATTCTTTCCAATATTTTGGTTCAGATTCCTCCTAAAGTTTGGGTTTCTTGCAACATTCTGGTTATCAGTAGCAGACTTTCTTTCAATGGTTTCCACTCTATCACCTAACCTTTCCATACCTTTAATGATTACATCCAGCTTCTTTTCAAAAGCTGAAGGTTCTTCCTTCATAGGCATTCTTCTCTCTGCTCTTTCTCTGGCTCGTTTTTCTATCAGATTTGCTTCTACGCTCACCACTATGCTCCGCATTTCCTCTAGTGTTTGTGGAGCTCTTTCCCTAAGAGAATAAGCTATTTCAGAGTCAAAACCGTCTGGGAATTTGACCAACACGTTATTAGGTGGGGGTCTTAGATTCAGAGGAACTGCATGATATGACTCATTAAATCTAATGATGTAATCTGGTACGGTTTCATTTGGTCTTCTTCTTAATTTTTCAAATTCTGATAAGATCTGGAGAGGATCTTTCTTTTTCTCCCATCTGTTCAAAAATGCCCTATACAAAGCTTCTAGGTCAGCAATACTGTTCTGGGTGAGAGCCCTAAACCAAGTTCTAACTTCTCCAGTAAGACTTTGTACAAAAATTCTCATACGGATATCATCAGTATCAATCTCATAAAACTCAAAGTAATCTGTTATCCTTTTGGTGTGTTGTTGAGCTGTGTAGGTGCTTGATCCGTCAAAAGGTGTGATCTTACTTTGGTAGTCTGGTGGTAAAGCTGGAGGGTTGGCTGGTAATATTAAAGGGGCATATCGATTGGCCATTGGAAGATAAAGTGGAGTAACAAGAGTAGCCGGTCTAGTAGGAGGAGATGGAGGTCTGACAGGTGGAGATGGAGGTCTGACAGGTGTTTGAAAAGTGACTGAGTTCGGAGATGCTTCAGTTATTACAGAAATGTTTGAGCTTTCTTCAAAGGCTTGCTCAGATTGAATGGAGTTATGAAATTCTCTGTCAAGATGATGCGAAACAAATCTATATTGCAATGCTTCAATGAACCAAGGATCTGGAATCAACCTAGATAATTCAGTCTCAGAAAAATTTACAAACAAAGATGTTTCAAATCTCGCGTCAAAAGGAACGTCGTCAATATAAATAATTTTCACAGGACAAGATGCAGATCTAGAGAGTGGTCTAGAACTACCTGTACTTTCCTGACTTCCTCTTTCAGAACTCTCTTGGCTTCCTTGTCTTCTAAGAATCCTAGGGATCAGATTTGGATTTTCAAAAATTGGTGGTGGATTTGGGTCAGGGTTTGACCTAGTATGTCGAATCCTTTCTGAAGCCAGTTTTCTTAGAATATGTGTTTTTGAATTTTGGGTTTTACTTTGAAAATAAATACAACTTCTACAAATTCTTTAAGAAATAATGATATGTGATTAAGATTTCCTCAAAGATCTGTTTAAACTAGAGATTCTGATTGAAAAATTTGAAACTAAGATTCAATTTATAAGCTAAATCAGAGATAGACTGAAACATCATTTATTTACTTTTGCAATTGCATAGCAAAAGCAATTTCAAAGGCTTCCTGGCTGATTTTCAGACTCTGTCTGTAGATTATAAATCAAACAATAGTATTAATAAAATGATTCAGTCCCCAGTATGGTCGCCACTATGTTATCACTCAGGTTTTCCTAGAAGTTGTGTAAGAGGAAATTACACCCGAGGTAACCACAAACCAACCTTTTAGATGCAGAATCTAGCCAATCTGCATCCAGAGAGGGCTCTCTCTTTATGATTTATCTTTGTTTTTGAATGATTTTAGGCTAGTTATAGATGCAAAGTTTGTTTTGGGAAAATGGTGGAATCCACAAACTAAGGGCAAGGTTGAGGGCTTTCAGTCCATTGGGCTATGGAGTCTAAGGATGGTTTTACTGGATTTCTTTTCTGAACACAAGATGGTATTACAGGGCAAGATAGCTAGACAAAGAACAATCCTTAAAATTTAAAGTGGATGGATGGTCTTGAAGGGATGAAAGGAAACTAAGAATCTTTCACCATATTCAAGAGGAAGAAGAGAAATGATTACAAGCAAAGAGCAATGAAGGATTCTTTGTTACAGTAATCAACAATATTGAATCAGCCAAACATGAGCAATTAAGAATTCATGCTTATAACTAATCCAGAAGAAAACATCGAGAATAATCACATTTGAAAACAGAGTACAATTAAGCAAATTCTGTTTCAATCCTTTATGTAAACTATTCAGAAAATGGATATGATGATAGCATAAACTAATATAAAATGTAAACACAAGGGTTGGAAAACTTATTGAACTGAAGTCCAACACATGAATCCTGCAACAAGTCCAGTGCTTCGAAACGTCATCCAGTAAGCCACAAGTAAATTTGTCCAAAAGCTTTTTATTCCGAAAACCTCAATGTTACAGCAGAGTAATAGAATCCACCCAAATGCTTCCAAGAGTGGAGTATTTATACAAATTCTAAACTAAAATATCTTGAAACAAATATCAAAATTGGTTCACAAATCTCTCCAACTATTTACATAAATAGAACTAAAGTAAAGGACACTCAAACTATTTGGCACTATTTTTGATGGTTAGGTGATGACAAAGAGGAGAATTCGAATTTGATCCAAATCTTAGTTGATGATGAGGCATCCAAGTCACTAACTGCTTCCTTTCTTTGTGCAATCTGCTCCAACAATTCTGCAAACTTGGGGTCCAATGATATCTTCGTATTTCTCAATCCGTAATAGATATGTAAAAAGTGAAAGAGGTTATTGTGGATTAATATGTTGGTGAGATAAAACTCTTTCAGTTTCCCAAAATTCCTCTCCAACTGTGCATAATATTCTCTGTAAAAAATATGCGTAAAACAGAGTTTTACAGAGTCTGAAAAATGGCCTGTAAAGATGCGCATGTATCTCTCATTATAAAACCACTGTGCAAAAACTGAGATAGGTTTTTGTATATGGGTCTCTTAGGAACAAACACCTCCTTCATTTTTGTGAAATGTATTTCGGATTGGCCACAATAGTCTCTGCAAAATGATGACTTGACTGTAATTTTCTGCAAAAAGTGCTTTCCAACTTTGTTTAATATTTCCAAAACCATAATAGCTGTTAGAAAAGTGAGAGAGGTTTTTGTAGATGGTCCTCTTAAGAACATAAACCTCCTTCAGTTTTGTAAAATTCATCTTTGATTGATCACAATAGTTTCTGCAAAACTATGACTGAAATATGCAATTTCTGCAAAAATGTTCCTTCTTGTTGTATTTTTCATCTTTTCACTTTTTTGTTCCTTTGACTGTTTTACTTTCACTTTAGATAAACTTCAATGTTGGTGAAATTATTTTCATCTATTTTTACCATTTTACTGCCTCTGTAATTACTTTTACTGTTTTACCTTTGACCGCTCTGTAACTTCATTTTTACTTTCACTCTGACTTTTACCTGATACACTTTAACTACTGATACTCTTTAATCCTGATACTCTTTGATTGTTCTTTACTGTGTTAGACTGAGCAGTAATTGGGAAAAGGACATTCTGGTTAGGGAACATTACTGCTCTTTGAGTTGGATCATAGTTAGAATGGCAATAGTGGACAATTTCTGGGAAAATAATGACTGAGGGGATGAGATACCTTGGGAGATTGGATTCCCACAACCCTATAAGATCTTGCCCCTTTGAGTATTCGTCTCTGCAGCGACAGAAACTCAAACGGGGACTTTCATCGAAATGCAGGTCTTTTATTTGGAAATCTTCATCTATGAGAGGCAAGTAGTCTAGTTCTCGGTGAGGAGCATTCAAAGGAGTGACGTTTAGAGCAGTAGGGGCCTCCATTTTGGTTCTTGTGGATTCAAAATGGAGGTTTCAGTTTTTCTTGTAGACCGGACGGGATATCGGACAAAGAAGAAATTGGGACAAATTGCAGGTTTTGGGAAGTAAATTCACAGGTTTTAACTCTTCAATGAGGACTCAGAGAGGATTTTTAACCACTTTTTCAGAGAAAAACACAAGAAACTAAGCTTAACTTGTAGTTGGGGTGCGGAATGATAAATACCTGTTTTTTAATGAAAACTGGTTCTTCAACAGGTAATGGATAATGGCAGGAATGTTCTTCAACACGGGCGCAGCGGAATTTCTAAGTAATTTGGTGTATTTGCAGTGAAATTTGAAATTTGCAGCGGGAGCTTAGTCTCTTTCGAAAACCAAAATAACTAAAAAAACGCGAAAAATGGCTTAAAAAACAAGTCAAAAGGGTTTTTGTCGTTTTCGAGGCGATGACGTCATTCGACGTACGGGGTGACGTAAGGGAGTGGGACCGGCGGTATTTGATAAGCAGTAAGCGGTGAGCCCGCACCGCTTATGGAGGAAGGCGGTAAAAATCGCAATGGCAGCGATTCCACAGGCTGCTTGCCACGTGGAATGCTGAATAGTCAAACCCGCTCATTCCCCGTTGGCTAAAAACCTCACATGCGATGGGCAGCGGGATTGATCGGGACCGTTAATCAATGGAGGAATGATCTGACGGCTGGAGGAAAGGGAAACTTGTGCGGTTTGGAAAGTGGGCCCGTCGAGGTTTAAACAAGCTTTGACGTGTAATTTAATCACCCCGGGGAGAAGCTAATAGGCGAGAATGGTTGTTAATTAGTCCAAATGACTAATTAACCCCGTGAAATTTTATAAAATGATTTGCGGCGGGGTTTGGCCATGTGGAATACCACGTGGAATGCTGAGTATGGTGGCGCGGGATTCAGTCGTAATCTTTCCTTGTTTTTGGTGTTAAACACATATGTTATGTGTTTAACGTTTTTCTTCATATATTTTATTATACGATGAATAAATTAATATAATTAATTCATCATAGGGGCGTAATGTATATATAAGGTTAGAGTTTTACCAAAGGGTTTTATAAAGCGGGGTATTTAAATGTGCGGGACTATATATGCTTTGGTAAAACATTATAATAAGAGGGTTTTGGGGATATTTATTAGAAAAGGGAGTTATATACATAGGAAAAAGGGATTTCACTAGGGATTTAATACAATAGAGTTTGGTCAAGGAAAATCAAAACATCTTTGTATATCTAAGAAAGTGAAAACTTATGAAGTAAATTGCACATTTTTATCTTCAACACTTAAACTTAGAATAACAAGTTGTTTTGAGGAATTTTATGGAATGTTGCATCAGTTTCCTAAGTAAAATAGGATTTTACTTAGGAAAAGTTAAATTTTACTTAGGAAAAGTTAAAAATGGAAGATAATCAATGATGGATTATTTCAAGTGCTTAGGTCTTTTGATCATTAGGCCGAGGGTCCGGTCCCTCCAGAAGTCAAGGAAATGCCTTGAGCCCCTTCGATCTCAAATTACCTTAGTACTTTTGGGGAAATTAGTAAAACTCTTGAGGGGAAAAAATGATGAGGGAGGATAATGAATTTGACTTTGCTTGCTGTGATTTTCCAGTGTATTTCCTGCTTTAGTACTCGTGATGAAAGTAAATGATTAACCAACAGGTAGCAGCACCATTCATCAGATAACACTTTTGTAGCACCATCTACCTACCCTATCTACTTAGCACTACCATTTTGTCTTCTTTATTAGGGTGCATTTAGACTTGCAAACCCTTTTCAATCTTTTTCTTTTTCCATGATGAATCTATCTATTTCTACCCTTATTACATCCAAGGGCTCAGATTAAACTGTTGAGCACCTTTTATTCACTCTACCTAGCTACTTATCTGCCAAGATTAAACTGTTTGGTCAGATATTTATTCTCTAATCTAAAACATGAAATTGAAATATGAGTAAGCCAAGTTTAAACAGTTTGACTTATTCATGAATTGTGGCAAAAGTTCACAAGCTGCACACAATTGTTTTATTACAATAGATGAAAAAAGTAGTGGCATTTAGACTTGCACACTTTCCTTGGTCTATTTTTTGCTTGGGGTTCATTTCTTTCTCTTTTTTGACCATTTTATTCTTTTTACCCTTTGATCTTTCTTTTAGGGTATACCCTCTTTACATTTTTTAATTTTTTTTTTTTTTTTTTGATTTTTGGTTTTTCAGGAATATGGAACACCTTTGCTCAAGTAAGAAGGTTTGAACATATTCCACACTTCCATCAAGACAATCATGAAAGATGAAACCTATTGATATAGGAGGCTAACAACCTGAACTAAATTATAACTTTATTATTATTATTAATTATCAAAAGAATTAATATATGAGTTATATGTGTGTGTGTGTGTGTGTGTGTGTGTGTGTGTGTGTGAAACAAGACTTTTAACCATTGAGATTCACCTCCACTTTACCATGGAGATTCTTAATCTATAAATAGACGTCGTTACAATACCATGGACCAATATCATGGCTTATTAATACCACATGCCAAGAAAAGCATTGCTCACTTCATATGGAATTTTTTCTCTAGCCTAGTATGGTAGAGATGTTGTAATATTATGTATTGAGAATATTTTGATTAAGTTAAAGTACATTAAAAGAAAAAACAAAAAACAAAAATCTAGAATTAATAATTAAAATAAAATTGAAGTAAAACAGGAAATTTAATTTTTGGTCGTTTCTTGGTTATAGGTTTTTAAAACCCATGGTTTTTACCATGGTATGTTTGTGTGTGTGTGTGATCCACATAGATTCAACTGATCTTGAAATATGCGAAAACAAAATACCTGAATCTATTCTACAAATTGTGGAAACTAATTACGATCACACAATCACATGAATAAGAAAGAGAAATCATTTCAATCGCACAACACAAAGATGTATCTTGGAAAAGCCTCAGCTAAAACCCACGCTATCTGTTTAGTGCATTAAATCAAGAATATGAAACAATATAGTGATTCTCTTAGGCTTCAGAGCTCTTTGCGCTATCTCTGATTGTCTCACTACCAACCTGTGCACAAGCTTCTCTTGACACACCTTTCTCTCACAAGCTCCACGTACAAAATTGTGCTTCCTATTTCTTGGTCTCACCAACTTGTGCTCACCAAAACAGTTATTAAACTTGTGCCTTCATTCCTCTTAAATACAATTTTCTTTAATTAAGGAATGATTCATTTTAGGCCTTCTTTTGACTACATGCACCAATTGCACAATTTGGATGATTATAAAACTGATAGTATACTTCCCTTTAACTCTAATCTCAAATCGTTCTTTCTCATAATTGACATGCAATAATTATTTATAGTGAACTATCAATTATATGAATGATCACTACATGTGAATTAAATCCAATTAAATTCACTTGACCTCTCACTAGTTCCTCCATCAGTTAGAACTAGTTAAATTTATTTTAACTCAAATTAATTAAGTTAATTAATTATAACTCACAGCAAACTGTAAATGGATGCCCTAAAAATTAGAGTGAACTCTACATGCCTCCAGTTTGACCCCCACCTTGAATTGACTAAGCTAAATAAGTCTTCCCAACTTAGCTAACTCGTAAAAACTGTAATGTGATGTGGAATTACAATTTACTTCTAATTTAATTAAGAGAAAATTAAATTAGAAGCCTCTTCTTGTTTCCATTTTGAATATTTCTTGTTGCAAATTTCAACATCTTCAAGCCTAGATCCATCTTAATTCAGTGTCTACCAAAGGATAAAATAAGTTAAGGTGTAAACTTATTTTATAGTGAAAATATATTTGATCCCTTTGGACGTTTGGTAAATCTAGGGTTAAGATGGATCTAGGTTGGTTTTAATTAATCTATTTCATTAAAACAAAAAACTGGTTGTAACAACCCTCGTAAATATCCATGTAAATATATATATATATATATATATATATATATATATATATATATATATATATATATATATATATATATATATATATATAAGACCACGGTTGATGGGACAAGTATTCCAAGTGGAATGGTTGGAAAAACATCCTAGTGTGGGTGTTCATCAGTTTATTATGGCTAAGGAAATTGACAAATACAAAGGAAAATGCTCTCGAAATGTGTGAGATATTAATTGGCATTTTGTTTATGAAAATAATGGGAATTAGTAGAAAAGGAAGGTCGAAGGTCACAAGTTGCATGAGAGGAGGAAATTAAAGGAAAATAATGGAAAATGAAGAAATTAGAGGCCTCATTAATAAAAATCCTTTTGGGGATCAATGGGCAAGGCTTGGTTAGTTCAGTTTTGGATTTCTCATCATTCTCTCTCTCTCTCTCTCTTATACTCTTGATAACTTAGTGTATTCTTGGAGCACTCTTGTTGAGTGTGGCATACTTGGAGATTTGGATCAAGGAAACAAAGGAAAAGAAGAAAAGCAGAAGAGGACATCGAGATCAACATCTACAACATGTTCTGAGTGCAGATACCGAGTTGCATGTATGTTTTCCTCACTATTTTTTTCATGCATTGGTATGCATGTGGATTTGCATAAACTTTCCATTTCCTAGATAGCCATGGTGATTGTGGTTTTATTTCCATTAATTGTTTTCTGGTTGGTTCTCATGATTCCTTTAGCTATTGGGTTGAGTTATTAGTTCTTGGATGCCTTGGTTGGACAAATGATATGGAAGTTCGGCGGACAGCTATGGGGTGAGTTACTTACTAGTCTAGGAAGTCTTGGTTGGACAAACACTCTTGAAGCTATAGGTGGGTTGAGTTACTAATCCTAGAAGCCCTGGTAGGATAAACTGATCCATTATCTTTAATTAGCTTCGAGATGGAATAAATAATTACATGTAAAATTGCATCCTAAACATGAAAATTAAAATTCATGAAACAAGAAGAGAGAAGCACATAAAATCATGCAATGAAGATGAGAACTCGATATCGAAGTTTGTCCAGGAGGGACTATGTCTCCAGGCCCTACTAAATTAGTGGGGAGGCCCTCTTTCATTAAGTGTCAAATAAAATTAATGTACAAACATAAATGTAAAATTACACCCTTATACCTCCAATCTGCAAACTAGACGAAAGATGGAGACCTCTGTTGCAGAAACGGATAGCACAATTGGATTCCTATCATCGAGACGTCTAGGATCCATATAAAATTTTTCCCATTTGGACACTGGGAAAATTTGACCCCTCTGAAAGTTGAGCTCAATTCATGGTTCCACTTGCCCCTGGAAATGCTCAAGGTTCTGCTTCCCACCTTGATCCTTGTGTCGCTCCTAGTTTACCTGGGCACACTAAAGAAATGACAGGTTTATATGAAAAATGTTGGGTGGATAAACCAAAATGAGTCACTGACTCAATGACTGCGATATGTAATTGTGGGGAGGAGGTCGGGTGGACAAACCCTGCCCCCTCCCAAATTGGCATGTACTGTTTTAAATCCCAATGAAACACCATATTTGGGTGTTAGACCCACATCGGGTAGCCTACCCATCTTTTCTGTTTTCATATGTGTATGGTGTAACAGGTAGGGGTGGCAGGGTTGACATTCCGCACCCCTCCCTTTTATTATATGTTTGTTATAATGGTTGGGGCGACGGTGTCATGGCCGCTGGCCTCACTATTTTTTAATATTATATTTTATGTCTTACGGGTAGGGGCGTGGCTCATGGGTTGCCCCTATTTTTTTATAATTTTTTTGTTTTTATAACAATAATGAGCCCTTTTAAAGATTCTTGATTTTGACCTGAAGGAGACAAATTATCGATCCAAATTTTTTTCTTGGAATCTAGTTGGATTTGGCTAGAACCTGGCCACTGAAATTCTGCGAAATTGTGTCCTCCTTAACCTACCATGTTATCAAGTCAACCTTAGAACTTTGATTGCTTCTAACTTCTCCATACAGACTCAGAATTGAGTGTCGTCTGCGTCGTTGGAATCAAGAAGACGAGATATTCAACTTGACACTGTGTTTGCCACATTTATACCACTTTGATTTTTGATCCTTTTGTACTTAAGCCACTTGTACTTGGACCTGTATGATCCTATTGGATCATTCCTCCCCATTGAGGAGATTTTGGACTAGGAAAATCATTAACACACCCAACACACTGCTTATGTCCTTTCCAAACCGCACTTTCAATCACGTGCATGCAAATTTGGTACATAATTTGAAACCATGTACAAACCACACATGACTCAAAAACCCCTCACTTGCCAAGATTTTATAGCATACACTCATTGGTCAAGGATTACATAATAAAAAAAACCAATACCTCAAATATTCATAGGAAAAGGCCAAAAACATCACCGTTGCATTTCAAAGCGATGGAAAACACATCATCACTTTCACATTTATTCGCAATGCATGATTTACAAACTGTGGCCATAACAACTAATACCTCTAAAAAAACCAAATTTTACTCAATAAAGTAAATAGGTCATCTCCTTGTGGTAAATTTTTTTTTGGAATAGCTTCGAGGACTGGATTCTTAATTGGTTCTTTTTGATCCCGACGTGTTTGACATGCATATTTCTAGCGTTCATCCTTGTTGCAATGATCATTCTTCTTCCATAATTTCCAGATCATCTTGGAATGCCTCCTCCTGATGTGCCTCTGATAAGTGCTCATGAATCCCTCACTGTCATTGAAATGTGAGGAGGTTCTCTCATCATCAGTTGTTGGTGGGTCGCTAGCCATTTTGGAGCATTCCCCAACTTCCTTCCTGACATATTTGAGTCTTGCATGACGATGAAATTCCTCTACTTTGATGGGGTTTACGATTCCTTTTTCGCTAATGCCGAGGCCCTTCCCCTGATATCCCATTTTCTTCAGAAGTTTAGACCTGATACCTATAGTATGTTCTTCAAAAGCAGCGAAATCATCATTATGAAAAGTACATGAAATTGGAGGGTTTCTTTTTACCTCAGATTAGTTATGTCGCAACTTTTGCAAGGCTGCATCCTTACCTTGTAACTGGTGAAGTAACATTTTTTTTTCTTCCTTTGCTTCCTGTAGGAGCCTCCTTAGCTCATTTTTGCTACATGATTTTCTATTAGTTTTTCTATTAGTTTTGCTACATGATTTGCTATTAGTTTTGCTATCAGTTTTGCTATTAGTTTTGCTATCAGTTTTGCTACATGATTTCCTCTTAGGTCTTAATTCAGAGTGCAGCTTCTAGAAAATTTCTTTGTCATGTCCCTCTTTCTTACAATGTGTACAAGAGGGGTTGACAACCCACTTCCCTCCCTTTTATTATATGTTTTTTACAATGGTTGGGCGGCGGGGTCATGGCTGATGACCCCACTATTTTTAATATTATATTGTTGTGTGGTATGGGTAGGGGTGGGGGTCATGGCCCACCCCTATTTTTTTATAATTTTATTTATTTTATAACAATAATGAGCCCTTTTAAAGCTTCTCTATTTTGACCCGAAGGAGACAAATTATTGATCCGAAAATTTTGCCCAAAATCCAGTTGGAGCTGGATGGAACCCTGCCACGAGAATTCTACAAAATTGTGTCCTCCTTAACATGCCATGTCATCCATTCAACCTTATAACTTTGACTGCTTCTAACTTCTCCATAAGGACCCAAAATTGAGTGTCGTCTGTGCCGTTGGAATCAAGAAGACGAGATCTTCAACTTGACAATGAGTTTGCCACATTTATACCACTTTGATTTTTGAGCCTTTTGTACTTAAGCCACTTGTACTTGGACATGTACAATCCTCCTGGATCAGAAATGCTCTGGAAGCCTTGTTACAGTTGGGGTTGAGTTACTAGTGTTGGAAGCTCTGGTTGGAACAAACACTCTAGAGCCCTGGAGAAGCTTGTATAGAGACCATGAATCCGTGATGGTTAGTGATGTCCAACCGTGAGGTGGAATCATTTGTTTGGGTTTGAGACAATATGGTCTCTAGAGCTCTGGTTTGGTGTCGATTTATGTGTTTGATAAATTCCCACATTCATGCTTGGAATATGCCACAGGGCTCACTGGATGAAGTGATATCTGGCTTACCCATGTCTATGGTCGGCTGGAACGTGGAAGTCCCATTCCGAGTTGGCTTTTACATTCATTAATGAAAGGTTCATTGCCTTGGTATTTGATGTGTATATACACTCCTCTATGTTTTCATTATATTGTTGATGTATCCATGGTACTCCTGTTGGTATTACACTAGTTATAAGCATGTATTGTGATAGTGATGAGGTATGGATCTCTCCATTTTTTTACTGTAAATGAATGCATGTCGTATATATGGTTAAATTGATTAAATGACAGCTTATAATGTAGTGTAGAAGTGCTTCTTAGCCATTCTAAGATAAGAAATATACCCCTTTGTTTAAATCTGTTGTTTATACCTGTAGATGCTATGTTTGTGACATGTTTGACAAAATTCCTATCATGGATGGGTGGGATCAGATGAGTTCCTAATGATGTGATTTTTTCCATATGTTTGTTTCAATGTTATTTACCCTCTCCTAAAGTTATAGGAAGCTACAAACGGAAAATTTGTTGTTTGGGCTTGAACCACTATCTTGACAAGGCTAGCCTATGGCTCTAGGGTCTAGAGCCCCTCCCTTTCCCTTACAAGCCCATGTTTCAGCCTCAAAGGGGCTAAAAATCAATCCCCCCTTAGGGAAAAGGTCCTTAGAAGGTTATGTTACCTCTTAGGGATGTAAATGATGTAGTGTAAGGTGTGTTTTTGGTTTTTCCATCGATTCCACTTCCTTAAGGTCAACTAGGAGGTTGAATCTCATATTAGTAGCCTCTCGTCACATGTTTACCCCTGTTGGCTGGTTACTTGGGTAGATATGGGAAGAGGGTGTTATAGAGTGTTGAAGATTGCAACAGGAAACAGTGAAGGAGGCATCCTGAAACATCATTCCTGATCCTAGTTGGAAAATGATCACCTAAACTAGGTGGGGCCCACACAGGTGATTTTTGTCGCAAAGTCTATTTTTAGACATGTCGATCATATTCTATGAGTTGCAGGATGCTATTTGTGGATGGTTGGTCAAGTTGGAAAAATATATGGACTTCTATTTTTAAACACATTGGGCAGAATCTATTTTTAGATTGCCAGTCTAAAAATAGATATGTCGAATATTATTAGCTCTTAATAATATTTGGACTCTATAAACATTATCTTATTCTCTTGGAGCACTTCAGTTAAGTGCACAGATGTGGCACAGCATCTGACAGAATGAATTATGCTATTCCTGAGGGTTTACTGGAGCTAATGCATGACGAATTCAGTTAGAACTCATGTGACAGAGTTTGGTGGAGTTATAGAAGTAGTTGGTGGAGTTGTATTTAGTTTAACTCAGTTAGACTCAGTTGAGCTAGTTGTATCTAGTCTAACTGATTGATGCACTAGTGAGAGTGGTGTGAATTAATTAATAATTAATTCACTAAATAATAACTCATTAATCAACTAAAGAATACATTAGTTAACTACAGTGCATGGACAGTTCAATGGAGACCAGTGGAGAGGTAGGTGAAAGAGCAGTGTGACTATCAGTTGTGACTATAGTGTTGAATGATTTGCAACACAAAGTGTTTGAAGATGCCAATGAGGATTGTGTGGTCAATATAGGATGGATTCAAGTTCATTAAGAGCCATTCTTCAGCAGTTATTGTCCAGTAGAGGCAGGCTAAAGGCTGGCAAAGATCGGTGCATGGATTTGCAAGATCAGGGCCTGATTATTGTGTAGCAATTGAAGATTGTACTGAGAGCTTGTGAGGAGATTTGTATGATGATTGTTACATGACATATAATATACATATAGTTGGGGGTTTTCATCTTTAAGCTTTCCCATAAATTACTTTGTTCATATGTGTGAATTTTTATGGTTTTAATGTGTGCATGCAATTGATTCTATTTCCGCAATTAATGATCAATGGTAGAAGAGATTATGTATTGTGCATGAAGTCAAATAGTGTGTGATCAGGAGAATATCAGATGTATAACATATCAGTTATATATAATTTCTACACAGAGTGGTTGTGCTCTCCTTGGGATGTATGTGCTTGTCATGCATACATGAAATTGCATATATGTTCCTTATGATTATGTTCTCTATGCTTGTTGTGTATGCATGATGGTGGTTTTGGTTTCCATTCTCTTTGGCTGATGTTTGGTTTCGATCTCCTTTTGTTATATCAGATACCATATAGTGGTATCAGAGCATGGTTCAACCCTTCGACTAGATGGGCAGTGTGTTGGTCATGATTTTATGTCGATTTCTTATGTGTTTTCATACTGATGTTGTATGTGGTTGATCCATCCATTTTGTGTTGACCATGGTGGCAGTGGTGTCACCATGGAAGTGATTATGGAGTTGTCATGAAAATTATGTCATGAATGTATGATTGATTGTGCATTTTTATCGCTTATGTATTGTTCGTGCATGATTTCTTATATGTTTCTACATATTATACATGCATTTCTTGTTCATGCTAGGTCACATATTGGTAATGATTGAATTTTTTCCATGTATGCTTGCTTGTGTGAGGTTATATGCTGAACATGCATTGGTTGTTCATTATTGGTTATACATGTCAAATGGGTGCATATGGTCAAGTTTTCATTAGTTTGGTTGAGGTTTTTGTGCATAAGGTCATTGTACGCAATTAGGACATCATACTGATATTGGTATGTTATGATGCTAATGTGTTGGATGAGATAGAGTAGGAGATGCACATCATCAAAGTGAAGTTGCAACATTGGACCTCAAGGCAAGAGAAAATCATCATACAAGTTATATGCTTGGCATGTAGGTATGTAATTCATGGTTTTTTTAACCATTAGGGTTACTTATATGTTTGTCATTCTATTATTAATATGGTTATGTGTATGCCTGTCATTCTATTGATGTTATGGTTACATACATGATATATGCTAGTTAATTACTGTGATAATATGTACATGTGTTGGTTAGTCAAGCATGGTATTAACTTGATGATTATGTTATATTTCATTGATGAATATGTTAACTTGTAGTTATCTCAATGACTATGTTGTACATTGTTGATAAGCATGTTATATGTTAATTTATTGTTGTGGTATGCTACTTAGCTTGATGATTAGGTTACATGTTGTTCATGAGCGTGATATATAGTTTGTTGTTGGTATATGCTAGTAACTTGGTGATTAGGGTTATTTCATTAGGATCTTGATGTTATATGTATCATATTTCCTTGGATTGGCTTATGTAGATGGTTATGGTTATTATGTTCATCTATGAATCGATATAATTGTGATATTGTATTGTACTAATTTAGGCTGACTGTGCATATGGGATTGTTATGAATGAATGAAAATTGATTATGAGTTTATGATGTGAACATCTTATTTTGTGACTTTTATGGATATATTTATCTTATTTATGTTGATTTGAGGTGTTGTGAAGTTATATTGTGATAATATAGATTCATTGTGCAGACAAGATAGCCTCCCTTGAGATACATTGAGGTATGGGTTTTCTTATGTCGTATATTTGGTGCTTGACTAGTTTGAGTGTTTGATGATGTCATCTAGTGATCTATTTAGCATGGTATGCTTGAATTTTTTTTGGATGATTGATTAATTGAATGATATTGGTTTGTATCTATAATATTGCATGAAGTAATGACTTTGCTTTAAGATGGTTATGCTAACACATATGTGCTAAGATAGTTAGTATATACATGAGTGTAAGTAGGTGATAATTGTAGCATTATGTATTATGACCGATGAATGTGAAGATTATTGGTTATGACATGGTTTTTGGTCTCGTTAATAGTTGATTTCAAATTGATAGATATGTTGTCTTGATGTTTGGTACATATGGTTGACATGTGTGTTCAGCTACAAGTCAACGTTCTTGGCATAAAAAGTTAAGGTAAATAGCATGTTGTATGTTTATTTATGCACTGATAATTGTATTTATGGAAGTATGATGCATGTATTACATGGAAAGAGAAACTGTTATGAAATATTGAAGAAGGATCGGGTTGATATTTCCTTAGGAACCATGGGGATTGAGTCAAGGTGTTTTTTGCTAGCCTTGTGCTTTGGGTATTTTATGATTTTCTTGTGCTTGATTTGAGGTTTTTCTTATGTCCATTGCAATACCTTGCCATTTTTTTGCATTTTCATATTGCTTTTGATTTTCATGGATTTGTTCTTGTTTGTTTATTGTTCTTTCCTTTTGTTTGAGAGTCTTGGGGATCTGTTGGGAAAGAGGAAAATTGATGGAGATATGGGAGAGATTTGTGGTACCCAACAGGTAATGTAATACATGAATGAAGCTCAGTGCATGAGTAAGCGTAGCGGAAGGTAAGAGTATGAAATTCAGTTGGACTAGTTGGGTCCATTGTGGTAACTGGATCGTGGAAGTACATATATGAGAAAGGAAACAAAAAAGGTAAAATGAATGGGGCATTATATGCCTTGGCTATGTTGAGAATTGTTGTTATCAATGCTGTGCATGTTGTGCACAAATAAAGAATTTCTCTCAACCTAGACCTTATGATATCTACCATTTTCGTTGTGAACATGATTTTGTTGATGTCTATATATGTATAGATGTATGTATTCCATTTTCTGACATGATCATGATTGTTTAATGCTAAATTTTATATGTATATATGTGTGTATGTATATCGATTTATATATATATATATATATATATATATATATATATATATATATATATATATATATATATATATATATAGCACTACAAGGAAAAGACCCTCTAGAAGAGGTTATAAAGGAGGTTTTTACTGTTATAAAATTTGCCAAAATTGTCAAAAACACATTTTCTACAACATTTGTTTTTGATAACGGAGGTTTTGATGGACCTTATAATGGAACTTCAACACAACTAAAAAAAATTGGGCAGTCAAGGTTTTTACAAATGTATTTATTATCGGTGTGCACTTCATGTGTGAATGCATCGGTGTGTTCACACCTGTACATGCCGGTACTCTAAACATACCAAACACTGGGACGGACAAAAAAATTGGAAGCTACGGGGCATTTAGCAACATCCCGGTGCCTGTCACCAACAAATACGCACCAAGCCGATAGAAGGTGCATGCACAAGTGCCCGTTAAGGTGTAAAAATGCACTGGGTGTTCTAATTGGTATTGGAATTTGGTGCGGTGCTCATGGGTCGTACACATGCACCGGTGCGCAGTATCGTACACATGCACCGGTGTGTATTATCATACACATGTACCTATGTTCATTTTCTATTTTTTAGAAGCATCGACCTATGACAGTGCAATTATTATGATTTTTTAATATTCATTATTTATCAAAAGTCAACACATATTTTATAACAGTATTCATATCAATTAATTTTTTATTAGTTCATTTGCATGTGATGTTTGAATAAATTTTTTATATCATATTATCATATTTCACATCTCTTCATTATAATATTTAATCAGTGGTGTAACATTTCACAACGAAAATGGAGAACACAATATAATAAATTAAAACATTTATTATATATATATATATATATATATATATATATATATATATATATATATGAATAAGACATTCTTTGTCATACAAAATGGGACAGTTATTGGTATCCCTTTATCTTTCAATTGGGACAATATGTCCATTACATTAAAAAAATGTCTGATTTAACAAATAAATATTTCAAAAAATACAATGCCTTGCTTTGATATCTAAACATATTGATCATCATTCTTCATTGGAACTATTGTCATTGCTCCAGCTACTTCCATGACTTGGGTTATTTGGAGGAATGTTTTGTTGATTGTGTTGATTGTTTTATTCTTCTTCAAGTTCCATCTACAAACATAAAAATAAGTAATGAGTGTATCTACATTGGTGAGAATAATGAAAAGTGAAATATTAAATAATATAAGCAATGTAAATCGAAAATAAATGTACCATAGCAAGAATTGACTCGTGAAATTTACACATTCTTTCAAAACCAAATTTCATGCCTTCTTTCAACAATTCATTTGTTGGCGCAGTTCCATACTTTGTTTCTTGCAAGTTTTATACCCCATAACAAATCATAGTATTAATATATAATATTTTTTGTTCTATTAATTATAGATGGAGATAAGTAAAACAAGATAGATACTTACAAATTACACAACTAATTTATGATATGTCAACATATACTGACAACCCATATTTAACCCAATGTCAATCAATTCTTTTGATGGTTCTTTTTTGTATGTTAGCAATTGTTTGAAGACATTCAATGATGATTGTTGTAAAACAACTTAAATTATACAAAAATGAAATCTAGTTAAGTTGTTATAAAGGAAGTAAAAATTATTCACAAACTTGGATATCAACCCTTTTCTTCTTTTTTGTCCTGTTTTATGTGCTAAGTGGGTTCCATTTTCTTTTCTTTTCTGCAAGAAAATACTTGAAACGTAATATTTAATGCTAAATTATTTATCTATTTTACCTAATCAAAAAATTCAACGATTACATATTACATTTGAAGCATGTTGTTGTTGATATGACTCCTCGTGCGATGCAATTTGTCCATTTCTTTGACCAACTCCTTGTACACCTTTTGGACATTCCTACTAGCATATTTCTGATATCAGCTCATTCATCCTTTGAGATTTTCATAATCTTCCTAAAAAAGTAACATGACAATAAACTATTTAATTTTTATATTGATATATGAAAACTAAATCTAAAAAAAGTGATATTTATAAATGATTTCTTTGTAGTAATATATACATAATTCTAGAAAAAAATTTAAAGGAATATTACCTTTTCAATCCTTCTTTTTTTTTGTTGTGCATTTTTTCTATTAAAATTCTAACATGTCTTATTAACCAATTCTCTGGAAACTCTTCCTATAGTTTAAATAAAATTTGGTTCTTGGAATCATAGGATTAATTTTTGTATTGTAAGTGGAAAGAACGTACATACATTCATTTCATTAGATCTCTCAAAGTTTTGTAAAATTTCCCTCTCGTTTTGTCAACCTCGAACACCACTCCATATGAGCTAAGGAGAAATTCATTTTCATTTTCATGTTCTATTTTTTCCTTTTCTTAGAACAACATTCATTTTCTTCGATTTTGGTCCCTGTAAAACATTAAACATATTTGAATTAATAGATTTTTTGAAACATGTTATCTAATATTTTTAGGTATACTATTAATGAAAATTCAAAAAAGAAACTCATATTGGATCGATAGTATTTTTTCATTCACCTAATTCATCCTTCTGCAATTTTTCCATCAAGCTTTTATGCTCTTCTGGTCTTACATAAGAAATAAGCTTATTGAGATTTGTGATTTTATGGCTCTACATGATACACACTAAACAATACCTATTAGTTAAACTTACATATAGTTCAAAAATAGTAATTTTTGTAAATAATTTACAAAGAACTTGCCTTTTTTGATTCTTTGGATGTGCTATCAGTATTTTTGTTACTTGAACTCTTTTTAGCCATTTTTTTATCAATATAAAACCTGTACCATTCATTAATACATTTTATAAATAATTCACATACTTTTCAGGTAAAATAATTAATAATCAAGAAAATGATGCATCTATCTAAATTAAACGCCTGGTGCGAATTTCGCAACTTAAACACCAAAAACAGTGTGGTAGGTTCTTATAAATGCACCGCCAATACAGTAGAAACACTGTACGATTATTTTTGTCAATAGGAGACTCGATGCGCTATATTAAAACCATAGCACCGATTAACATAAACATAAATTAATATAAAATTATTTTTATCAAAAAATGTTTTTTATCAATACATGCCCTGGTGCATTATACTAAAATAGTGCATTGGTGCACTATTTTAAACAATGCACACTGATTAACAAGAGTTTATTTAAAAAAAAGTGTGCTAGGGCCGACAAAGGTTGGATCTGACTCTATAATTGGTCCCGCAGGTTATATGTCATACGCACACACACACACACACACACACACACACACACACACATATATATATTAATACAAACCCTATAAATCTAAAATGAAAATCCCTCATTGTGAAGTCACATAAACAAGAAGAAGCAAGGGTTTAACGTTGGAATGAATTTTTTTATTTTTTCTTCTTCTGAATTTTAAGTAAATGTAGATAGGAATAGAGATCGTAAATTATTTTATTAGTAATATGCACAGTAAAATTTAAATTTTTTACTATGCATGTATTAAATCTAATAGAAACTGTAAAAAAAATAGTTATTATAGTAAAATTTAACATTTTTACTATACTATGGGGTTTTTGTGTGAATCACTAGATGTTTCAAATTCTGATTCTCTAAATAGTGTTGTTGTTCGAAAGTATTTTTCTTCTCCTCATTTCTCTCTTGCTCCAGGTATGTATCTCGTGGAAATCCTTCCCTGAAAATTTTTGCAAAAATAATGAAATAATGAATAGCTTTTACTATTTAAAGAATTTTTTATGAAATTAGATTTTTGAAAAATTGTTTGTCGCTCATTTTTCAATTTACCACTTTTTTTTCACTTCAAGAAAATAAAGTTGCACTTTTTTTTTCCCGATATTCGGTGTGTTTGTTAACTAACAACACTAGTGCGTCTGGTAATAAAATCGCACCAGTGCGGTTAACAATACATTAGCACTGATAACAATAAATCCTTTTTTAAGGCATCGAAATTAATTTTAGTTATGTGCACCAAAATTTATTGTTTATTTTTTTTGAAGAGGATGTGCTAAACGTAGGGATTGGGTGCAGCAACTCCGTAATAATATATTTATATACATTTTAAACTTAATAATGCACCTTTGAAAAGTAACATCTGTATTTTATATTTTAACAGTTAGGTTATTAGACACATGACACTATGATTTTTAACTTTTTTATTGGTGCATTTGTTCCCATCTATGTGGGCATATGGACACCATTTTCGCACATAAAATGCCGATGATAGACATGTGACACAAGACTATGGCGTGGAAGTTGAGTTCCATCAATCTAGTCAAGCTAGCTACCGTGATCAAAACCTAGTATGAGGGATGTTAGGTTACGTCTAAAAGATATACAATATATCATTGAAGTTGGCTTCTCTTCTTTCCAATGTGTTATTTTTAGGTGCAAGTGGTGGGACACCTTTGATCGGAATAATGTAAAGGAATATCATGATACCAGGCTGATATGTATCAACTCTAGAAAGATGTGGGATGAAGCTAAGGAGCCTTATGTTCTCCCAAAACACTGCAACTAGGTGTTTTTTTACCTAGATGTGTTGGACAATGATTGGTGGTTTGTATTGAGACATGACCCTAGATCAAAACATATTTTTGAGAACAATAGTGTTATCATGCCAAGCGAGCTGAAAGATAATGAGGGTGATAATGAGAACAGATAGCGATATGGTACATGTGTTATTTCATCATTTATACTATTTAAGATGGTTTTTTATAAAGAAGAAGACTTAACCTTATAACTAAGACTCTTTTTTTCTAAACATTATAATATGTATTTTGAATTAATTGGTTTACATTGTGTTAACGTTAAAATCATTTCACTTGATAAATTGCAATTATGTTGATCTCGAAAGCAATGCATTGTATCAAGTTTTTTTTTTTTTTTAAATTCCTCAAATAATACAACTACTTGATTGTTTTAAATAGTTTTTCACTATATCATTACTTAAATAAATGCACCCTATGTATGTGTGTGTGAATGATATCTTCAAAATTTTAAAAAATGTATTAATGTATATTGTTTTATTTGGTATGTAAGATCATAATAAAATAATGATAATTCTAAACATGAATTTATTTTCATTATTTTCTAAACTTTATTATGTTACAAAAATTCATATTATTCTAGATTTATTATCTTACAATAATTTATATTCATACAAATTTACAAATTTACAAATTTTACAATTTTAATAAAAATGAATCATGACATAGATACAATTACAATTATAATTTTACAATTTCACAATACAATTACAGTTACAATTTTACAAATATTTTACATACAATTACAATTACAATTACAATTACAATTTTACAATTTTACATACAATTACAATTACAAGTTTACAATTTTACATACAATTACACTCAAAATTACAATTAAAATCACGATATATACACTTACAATTACAATTTTAATAAAATTGAATCATGACAATACATACAATTACAATTATAATTTTA
The DNA here is from genome assembly GCA_034641835.2 of Pinus albicaulis. Taxonomy (NCBI): domain Eukaryota; kingdom Viridiplantae; phylum Streptophyta; class Pinopsida; order Pinales; family Pinaceae; genus Pinus; species Pinus albicaulis. The sequence goes on along the minus strand of CM076575.1, from coordinate 1,762,903,950 downwards.
CAATTTCACAATACAATTACAATTACAATTTTACATACAGTTACAATTTTAATTTTACAATTTTACATACAATTACAAATTTACAATTTTACATACAATTATAATTACAATCACGATACACACAATTACAATTACAATTTTACAATTTTACAAATTTACAAATTTTACAATTTTAATAAAATTGAATCATGACAATACATACAATTACAATTACAATTTTACAAATATTTTATATTCAATTAGAATTAAAATTAAAATTAAAATTACAATCACGATACATACAATTAAAAATACAATTAGACAATTTTACAATTACCAATACATAATATTTGATAAATATCATGATTTATTATTAAAAATAAACATCATGATCATGATAACCATCGTACAATCATCATATTCTAAAATACATATTCAAATTCGCTAACATCATCTAATCAACATGATCACGACCATATAACAAAACACAAGCATCGCATAACATCACCACAACAAAAGCATCAAATATACATACACATCTATGTGCAAGCACATTAAATGAACATATCTAACATGACCTAACAATATACACATCATGATGAACACCAACATGTAAATTAAGTACATCAACATGAACATAATATATATATATATATATATATATATATATATATATAATGTCAAAAATATAAAATTGTAATAAAACTGCATATAAATGTCAAATATCTAGTGGTACTACATAAATACTATAACTAGTACTTGAGGCTTGCTCAGTCGATGGTGCCTCATGCTCAAATGGATGTGCGTGCTCAACCGAAGGTTCCTGCTCAGTTAATGGAGCCTACTGATTAGATGGGCGTGCCTACTCAAGAGGTGTCTGCTTAGATGGTGTCTACTCAGGAGGTGTCTGCTGAGATGGTGCAACCTACTCATTGGATGGTGCCTACTCAGATGGACGTGCCTGCTCAGGAGGTGCCTACTCAGATGGTGTCTGCTCAGGACTAGGTACCTGTTGAGATGGTAACTGCTCATAATATGCCTGCTCAGGACTAGATGTTGGTTGCTCATCTCCGATGTGAGGTGAAGTAGGAGGAGGTGGAGTACTAGAATGATTACTCCCCTCATGATCATGATCATCCGATGAGCTGTTGTGTCACACATCTCCATGGCGCCTATCCCTCCTAGCCGCCACTAGCCTAGAGGCTCTGACAATATAATGTATAAGGCTCATCATATTGCGAGGCATGTACCTCAAGAGATTTGTGAGCATATATCAACCTGGATCTCTTTAATCGTCATAGGGCAGACTCCCTCATCAACCAGGGGTTTACACAGTCGATCGACCAACTCTATCTTGAATCGGATGTCCACCCTACACTGCATGCCCGTGAGTATCTACACCCAAGGAGGTTTGCTACCTTGATTTGTGGCCTCCGTCATATCCTCTTCATCTACAAGATCATCTGGTGCAGGTGGAATCATGTCCCCAATGAAGATGCCAATATCTACAAAATATATAATACACAACAATAATTAGAAAATTTCATTAAACAACTTAATAAAATAAGTTAAAGAACTTGTTAGAGTAAATTTCATTCTAATTAATTAAGACAATAAAATGAAACTAGATAAATTTAAAGAAAACACTAATATTACCTCTAGCATTTGGTGGCTCATCCTATGTGAAGAGGATGTTGGTACACCCTCTCCAATCCAAACCTGCGTAAGGACACGACACCATCACAAACATGTGATCACCAACACTTGCTAGCAGTTCCAGTGCATCACTAGATATACTGGCCGGATACTTGGACAGGCCCCTCTTGGGTATCATCTTGCCCCACATTTGCATTCATACATGTAACTTCGGCCTACGAGGCTAGTGGAAAAAAGTAGCCCTCATCTCCGGAAACCTCTCAAAAAATAAACAAAATAACTCTGAAGCAAAAGGGAAGGTCAACCTCCCATGTGCCTGAGAACGAAATCTATCTAATGTTATACAAAACTACTGCAAAAAAATGGCAGACCATCTCACAAGTCGTGGTGTCTGGAATAAATAATCAGCATAAAATAAAAGAGGGAAACTAATATGCTGCCCGCCACTGGTATAATGTGAAATGGTCATCAGTAAAAGTGAGAGGAACCTAACTTCCTCTGGACCAAATGAAGCAATGTGTAGTTGAACATCGGACACCTCAAAATATGAAGGAGAAATTATATCATCCCTAATGTATCTCTGAGAGTACGCCAATTGACTCCCTGTTGGATAACCGACGGGGACATCTCGGAACTGGGGAAAATCCTCCCCTCTCCTAGATGGGCCAGTAATAAAATAAATTTCCTCCTCAGTGGGTTGGTTCCACTGGCTAGGACTGATCCATAAATCTTGTTGGTGGGCATCCCACCTGTAGATCAACTATCCTAATAACCCACTATATCCCTTCAGGGATGTATCTTCCTCATAGAACTTAAGGAGGCTTAACTCCCTTAAGAGAAACTGGGTGGGTGTAATAATAGGGCGAGGGTACAAAAGTATCTCCCTCTCTCGTGCCTCCCACTACTGTATCATGTTATAATTTTCCTCACTCTGCTCTTTTTGTTTCCTTTCATATCTCCATTAAAGTCATTAAATGATTGAAATATTAAATACATCAGCCTCCCTCATACATAAAACATAATATTTTTTATTAAATTATAAATATATTTACAAATATATAAATATAAATTTTATCGAAAAAAAGCATTCAGTGCACCCAAAAAAATAGTCACGCACCACCACCAGTGCGTACCTGTCTATCAGACACCACCCACGGTGCGCATGAAAACAATTCACACACCGCAAAAACAAAAAATATTTTTGTGCGGTGCATTTACCAAACTATCTGCCCCAGGGTGGTTGTTATAGTGCAATGTACTGCCCACTGGAAATATTTTACCACTAGTGGTGGCGCTGCGTTCCCATAATTTGGACGCATTGGGGAATTATATCTATTTTTACATAATGCCCGGTGTGTTCCGGTAAACTACCGCATCGCCGTACATAGAGTGTTATTTTATAAAATTTTAAATTGTAGGTGCAGCCAACAACTGACATGCACCACACTATTTTAGTGTTAAAGAAATGCACTTTTTCTCGGTACTGCACCAAACCACCCGATGTGGTTTTCGATAACACCGTTCATAGTGTGGCCTGTAAATTTACAGGGAACACCGCGAACAGTGCAAGCCGAACAGCTCCAACGCACCACAAAGATTTTTTTTTTTAAATGTTGAATTTTAACTCAATTTAAGAAATTAATCAGCTAAAAGCTTAAGTTGTTGAGAAACACGTAGATTGCCTGCACATTTGCGAGTTGAGGAGACATATTTTCAACGGAATACTAAAAATCAAATTTTCCTACCATTTTTTGAAATTCAAACTCTACATAGTGAGCAATAAACGGAAGCAATGTGGGCAATGGGATCACCGATGGCAGGGTGCCTCAGAGAAGGAAAACTCACACAAGTGCTTGAGAGCTCTACAACACTGAACAAGTAAAAATGATTTTTTACGGCCAGATTTTTTTTTATAAGTTAACCATTTTTCGATGCACTTGATTATGAGACACACTGGACGGTTGTATTAATGACTCACCTCACTTCTTTATGGTGCATTGGATTACTGAGATGCACTGGGATGGTTTGTATAGAGAGAACCGTGTCTCGGTGTGCCATTTGATAGTATGTACCAGTGTGATTTATATAAAACGCACCGGTGTGTGTTATGATTAGAAACACACCGCAAAAAAAACCTCCACCCACCAACCTCCTCTAGTGACCTTCGCTACAAATAGATATATGGGCTATTTTTATAAGGGCTTCATCTAAAATATCCACTAGAGGGTCTTTTCCTTGTAGTGTGTGTGTGTGTGTGTGTGTGTGTGTCACTATATGACATGGTTTTCAAGGATGATTCTTGTGGAGGAATGATTTCTTATGTAGGTGAATGTCATGAAGAGGTTCTTGGTCTTATGAGGAATCAAATGGGAAGAGTAACTCTGAGAAATCCATGAGGTCAGTATCATGTGGACATGAATTGATATTACATGGTTGTACTATACCTATGTTTATGTTATGGACAAGTAATGTTTAGGGGTACATCAATGAAGTGAAAGTAGTGTGATATGAAACATGCTAAGGTGAGCATGGATAGTGGAAAGACACTAGAAGCAAGGTTCCTTGTGGGGTTAGTGTGTGGTTTATGGATGTGCAATGATATTGTTGTGCATATGTTGTGCATGTTGTATATTCAGTGATTGTACCTATGGTGATGTGTAATGTTGCATATGTAGTATTATATACATATGATGTTGTATGCCCCATTGTATATATGATGTTGCATTTCTAGTTCCATGTATAGATGGTGCTATGTACATGTTGGATATGCAGTGTTGTGTACGTATGGTGCTATGCAGATGTTGAATATGCAGTTCGATGTACATATGGTGTTGTGTGCATGATGTACATATGGTGCTATGTTCATTTGGTGTTGTGTGCACGGTTGTACACATGGTATTGTGTGCATGTGGTGCTATGTACAGGTTATACATGTGGTGTTGTGTGAAGGTGATGTCGTGTACATCTCATGCATGTGGTGCTACATACTTATGGTGTCATGCATGTGGTGCTATGTACATGTGATATTGTGGACACATTGTACATGTGGTGTGGTGTACATTTTGCATTGTGTACACGTTGTGCAAGTGGTACTGTGTACATGTGATGTTGCACACACATTGTGCATGTAGTGTGTGTACAAGTGGTACTGTGTACATGTTGTGCATATGGTATTGGTTGTTATCATTCTGTAATTTATGAGATTGTGAGAATAAACACAGAGGACAACACCAAAACCACTTTGGAAGTTGGGATCTAGCCCTACCAGCTTCAAAGAGGGAACTCTCTGTAAAATTTAACTTTGTTTTTATTGAATTTTAGGCTAGTTATTACTATACTTGATTGCTTGTTTGATTTGGATTGCTTGGTTAATTAAATGTCCATACTTCCATTGGGCTATGAAGTCTAAAGAATAAACTAGATCAGCATCAATGTTTGAAGGAGTCTCACATGGCAAGCTAGGTTGTAATAACTGGATATTTTAGGGTTTTAAAGGGATTATGAAAATAGAAAAAGTATGGAATTCAATAGATATTGAAAAGAAATGAAGTATTCTTCAATCTGACCTTAGTCGAAAACATGTAAATATCAAAAAGCCAGAATAATGCATTCTAATTAACATATCCTATTCATCACAGATTCTGTTATATAATTAAGATTTCCAGAATTATAGAGAAACGAAAAAACAATGAATATCACAATTACAAAAGAAAAAAAAATCACCAATGAATACACCACATGAGTCTTGTGAAATGCCCTTGTATTATTGATGCTTCAACAAATTGTAAATTACAATTCTCAACAGAAAAATGTACTCAGTAATCAACCCTTAATACTTTGAACAATGAAGTATTTATACTAATTTACAAAAAGGATTTACATAAACGTTGTCTCAACCGACAATGTATTATTAGCATAATATCAATCAATAAAATAAAACTGTTACAAAATAATAGGCTAGGTGGACAATGATATGGAAGGATGGCATTATTTTGGACGAAACAGTTGCAGAATGGACCTATTTCTGGGTTGCACTAGCAGATGTGCTGGATGATGCGCTAGCTAATGCTAACTGTCCCAAAATTACTCATTAATCCAGTAACTCACAGAGTTTATCCCATCGATCTTCATCTGGGATAGTCAATTTAATTACCTTTCGATAAATCTCATTGACTTCGGTGTATCTAGAAAAATTGGCTTTACCATGAAGATATTATTTACTTCATGATGGATGAAGAAATCATTACTCATTTCTTCTAAAAATGATGTGCCTGTCATACTGCCCTTGATGTTGGAAAATTTGGTGTTGTCCTTGGAAATTTCCTTCAACTTCTTTACATAATATTCATGAGCTATCAACTTATCATTAATCACAAACAAATAAGGTAGGCCATTCTGTGTTAAAGGCTCTATTCTAGTGAAGAATATGCTAATTGTTATCTCTATAATCTGGCACTTTTCTTCCGGCTGAAAAGCTAGATTCTTCTTAGTAAGAATCATCTTCATTTCCAGAATGGTTTTTCTCCTATCATCTACTCCCAAATAATCTAATTCATATCTATTTTTGAAGTTCAGGAACTTGATGATGTTGGTTGTTGTTGTAGGAATTTCTCCTAGCTCATATTTGATGTCTGTGATAGCATCAATTTCTCTTTTTATCAAAGATAACCTGGATGCAGGGCTAGATCTCAGTAATGGAGTTCAGGATATCTTCCTAGATGATTTCCTTAGCTTGGGTCAAGGTCAATCCTATTTTTTATTCTCTTTCTGACTTCTGCAATCTCTCTATCAAATTCTGAGTTCTTTTTGCTTCTACTGAATGATAGGCTTCACTCATCCTATGGTCTTGCAATAATTTAACCTGATCCTGCAACTTCTTAATCTCTTTTGTCTGAACAGACAAATTTTCCACTGCCTTTGTCAATTTATCTACACCATCCGTTGTCTGTGTAGTCTATGGAGTAGAGGTTGTAGCTGTAGGAGTGGTTGTATGAGGTACAACATCCAATGGAACCAGGGAAAACTTTGCATTATGCTATTTTTCTTTAATCATTTTATCCATTTCAGTCTCCATTTGTCTTATATGTGCATTTTTCTCCATGATGAGTTTCATCATATCAGTCTTCTGGGTCTCTGTCTCCTCAATATCCTTGGTTAGAGGATCTTCAGTAGTTGACAGCTTCAACTATTTTCTCAATGTTTCTATGTCAACATTCTTCTTTTTCATTATATCCTCTGCAACCTTCATATTAGAGGTATCATATCCTATTTTGACCACTAAATATTCTAAGGATTTAATCCTTGTATCCTTAGCAAGAGAAGATATCTTCCCCATTTTCAACTTTGAATGGATATTGGACAAAGAAACCTGCAATTTGGAAAGATTCATTGTCGGGTGAGTTAAATTTGAAGAGATCATTTCATTTGTCTACTTTTGCATCTCCATTTGATCAATGGGATGAATGTCCTTTATGTTGAATTCAAAGGCTATCTTTTTATAGTCAGTTGTTGACTTTAGTTGTGGAATTTTAGCCTCAAGGAAGGCCATCTGCATCTTACCCTTCTCTAAATCAAATACTGATAAAAACCTACTTTGAGAACTGGAATTCTACTTCCAAAATTGGGCATAGGTGATGTTCTTCAAGATTTAATTTTGTAACGTTATTTTCTTGAATCTGTTAAAAAATGTCTTCTCCTTCTCACCTTGGACAACCTTGGTTGTCTAGATAGCTTGTTTTTGGTCATGAGATATTGAATATTTTTTAGGAGAAGTTGATTGGCCACCTACTTGAGAAGAATAAGGTGTTTCTTTAGTGACCACAACAACTTCTTGTTCTGAATTTTTGCTTGTGTGAGCTTTAGGATTCAGTTTGGTCCTTTTCCTGTACATTATTTTGAATTATTTACCTGTACTATCAGTCACTAAAGGTGAGTCTTATTCTATTTTCCTTTTCTCTGCTTTTTCCTATGGGACATGATTTTTTGATGTTAATGTTGATACTAGCTACTCCATAGCTTCATGCAATGTGTTTTCATCCCATTCCAACTGGTTCATGTACTTTTCTATTTCAGGCCTCTAGTTATGTATGTAGGGAGTATTTTTATTCTTGACTCTTAGTTTTGAAATGATTCCTAGAGGGTCATAGGACCAAGTGAATCTCAGGCTAAAATTCATCTCTTTTAATATCTTATCTTCTTCCTCCCCTGATAACCTGCTATTAGAAATAAAGGGCCCAATCTCTGTTTTGGTCCTAAATTGGGAATTATTCTTGGCTGATACAAAGTGAATTTCATCAACATTCAACATACATCTGATATACTCAAGAGAAAAAATCCTCATGGTGAGGAATTTTGGGAGTTTATAGGGAGAAATCTCACACCCATAGACTCTTATCTCTGTGTAATTCTGGTACAAGTACCAGTCTCCTGTCTTGGCCTAATCTGAAAAATGTAGTATCCTTTTTATGTCTTCACCTATCGTAGGTTCAGTTGTACTGCTCAGAATTCTCATGGCTGGATGCACAAATAGTTCAATGAACTGTTTGTAAGAAAATTACTTATGTTCTTTCATAACCAATGATGTCCAGAAGATGACTGATTATTGGTTTCCATCTTCATCAAGCTTTTCATGGAAAACTTGAATTTATCTTCCTGATAATACAAAAACATATATACTAAAATAGAAGAGTATTTAAACACTTCTTCAGTCTGAAATATGATAAATTGATCATGGATGTTGTCTGTCGGGAATTGGCTCAAATTGAAAATGATTGATGTTTTACATTCTATGGAGAATATGGAGAGGAAGCCTAAAATGTGTTCATCTACTCAGTAATCAAAATAATAGCCAAGAAGGTATGCAATGATTGTTATAATCTATCTTTCCTGATCAAGGAATATGGAGGAAGGGTATGCAGGGTTTTTCTTTGGGAATTGATTATTTTCAGGTTGGAAAATGTCAAAGATTTTAGGTGTTTTGGAAAAATCAAGCTTCTGGTATAAATCATTGAGGGCTTCTAGGGAGAAAGGGGTGTCATTTTCCACAGAGGGAGCTTGCATCATCTGGTCAATTGATTGGGTAGTGATGGTGAAAATTATTTCACCAGAAGGGACAATGATAGCTCTTTGACTTGGGATGTAACAGGCTTGAAGTTTTTAGATAAAATCAGGGGAATTTTGTGTGTAGGGGAAGATATATTGAGGCAAATTGGACTCTCAGAGTCCAATATCATCAAAATTTCCAATGCATTTATCTTCTAACCTATAATACATCTCAAATAACTCAAATTCATACTGTGTTTCATTAATTTTGTAATACCTATCAGCTAGAGGAACATGATCTAAATCTAGGGCAGGGTGGAACAAGGGATTGAAAGGTTCCTCCTGGTTTTTTTTAGGAGGTATATTCAATCATTTTTAGGAATTAAAATGGAATCATAACTGAAAAGGTTTACCGGGAATGCACCAGAGCTCTTTAATTGGTTGAAGGAGACAAGGTAAGCATTTTCTCTTTGTTTGGAGACAAATCAACATATAAAAACCAGCGCACTGTAAACCTATAAAGAAAATGAAACAGTAGAAAATAAAACACAGTAAAGTTTGAAAGGATGAAATCGCATGATTTTATAAGAAATGCAGATTTTTCCATAGGACATGGTGCGGATCCGTTAATTTAACTATCATCAGTCTTAATTAAATGTGTTAATAGATCAAATACCTCGAGAGTATATTTGATTGGTAATGGATATGTGATGTGGCACAATTGAGGTGGCAAAGGTGACATGTAGGGATGGTGGTATTTAGGATGAGGGAAGGTGGTTTTTGAGGGGGTACTAAGCGGTTAACAATTTAGGCAGAGGGGAGTGTGAAAAATAGAGAGGAGGCCATGTGGTCATGGGTCCAAGTGGGAAACTTCTTTTTTCGGACCCCTCCCTCCTCCTTGGAAGTAAAGCTAGGATGGATATGGGGGGCCAAAGGCTGATGAAGGCCATCGATCGGGGAGCAGGTGGATCAAACAGAGTACAGGTGAAAGTGGTTTAATGTCATATGATGTGACATTTTGTTGGGTAGTGGTCCATTTATTTAGAATGGAAACTTAGGATAAAGTGTAAATACGTTAAACCCATGAATTTTGTTCTCGACACTTTGATAGTTAAGGTAAAATGATTTTTTTCACTTTCCCTATTCCGCACCAAATACATCACCAAATAAAACTTAGGATATAAGCAATTTTTAACACTTTGAAATCCAAAACCTCTACCTACCCTTAAAATTTTCCATTCTTTTGCTAAAATAACATTTTTTATTTCTTTCTTCTAGGGGTGCATTTAGACTAGCAACCCCGTATCTCTTTTTTTATGAAAAATCTAATCTACGCTATCCCTTATTTCTCCTATCGATTCACATTAAATAGTTGAATCAATTTCATTTTCTACCTAACTATTGATTTACCAAGATTAAATTATTTGGCAAACATATATTCTCTAACCTAATTTACAAAAAAATCAAAAATTTTCAACCATGATTAAGTTGTATGATTTGAACAAATAGCTATTCATTGTGGCATTTTTAAACAAGTTGCACACAAACTTATTTCTTTTAACATACATAAAACTATCTATCTGTAGCAGCATTTTAATTTGTAGCACTTTCAATGTTGTTTTATCTATTTTTTCTTTCGTGGGTTATGATTTTATTTTTATTCTTTTTTCAACTTTTCTTTCTTTTAGTATTTTTCTCTTTATTCATTTTTTTATAGATATACCCTCTTTTCATTTTATTTTATGTATATCTTTTGGAAATCATTTTCATATTGAAAATTATTTACAATGTAATATTTCCAAGACAAAATACTCAATCACCTTGATATCCTATAAATTATAAGACCCTAACACTGGTATACATGTGGTATTGTGTGCATGTCGTACATGTTGTGTTGCGGGCATGTGGTAATATGTATGTGCATGGTGTAGTCGTGGTATTGTGACATATGTATTAGTTATGTTGTGCTATGTATATTTATATGTATTTGGTTGTGTTGTACAGTGAGTGTGGTTATATGTATTGTGCATTGTTGCATGCCTTGTATGGATGTACGTGTTAACCATTATGTTTGGGTGCTTTCCGGGTGTGGAAACTGATCTGGTATGTGTACAAAAATAATAAAGGAAGGAGTAAGAACTGATGAAGGATAAGTATCAATATTTTATTATGCATGTGATATGTGATTCTAACTTATGATGGTTACATGTGATTTATGATTTTATCTATTACGGTTTCATTTTGAGCTAACTAGATATAATATATGTATACATGATGATATGATCAAAAAATTCGTTTGAATTATGTAATAGGAAGTGAACGGAATTGCAAGTGAACCTTATTGACAAGCTACTAATGAGGTATGATGTGAATTTATTTAAAAAGAATGAATCTAATGGTAGTTATGTGCTTGGTATAGGAAGCACGGAAATTCCCAATTAGGTGATTGAAACCTAGTGCAAGAACTAGCAATGTGGACAAAAGGAATTGAAATAGGCAGCGGATACTGTTGGTAAAGAACTTAAGGAGTAGGTCCATTATGGGACACTAGTGCCCAAGAGTGTCCATTGATTGCAATCAACATGATATGATTGGTATGATGGTTTTGAGGAAGGTATATTCCTTGGTTTTTATATCTTCCAATGTGAGGAAGCCTTGCCAAGGGATGGACTGCCCGAGATGGGGGTGCCAATGGAACTTGGAAGGTGAGTGAATGCACAGAAGGGGATGACTAGATTTCCTGAGGGATTGTGTAGCAAAGAAGGGAAGGCCAGTGATGGATTTGTTTTGGTCATGATCATTTCCAGATGAGATCATATGCACATTGGGAGTGTGCCTTGGAACAATGAGCCAACAACTTTTCTGAGAGGATAAGTGGCGCAGGATGGTAGCGCTGGACATTGGATGTAGCTTGGGCTCTGAAAATGGATTCTGGACTTCCTGGGAGGGAGGTGAATCCATGTTCTACTTTGAGAGTGGAGATGAGAGCCCCTGGATTCCCTTTGTGATTGGTACAAGCATCATATCCTTTTATTTGATAGTTGAGAAAATGTGTATATGTGTATATTTGTACATTATTGTAAATATTGTATCGAGTTGGTTTATAAAGCTGCACAAACAGTATGGTTATTTACAGGTTGAAGTAAATGTGCATAAGTATATGTGGTTGTGGTTGTAAATATCATATTGAGTTGTGTTATAAAGCTCTAGTAAACAGTATGATTATCATGTTTCGCAGGTTATTCATTGTAAATACTGCAACAAGTTGTGTTATAAATCTCCATAGAAAGTATATTTGGTTTTCAGTTGTTTTCTAGTTTGTAGGTGTCATTGAACATCATGAATAGTGTTCCCCCAAGGGGGAGGGTTCTGTAACAACCCTAGTAAAAATCCATGTAAAAAAATATATAATACCACGGTTGATGGGACACGTATTCGAAGCAGAATGGTGGGAAAAACATCCTAGTGTGGGTGTTCATCGGTTTATTATGGCTCAGGAAATTGGAAAAGGAAAAGGAAAAGTCTTTGGAAAGGCATGAACCATTAATTAGCATTTTATTTATCAAAATAATGGAAATTGGGATAAAAGGAAGGTGAAAGGTCACAGGTTGCATGTGAGGAATAAATTGAAGGAAAATAATGGAAAACAAAGAAATTATAGGCCTCGTTAATAAAAATTATTATGAGGATCAATGGGAAAGGCTTGGCCGGTTCAATTTTGGATTTCTCATTATTTTTTCTCTCTCTCTCTCTCTCACTCCTGAGCACTTAGAATATTCTAAGAGAAATGTTGTAGAGTGTGGCATATTTGTATGTTTGGATCAAGAAATCAAATGAAAGGAAGGAAAGCAGAAGAGGACATCAATATAAACATCTATATCAGGTTCTGAGTGCAAGTACTGAGTTTCATGTATGTTTTCCTCACTAGTTTTGGCATGCATGGGTATGCATGTGGATTTTCGTAGCCTTATCATTTCCTGGAGAGCCATGGTGATTGTGCTTTTATTTCCATTGATTTTTTTCTAGTTGTTTCTCATGATTTCTTTATTTTTTGGGTTTAGTTATTAGTTCCTAGAAGCCTTTGTTTTACAAACACTCTGAAATCCCCGCAGACAACTGTGGGTTGAGTAACTATTCCTCGAAGCATTTGTTGGAAAAACACTTTGGAAGCCCTAGGTGGGTTGAGTTACTAGTCTCGAAAGCCTTGGTTGGACAAAAACTCTGGAATCCTTGTAACAGTTCGGGTTGAGTTACTAGTCCTGGAACCCTGGTTGGAAAAAACACTCTAGAGCCCTGAAGCATCTTGGATAGAGACCAATCTAGGATGGTTAGTGATGTTCAACTGTGACATGGAATCACTGGTTTGGGGTTGAGATGGTGTGGTCTCTGGAGCCCTGTTTTTGTGTTTATTGATGTGTTTGATAAAGTCCCACATTCATGCTTGGAATATGGCACGAGGGTGACTCACTGAAATTAGAGAACTTTTGAGGTCTAAAATGGGCCTCCTAAGAAAAATGTATAGCCAAAATAAACTTTATAAGAACCAATAAGATTCAAAATGATGATGTCAACCATGGGGGGTGATTCATCATTTTTGGGGTAAAAGGATTTAAAAAAAAATAATAATAAAACTATTTTTTCAACTTGTATTTTCAACTTATATTCCTAAGGTTTTACTTAAATTTCAAGGGGGGGTACTCGTTGGATGCAAGATTTAATTCCTCATCCAAGGAGTACCCATGTTGCATACTTTTGATGGACTTTGTTAAATGAAAAATGAGAAATACATGGAAAAAAGTGATTGCAATCACGTTTTTCATGTATTTCTCATTTTTCATGTATTTATAATTTTTCATATTTAGGGTCCATAAAAAGCATGCAACATGGGTATCATTATATGAGGAATTAAATTCTGCCTCCAATGAGTGTTCCCTCTCGAAATTTGAGTAAACGCATAGGGAGATAAGTTGAAAATATGAGTTGAAAAAGTGGTTTTTTTCCTTTTTGCCTCTAAAATTTGATGACATAATCTAATATTATTTTATTATTTCTACTATTATTTTATAATTTCCTTGGGAGGTCCATTTTAGACATCAAAATTCCCCTAATGACTGATATCTGGCTCAGCCATGTCAATGGTCGGGTGGAACATGGAAGTCCGATTTCGGGTTGGTTTTTACATTCGTTAATGAAAGGTTCATTTCCTTGGTATTTGATGTGTAGATGCACTGGTATATATATGTATTTTATTGTTGATGTATCCATGGTACTTTTTTTGGTATTACGCTAGTTATAAGCATGTATTGCGATAGTGATGAGGTATGGCTCTCTCCATGTTTTTACGGTAAATGAATACAAAATGTATTTCTGGTTAAATTGATTAAATGATAGCTTATAATTTAGGGGAGAAATTATTATTAGTCATTCTCAGATAAGAAAGATACCCATTTGTTTAAATCTAATGTTTATACATGTATATCTTATGTTTGTGACATGTTTGAAGAAATGTCTGTCATGGTTGGCTGGGGTCGAATGAGTTCTTGATGATGTGAATACTTTCATATGTTTGTTTCATTTTTATTTACCCTCTCTTGAAGTTACAAGAAGTTCTAGTCAGTGATCTGGGCTCAGGGGATGAAAATGTGGCACAAATCCGACAGCTACAGGCGTAAAATTTTTTGTTTGGGCCTGAGCCACTACCTTGACAAGGCTAACCTATGGATCTAGGATCTAGAGCTGCTCCCTTGCCCTTACAAGCCCATGGTTCAACCTCAAAGGGAATAAAAATAAATCCCCCCTAAGGGACTAGGGCCCTGGAAGGTTAGGTTACCTCCTAGGGATGTCAATGATGCAGTGTAAGGTGTGTTTTTGGTTTTTTTGTTGGTTCCACTTCCTTAAGGTCATATAGGAGGTTAAATATTATATTAGTATCCTCTAGTCAGATGTTTGCCCCGGTTGGCCGATTACATGGGAAGATGTGGGAAGAGGGTTTTACAATGGCATAAGAAATTTGGAGATAAATATCAATATTTAATTTATCTATACTACTAAGAATATTCTAAAATATTGCATAGAGGTTAAATCCATACCATCCACCTAATAATTAGTATCTTGATAGACATGTTTATTTTGGAATAGGGTGTAAAATTCCCCTACTATATCCAACCCCAACTAAGGTTAATAAGAGGTAGTTACTAAGTTGACCTAATCTCCAAGGTCAAGTTATGGAAATGGAACCTAAATATTTCACCTTTTTTTTCCTTTTGAAACTTGATACCATTACATTCGACTCGTTGAGAATATTTCAACGATATAATTTATTCTCTAGTCTAACTCGCAGACGACCCAAAGATATGGCCATCCACAGTTTAGCCACTTAGTTCGAGCTATATCACCCAGTTTCCACATGGCACCTGCGTGGTCCCCACATGGTTATTGCAACAAAATTTATCACTGCGACATGGTAGTGTTACCATGGCTACTAACCCTTTCATACATGTCACATAATACCCAATATATAGCGGGCGTGACCCAACCCATAACAAATATGCGCGATATGAAATTTATTATGAGTGTGGAGCCCTTGAAGGCCACATCACCCTGTAAAATGTTTCCCCGAAGGTAACTCTTGGCACCCATCACCATTCCTTTTGGGGATGATCCTTCCTAGATTACATGAAACCCATCAGACACTGCCACTAACGTGGTCCAATTCTAGTGTCTCAGTGGCGTGCTCAACTCCACATCACCATGGTCAAGACTCTCTTTGACACATGCAATGATGTTGGGATGATCTAGAATCCATTAAATTTAATAGGTGAAGTAGTAATACAACATGAAATCATTCCTTTACTCCACCATAAGATAAATACTGGACAACTAAACCATGTTCACCCGAAGATAAAAATCCCAGGACTTTAGTTCCCAACTTCCTGGGATATTAAAAAGGAAATAGTGCAGGGGTGACATGTACTGCCCCTAGTCCCCACTTGGTCCTTCAACAAATAGTGTAACCATATATCCACATTATAATAATTTTGGATCTTTCACAATGATTCATGATGCATAATCATCATCCCCACTGCCACGTTATCCCAACCTTTCTACCATGGTGGTATTTTCTCCTCCTGTCTTTGAATTCTTTGGGGATGAAATTCCAGGACACATGGACAAATTTGAGTGCAATTCATCCAATAGATGAGATCTCTCCCACTTACACCCTTTATTATGGTGCTTGGTCACACGGGCTTAAGTCTAAGACCTTTTTATTTCCTTTGGCTCCTAATTTTTGGCCCCGTGATACTTATTCATGTATTTACTTGAGGTCATTTTTTCCTTTGGAATTTGGTTACATTGACTACACACATCAACAAGGGCCAAGCCCATTAATTCCTTGAACTTGACCCTTGCTCATTTCCATACATGCATAGTTATATAGATCTCAAATTTATGCCTACTCAACTTGAATGTGTGTGCACAACTAGTCTTAATGTCATCCCTCTTGAGCTTATGATGATTTTGTCCCATTCAACCTATACTTGGGTACTTAGACATGCATATATGTATATTATTACCCCGAATGATACTCTTCCTAAGATTTCAATTTCCTGTATCTCTCCTGAGCTTCTCACAAGGCTCAACCTAACACTCTCATTATAAGAATTTAATCCATTCGACTATGTAAGGAGTTCACACTTCTAATTCATACAGGGATAATAATTCCTTAGCATATAGAAAGTTTCATTTTAGGGAATAATATATGCATTGAACCAACACATTGGATTCATATCAATACAAGCCTTAGGCCAACACTGGAACTCAAACCATTCCATAACCATGTCTCTAAAAAAAAATGTTAATTAAGACAAGAATACCTCATTCCTTAGTATTACCAGCCATGATAAAGTAATTAATTTCATAACCATAAATAATTCATAACATAAGAGACATCAATAAACACTTATCTTTGATAAATTGATCCAGGAAACTGAGATTGGATTTAACTCTCTACCCAAACCTAAACACACTGAAATCAAGTATTTATAGCAATAGTCACCCCCGGTCCAGTTTCCAGAGCTTGAGGATGACTATGTAAGGGATTTAACCAAAATTTCAAGTTGAAATAGGGACTCCAGAGGAGCATCCACCTCCACCCACCATTGACTTCTTACAATCAATATCTCATAGGTGAATCCAAAGCTTCAACACCTCCACCCCATTCAACTACTTCAATAAGAAAATGTGGCTCTATTTTTATAGGCAAAAGTAGGGAATTTAGAGCCTCACCTCCACACTAAAAAAAATGAGGGAATCTAGAGGTTTATCACCTCCACCCTTAAAATATTATTTCACACAATGGTTGCAACCAATCCTGGGAATTTAGAACCCACTGTATGAACAAAAAAACAAGAAAAGGGGGCTAAAGAGCTCTCCTTATAAGTAATCCAAGAACAAGTATCCACCCAAGATATCAAGGGAATCCAGAGAAATTGATCTCCACCCTCCAGTCTTATAGGGAATCCAAAGGCTATTGTCCTCACCTAGAAGATGTTCTTTCACCTTCCATTGATCAACAAAATGTTTGCACTAGTCCTTGTCTTCTGATAGTGACACAGATCTATGTGCTCTTTTCCTCTTTTGCTATGTTTCTTTTCCTCCTCTGTAGTGCAAAAAATGATTCAGCGAACCTCTCCTTAAGGTTTTACTTATTTTTGTCTTATTTTCCCTTAGATTATTTCTCTATTGTCTTTTATTATATATTTTTTTCTCCCTTCACTACCTAAACTTCCCTCTTTGTGAATGCCTCTCTTTCTTGTAGTGCGCAGGGTGTCAATCCATGAGAGCATCCCCTATCTCCCCTTGCATGGAGTGTGACAATAATCCCCATTATATAGTTACAACTTTTGTATTGTGTCGGCATACATTTTGTTGGGCGTAGTAAAAAACCTAACATTTAATTGTCAATCTAGGAGTTTGTAAACTTAGAGGCGCAACACTAGAAATGCCAGAGAAGGAATTCAAAAGCCTGCATTAGTTAATACAATGACACCACACCATTCTAGAAACTGGATTCACTTAAGAGAAATGCTTGCCACAAACTTTGACACAAAAATTCAAACAACTTTGCAATTAACTCCAAAGAAATATGGAAAATAAATGAATAGATCCTTGTGATTGAGTCTCAATGATTTAAGAAACAAACAGAATAATTCTAAGTATAGTTAAATCAGTCTCTGTTATGAAATTTTCATTCCTGTACTGAAACAGTATTCCTGTACCAAAAAAATGTTCCTGTACTGAAGATTAATTAAATTCCTGCATTGAGGCATTCTATCCTGGTACTGGAACTCTGAGTTCCTACACCAAGAACTCTATTCCTAAACTAGAATATTACATTCGTGTACTAGGAACTCATTATTCCTATAATGGATATTCTGGTTCTCGTACTTGAGCTTTATTTTCCTCTGCTAAACTTCACAGTTCTTGTACAAAATCAGATTTACTACCAATCACAATCTACTTCGCATATGCATATGCTAAGATCAATCGACATAGGAATGAACAGAAGAGGAAAAGGAATCACACTTGAGTAATGGTGCACAAAATCATTCAATCAACCAAAATTTAATAGAATTTTAGAACTATGAAGCCGAAATAATTCTTGACTGCAATAAAAGAGAAATATTCTTGTGAAAATAATGTAAATGCCAATCCAAAATAAAACTCTAACCCTTTGAATATTTGTTACATTAGTGATCATGCTCTTCTTCCAAAGGAATTAGTTTCATCGAAAGATATTAACCTCAGAAAGATATAATATATTTCTTAACCACAAATGTTTTCGTTATTTTATTAACAACTAAATCATAAATCCTTAAGGAATTATATCAGAGGTATTTAAATATTACCAGGGATCTCATTTAAAAAGGGGCTTGATCAAATAAAGATAAATAAGTGAAACATAATACAAATTACATGATCCAACTCTGTCTCTTTGAAATCGCTTAGGAAACAAAAGGTTCTCAGACATAAAATAATAAATATTCATGCGATGCTAAGATTAAATACTATATGTTGTATGTTATCACTAATTTGGTACATATGGGTTGCTCCACCAAACAACCTAGATTAACTCTTTCAAACCAACTTCTGGTTGAAAATTAGCCTTTTCAACCTGAGAGGCATCTCTCAAAGGTAAATATGATTTATTCCACTGAAATTCAATTACATGGCTAACTCTATAATAGTGTTTTGAGTGTATTTGTATGTAGGTGAAAATTTTATAGGATTTACTACCATTGTGCTTATGGAGTCAATGCTAAGAAACTCAGTGACAGTGGTTCTTCTTGTGGAAGTTGAGGCATATAGATGTTTTAATGAAATAACAACACACACAGATGTACAATAGTCTAATGCTTGAAGGAATTCAGAGCATGATGTACATTAATTCTCAGTAATCAAACATTAAACTACTGAAATAAAAATAGCAGGATGCATGGGACAAGTACTCATGAAAACATCAAATGAATCTCAGGTGAAGACAAAACCAACAACCATCGTATATTACTACTCAAAAAAAGTTTACAATAGTAGTAGTGGAAAATAACATCATTCAACCCTTGTATTCTTCATAATTCTACCTGTTAATAGGCTTCAATCACTTTACATTGGATCTACCTACATGGCTATATCATCGAACTCCTTTGCTGGCACCTATCTTAACAATAAGAAAAATAGATGGAAATGAAACTGACATCTACTAACTTTAGGACTTCGAGACCTACTAGGACTCTTCCACCTATTTATTACATAAAATAACTGAAAAGACTACATATTTGCATAAAATATGGTCATGTTCTGGAGTGGTACTGACCATGACTAAGACATTAATTTCCTTACGAACTTACGAAACTAATCCTCCTACTTTTAAGGAAGTGGTGTCATGATAAATGTTGTTTCTCTTCATGATGAGATGGTGAGCTGGACAACCTTGTATAAGACCATGTGTCCAACAAAATATTTCTTTGATTCTCTTTAAGATTTCCACGTGGTTTTTTGACCTTCAATGAACCATCAAAACTCAAAATTTCTACAAAATATTGCTCGCTGCAGAAATAGGGGAGTTAAGGCAATTTCGTAGCCAAATTTTGTGGCAAATTGATTTCACCAATCTATGCCACCTGTTATCCCTCTTTTCTAGTTTGGAAATGTTTTTTGAGTCAAATGAGCTAAATAAAAAAAAAATCCACCTTGATTTTGATTATATCCATGATTTTAAGAAAAAAGTCACCTACAATGATTTCGTAGCGAAATCTGGGCTTCAAGCCTCAAATTCGCTACGAAATTGCCTAATTGGTAGAAAAATAAAAAATTGTCCTTCATTATTCAATATTATTCTTATGGTTGTGTAATATGATAATATGAAGCATGATAAGGCAAACTTGGTTCAAAATACTTGTTACCCTCCTCAAGAAGCAACATTTTCATCTTCAGCAAGTTCATCTACAAATAAAAATGGAGCTAATTTTTCTGAAAGTTAGGGCTCATAACTGATCTTCTATCTCTAGATCCCTGATATATTTTTAAAAAAAGGAGGATTTTCTTTTAAATACGCTCATTCTGAAGAAAAACCTCTCTTTTTTTCTTGAACACCGTCACTAGCTGTTTGAAATCTACATTTGGAAAAAAATGTCTAAAACAGGAAAAAACACACTCTCAAAATAGATCTCAAAGACATCTTTGAATATCCCAATTTGTAGCACCTATGAGAAAAGTAAAAGACATTAATGTTATTTGATCTGTATTTGACAATAAACTCTCCCAGTTTTTTATAGTTCATCTCTGTTTGCCTAGAAACTTCTCTTGAAGTTGACTGCTCAAACAGTAAAAAAACACAGAAATCCCTTTGTATCTTCTGGTAAAATCTAATGCGACCAACTTTGATGAAGTCCTCTATGAAACTAGGGTCTTCCATGACCAATTTTAGGTCCATAGGTTCATAATTGACCATTGAATGTCCTTTTTTGGTGTTCTTATATGTTTCCATCTCCTCCAAAAAAATGTTTCCTTCTTTGAAAGTTGACACCTGAAAAAAGTGTATATGACAGCAAGTTGTTTGTTGACACATGGTGGAAACTAACCTGTGACAGAAACTAGAGATATTCTTAAACAAAAGGTAAAAGGTGGAAGAATCAGCTAATAGGGATTGAAAAGGTAAGTGATTAAGCTCGAATGCATGAAGGCTTAAATTCTGGAAAAGGAAAAAGTTAAAGTGAAACAAAATGATGAGGTGGTGTGATGACCATGCATGACACACATTTAATAATTATTTAGAAAAGGTAAACATGCGATGGAAACTTGTCCCCTACCCTATTATAAGGTTACAAATCATCAATATTTGAACCATTTTCAAAAAACATGAGTTTGTAGCGTGTTTAGTTAGAAAGTTGGCAAATTTGCTATGAAATTTTCAGGCGAGTTCATAGTGAAAATCACCTATTTTGCATAGAATTCGTTGCGGACTCAGGAAAAACCAGACAGATGGCCACTACCTAAATCTAAATTAATGCATGTATACCTTTGGTATATTTTGATGGATTCGACTTCGATGACATGACCAATGGACTATTCTAGACTTCGGATAATGACCATTGGTTCCACTGGTGATGGCGTGCCCATGTGTTACAACACAGAACTTGTAGTTCCAGTGCCTTCCTTCAAGAACTGAAATTTTATGAAATTGATGAAGACTTATCCAAGCTCTTATGGCCTTCTCCTTAGGCTCAAGTTTGCTGAAAATTGCAATCCAAGATGAAAAATAAATTTTTACATGCTGAAAATATGCTCAGAATACTTGAGCTTATTCACACACACTCCTACCTACCTTAACATATGCAATCTCCATGCTTGATTCAAGTGACATGAAACCTCTAATAAAGCCAGTTAATGAGTTGATCTGATACCTGAACTCCTTAACTGTGCTTAAACCATATTGGAAGTGAGTTATCTATTGGCAACTTGGAATGAAAATTAAATCACTGCTCCATAATAAATACAAAATTTATCTTGGCTGATGACTGTAACAAACTTACCATGGATCTTGGAAACCATGAAAATTCACCTTTTCTTGATGGGTTAAACCATGAGAGATGAATTCATTCATAATTGATGGCATCTTTTATCCTATGTCTTCAATTCCAAGAACATCATCAAATGAAAAGGCAACAATAATTTTTTCTTCCCTTTCATGTAAATAAAAAAAACCATCCATGCATCCTTGAAAATCTTCATATATGACATCCATATTGTGTTTATCAAAACAACTCTTTTTCTTATCAAAAAAATCAGATATAATATTTGGTAGTTTTTCTTGAGGATTTTCATCTTGATTCTAAACACTAATAGGTCCTATACCAACAAATTTATGCATATCATCCATGTCAATTTTATGATCCCCAAAATTAATAGTTAAAACATGTATATTCAGCTCTTCATGTAGTTCGAGTTTACGCAAAAGAAAACTTTCATCACATTTTACTTCACTGTTCATAATTTTCATGCATGTATTTTCAACAACCTGATCTTGAGGAGTTTTTTCTTGACATAAAATTTCAGAAAAGGAATGGGCTGAAAAAAAAATTGAATGATTTGGCTCATACCTTTGACAAGGCTGCAAGTCCTCATAAATTCCATGTAATATGACTTGACTTTCAAATTTTTGATCCATTTCATCTTCAGGAAAAGAATACACATCTATTTGTTGGAAACATTCTTGATTATCATGAAAATTAACATGAGAAGAGAAATCATGAAATGCCTCTAACATATCCTCATCCATGCACTCTCCATTATCACCAAGAATTTTAAGATATGGAATGAAAACCTCACAAAAGTTACTACACTATTGTAACAGTGATAAAGAAGAATGAGTTTTCTCATAATGTTCTAAGAAAATCCTATGGAAATCTCTTAGAGAGAACAAGCTTCCCGATTGCAACCCTTCATACCATGTTCTAGCTCCATCCTCTAGGGTGGCCATAAACATTTTCATGAGAGAATCCTTAGGAAACTCAACTCAAAACTTATGCACATGCATATGGAATACAACCATGTGAGGAGAAATGTTATCTTTCTTTTCATCTTTAAAAATGGGAAGGTAAGTTGACAAATCAACTCTTGGCATAGGATTTGGAAAACCAGGGATGTGAGATCGATCCATAGGAGCATACCTGGAATTATTTCTTGCAATATAAATCATCTTGAAACTTCATCAAGCTTCTAATCTTCAAGCAGTTGAGTCGCCATGAAGCCATGAATTTCTGAATTCTTCAAAAATGGAGTCACCAAGGTAGAAGTACAACCTAGAATGCTTCTAAGCTCCTGCTACCTTCAAGAGTTCAGTATTTATGTTTCTACACAAAATTTTTGGAAAATGTATCTTTAGTCTCCAGGAAGATGTACCAAAATTTTATCACTAAGATGGTACAGATGGGCTACTCCACCAAACAACCTAGAGTAACTCTTTCAAACCAACTTATGGGTGAAAATTAGGCTTTTAAAACAGAGAGGGCACACTCAAAGGTAAATATGATTTATTCAAATGAAATTCAATCAGATGGCTAACTCTGTAATAATTTTTTGAGTGTATTTTTATGTAGGTGAAAAATGTATAGGATTTACTACCATTGTGCTTATGGAGTCAATGCTAAGAAACTTAGTGACAATGGTTCTTCTTGTGGAAGCTAAGGCATATAGATGTCTTAAGGAAAGGACAACACACACATATATATATAATAGTATAATGCTTGAAGGAAGTCAGAGCATGATGTACATGAATTCTGAGTAATAAAAAATTAAACTACTGAAAGAAAAATAGAAAGATACATGGGACAAATACTCATGAAAACATCAAATGAATCTCAGGTGAATACAAAACCAACAACCACTATGTATTACTACTCAGAAAAATTTTACAATAGTAGTAGTGTAAAATAACATCATTTAACCCCTATATTCTTTGTGATTCTGCCTATTAATATGCTTTAGTCACTTTACATTAGATCTGCCTACATGGCTAGATCATCAAACTCCTTTGCTGACACCTATCTTAACAATAATAAAAATACATGGAAATGAAACTCACATCTACTAAATTTAGGACTTAGAGACCTACTATGAATCTTCCACCTATTTATTACATGAACTAACTGAAAATAATAAATATTTACATCGAATATGGTCATGTTCTTGAGTGGCACTGACCATGACCAAGACATTAATGTCCTTACTAATTTAGGAAACTAATCCTCCTACTTTTAACGAAGTGGTGTCATGATAAATGATGATTGTCTTCATGATGAACTAGTGAGCTGGACAGGCTTTTCGAAGACCATTCCTCCAAAAAAATATTTCTTTGATACTCTTTAAGCTTTACACATGGTTGTTTGACCTCCAATGAACCAACAAAACTAAAAATTTCTACAAAATCTTGCTCGTTGTAGAAACAGGGTAGTCAAGGAAATTTCGTAACAAAATTTCATAGGAAATTTATTTCACTAATCTATGCCACCTGTTAGCCCTCTTTTCTGATTTGGAAATGTTTTTTGTTTCAAATGAGCTAAATAAAAAAAAATTCCCACCTTGATTTTGACTATATCCATTATTTTAAGCAAAACATCACCTACAACGATTTTGTAGCGAAATCTGGACTTCAAGCTCGGGATTCGCTACAAAATTGCCTAATTGGTAGAAAACTCAAAAATTGTCCTTTATTCTTCAAAATTTTTCCTATGGCTGTGTAATATGATAATATTAAGCATGATAAGATAAACTTGGTTCAAAATACTTGTTACCCTCCTCAAGAAGCATCATTTTCATCTTCAACAAGTTCATATACAAACAAAAATGGAGATGTTTTTTTTTTTCTGAATATTAGGGCTTAGAAATGATCTCTTATCTCCTGATCCTTGATACTTGTTGCAAAATGGGAGGATTTTTTTGTAAATCAGTTCATTTTGAATAAAAAAATCTTTTTTATTTTTGAACACCATCTCCAGCTGTCCGGAATCGGCATTTGGAAAACATATCCAAGATAGGAAAAAACACACTCTGAAAATAGAGCTCAAAGACATCTTCGAATATAAAATTTTTTAGCATCTGTGAGAAACATGAAAGAGGTTAATGTAACTTGATATTTTTTTGACAATAACCTCTCTCATTTTCTTCCAATTCATCTCTGTTTTCCCAGAACCAACTCTTGAAGTTGATTGCTCAAACAGTAAAATAAAACAGAAATCCCTTTTTATCTTCTGGTAAAATCTCATGCAACCAGCTTTGATGAAGTCCTCTGTAACACTAGGGTATTACATAACCAATTTTAGGTCCATAAGTTCATACTTTACCACTCAACCTCATTTTTCGGTGTTCTTATATGTTTCCATATCCTCCAAAACAATGTTGCCTTCTTTGAAAGTTGACACCTACAAAAAGTGTATATGATAGCAAGTTGTTTGTTGGCACATGGTGGAAACTAGCCTATGACAGTAGCTAGAGCTATTATTAGAAAAAACGTAAAAGGTGGTAGAAGCATATAATAGGGATTGACAAGGTAAGTGATTAGGCTCGAATGCATGAAGGCTTAAATTATGAAAAAGGAAAAATTTAAAGTGAAACAAAATGATGAGGTGGTGTGATGACCATGCATGACACACATTTAATAATGATTTAAAACAAGTAAAAATGTGATGGAAACTTGAACTCTACCCACTCATAAGGTGAAAAATAATCAATATCTAAATCATTTTCAAAAAACATGAGTTTGTAGTGAATTCAGTTAGAAAATTGGCAGATTTGATACGAAATTGTCATGTGAGTTCGTAGCGAAAATCAACTGTTTTGCATAGAATTCGCTACGAACTTAGGAAAAATCAGACAAGTGGCCACTACCTAAATCTAAATCAATGCATGTATACCTTTGGGAGATTTTGATGGATTTGACTCTGATGACATGACCAATGGACTATTCTAGATTTATGATAATGACCATTTCATGAGTTTTCAGCAATTTCATGAACCAATTTTACGAGACAAGTGAAACCTAGTATAATGACCTTATCAATCAAAAAATTGAAATTTGATGTGTGATAACACTGTAAATGAAATATATTCAAGCATACGCACACTATACACCTCTCAGATATGAGATACATGCATCCTTGCATAAAAACTCATTAATTGTAACTCAAGAAAATGGAAAGCAAGACTAACCCATTCAGACCAACACAACTGAACCTAGCACACTGCGAGATACAGGGAGAATGAAATTGGTTATCTAGGACCTATCCAACTAGCTCATTTCCCTCATGAAATCTTTAAAATCAAATGCAAGAAGGAAACATCACATTTACCAAGAATCCGAAATAAACATAAGTAGCATCAACTCCTTGTATTAACTCAAATTTTGTAGAAAATTTACATCATAAACCATAAATCCAACCTCCATATGATCATAGGGAAGGGGTGAGATCCCCCTTAAACTTGATCCAACAACGTGAAATTACAATGAATGGTTCCCCTCCTCCCTCTCTAGCATAACTATGTTTTTTTTATAATATTTGTACATTACAAATTTGGCTTTAGATAAGCCACTCCCTTTGCAAAGAAGATGAGGGATTGAATCCCAACTACTTCCCATAAATAGGATACCAATACAACCATTTTCCCATTGAGAGAATGGATATCTGATATGAATTTTCCATTTTTTGGAAAATCTGGGCAAGATCCTAGAATTCTAGAAAAACAATCTTTTTTTTTATAAAACTGCTTCCAAGACCTACATGTAACTTTTAGAATAATGTGAATATTTGGAAAATTTTCAGGTTCTAGATAATATTTTATACTGGTAAAAAATCCATTTGCTCATATTTTTTAGATTCGCCTCCAGCTCCACGTAAATCGAAGTCAAAATTGGAAGTTTGGAAACTATGCAGATTTTGAGAATATTTGTTGATTTTCTTCTAGAGACCCACACATGCGACCTGGGTGTAATCCAACTCATGGGAAGGTGTTATAATATCATTTTGGACAACAATAATTTTTTTTTTCTTTTTTCCCGCAAGCATGCCAAGATGTCGAATCCCCAAATCTGTGCAAGAATGCTTGTGTAGGATTGTTAGTGTAGGAACAGAACTTGGTGCAATTAATTATTGATGCATGTGTATCTTTGATCGTGATTTCATATACCTTCCTAAAACAACACAAGCACCATCATCAATAATCATTTTGATGCAAATATTATTTAAATAAAGGAAATATGTTAAATAATGAACAATTACCTGATCATTCTCCAAGTTTAAGATACTAGCCCAAGAATTGCGAAAAATGATAGTAATAACAATGAAAATCATGAGTAAGCGTAGGATGAGAACGTGAATTAAACATGACAATTTTGATGCCTAGCATCCCCCCATGACAATCATATTGCATTTCCTCGTGAAAGAAAAACCTCTAATAAAGACCAATGTTGCTTAAGACTATAGGGCAAGGGTTTCTTATTAGAGTCATGCTGCATTGAATTAAACTATAGCGCTAATTAAGTAAGAGAATGTAATTAAGTACCATATGATGTTGACTCCCTTTGCATCAATAAGATAAGAAATACTTGCAACCATAGACTTAGTGATGTCAAGATTGATCTTGATTATTTCGAAAATAGTAACTAATGCTAGGAGTATCAAAGGAATGCTAGCAATGTTGTCATTGCAGGGATATAAAATAGGCATCTATAAAAATTTCCACAAAACATCTCAAGAGAATTCCAAATCAACAAGTCTTAAATTTTAATAGCCTCATTATTGTAAATATAAACGACATTATTTGATGTTAAATATGGATGGAAATAGGGAGAAAGAAATATGACAAAACACTGCCTTTCCAGGATGACCATCTTTCCATTACCCCAGCATATAGATGAAGCTTCTCTTATTCAAGCAAAGTGAATCGCCTACACTGAGGGTACCACGTCCATGAAAACCTTCATATTCCTGAAAGATAGAACTCCAAAGCACATTACTGAAAGGATATTAAAACCATTATCATAGAGATATGATAATGAGTTCATGGAAAAACAAAAACAACCAAGTAAATCATAGTGTAAAATTAACTTTAATACCATAGCCATGGCGCTCTTTCTAATAGGCATCTATAGCCTCGACATGGATGCCTTTTAACCCCATGAAATGCTTGTGTCCCATATATTAGATATAAATTCAGAGTCAATTGAAAGCATTTACATTTTTTTAGAAGTTAATTAAGGATCGTTGTCCTGGCTTGGTAACTAGCTAACAACAGTTCCATTCACAAGAACTAACAAGAATGAACAAGCCATCTCATGATGAGACCTCTTGTATTCCAACTTTTCAACTGAAATCCATTACCCTGGCTTGGTGACCAGTAACGGTAATGCCATTCTCGCTAGGACCCACGATCACGGTAGGTCGGCTCATAATGAGACCTCCCACCCATCAATTAATCATTTTAAAAGAAAATATGATTATAATTAACCTTAAATAGGTTACTCAATAGGTGGGGAAGTAAATATTCTCCTTAATATCATGGGATGGCGTGAAATTTTTTTAATTACTAATCTTTATCGATTGGTCCTTCTACCCTAAAGACTCATTTTAAAGAAAACATATGAGATAATGACTGAAAGATTCATTAACTTGATCATGCTAAGGTTCTCATGAGAGCTTATTAGGGTTTTATTGGAGTGGTCCTCCATAGGAGGCTTTTCATCAATACCTCTGAAGAGAAACTTGAAATGGTTTCTTGGATGAAATTCTATTAGAATGAATAGGATAGAAGTAGGTTTTTAAGCTTATGACGGGAAAGTATTAAATATAACAATAAAAATACCCCTAACCAACCCAATAAATAATCTCAGCCAATAATAAAAGTCACTTTATAAAATATGAGGCATTAAGAGTAAATTTATTCTGACAAGACTCACCACAAGTGTGCATAATAATGGAAATTTCAATAGTTGTCCCTTTGGGAATTGAATTTTTAAGAGTGTTGATGTAACAATTTTATCTCAAATTAAATTTTATTTATTTTTTCTACATTACCCTACCCTAATTTAAAGAGAGGAAGATCCCCTTCAAGTGTAGGAGTACTTCCAATGTAACCATGTGCGTAGAAAAATACTAAATACACTCACACTTAGGTTTAAAAGGTAAACTTCAACAAATACTGGAGTATGAGAAACCAACTTATTTACTTGATATGGTACCAAGAGTTTCCAGTTAATGAGGGAATAGGGTGTGCTAAAAATTGTTTGGAACTAGGCTTCAATAGGACCCACATATTCAAGGATCTCCAACTTTTACAAATCTTGCACCACTTGATGTTTTCTCTCTTCAGATTGACAAGGATGGTTAAGGGAAATTCTAGGGTTTTCTTCTTGGTGATCTTGAAAAATGATTTACGAACAAGTTTCGATCATATATTTCTCCTCTAATGGTTTATGGATTAAAGTTTCTTCCCGAGGTAAATGTTGTGTGGTAATAGGGGAAGTTCCTGAATTCACTCCTCTCCCCTCTCTAAAAGATATGGCATTACATTCAGTAGGGGAGTGAGTAGAAAATTAGGTGTTTCAAATTGATGTGCAACTTGATAATCAGAATTAGAATTTGGCTTCACAAATGATTAGGACCATAGAGAAGGATAACATGGTGGTGCATTGAACATGAGTTGTAGTTCTTGTGACATAGGTAATGGAGTTTGCATTGGGAATTTCCCTAGAGAGGAGGCTCCAAACCATCCTTGAGGTTGTGGGAATATATGGTTCGAGGGAGAGGTCCAATGTGGCCATAAGGTGAGGTATTGAATTAGATGAGGATTATAAGTATTCCATGGAACTATAGGGTTATAATTCTACTGAGGAACCTGTTTAGGAAAATAAATATTATTCCAAGTATTAAATGACGGAGAGTTCTGAGTTATACCTGGTTGTCGATTTATTTCCTTACTTTATTCCTTAAATACTTGTTGTAACCCTAATAGTGATGGGAAATTTACTGAGTGATACTCCTTGCACTACTTCTGTTCTTCTTGCAAATCATCCAATTATAAATTTTGAGAATCTTTTGTAACTCCTATTTTTGTAGCAGATTCAAAAAATTGAGAAGAAATTTCTCGAGAATTCTTACTGATCTTGGATATTCCTCCTTAATACATAAAGAATACTTTAAAAACATCATCATATGGTAAATGAAGAACATCACCCGCTCCTATCAGATTTAAAGGTTCTAAAAATTCATCTTTGATCTCTTTGAGTAGGAGTTTTTTCAAGGTATTTTTTCCCAAATGTTCATGTTTTGATTTTTGAAGGTTGTATTCAAATCGCTCAACATAATCCTCCAAAATTTCATTTTCCCCTTGTGTTATTCCAAAATATCTTCACCAGCTTGGCAATAGTCTTGATACTTATCCAAGAATACATTATTCATGTCTTCCCATGTTTGAATACAGTTCCCATCGAGGCTCATGAAGCATCAGAGAGTTGTTAATTTTAGAGTAAGAAGAAACACTTGCAACATCGATGATTAGTACAATAACCATATCCTATGAAAATTACTTCAAAATCAAACAATAATGTACCTGGGTCTTCATTTTCCAAACCATGAAATTTTGGTAGTGCAGATGTGGGAATACTATGCATTTTTTCCACTCCTGGATCTTTGATAGGGAATTCAAAAGTAACAATGTTTTCCATTTCTTACGAAATGAAAAGAGGTTCTCCATGTACTACTTTGAGAATCCTTCAAATTTTCTTGCCAATTAATCAATGAAATAGGTGCATTAGATGATTGATATTAGCCTCAAACTCCTCATTGAAAAATTCCTCGAAATACCATTTCTTTGTTTTCAACAAGATGGTTGGTATATCTTGTTATCACATGCTACGAAACCAGCTCCCAAAATATAAGAAAAGAGAGATCAATCCCTTAGAAATAAGCCACTTCGAGGGGGAAACCTCTTTTACATTACATAAATGAACAATTATTGGATGAATCAAATTACAAAACCTCCTTTCTATATATAGGATTCCATGGGGTCACAATATAATCCTAGCCGACCTAATAACAATATTGGCCTTTTATGGGGCACAATAATAACAACATGGAGACTACAAGGGTACAATAACAATAATGGGGCTACACTAACAAAAATAAGGTACTATACTAATAATATAGGGACCTAACATGCCCCTCTCCTTCAAAAAAGTGTTGTCCTCAACACTTGAGTAGCTCTGGATGTTTCTGTATAAAATTATCATCCTCCCATGTGGAATCTTCAGCGGGTAAGTTCTTCCACTTGATGAGATACTCTGAAATTGATCAATTTCGTAGTTATTGAGTTCTTTTTTTCATGACTACTTCAGGTTCCAATATGATTTTTCTTTCCTCATCAAGTTATGGAAATATTGTTTGAACTAGAAGCTTGTCACCAATAACCTTATTTAAGCATTAAATATGAAAAATTGGGTGTACTCGGGAAGAAGAAGTAAACTCCAATTTGTATGCCATAGTACCAAAATTTTGCAACACCTTGTAAGGACCATAGTACTTTGGCGATAATTTATTATCCTTCTTAGCTTGCTTGAGGGACATTTTTTAATATGGTTGTAGCCGTAGAAATACCAAGTCTCCTACATCAAAAATTATCTCACTGTTATGTTGATTTTCCTGTAGTTTCATTCGATTTCGTGCCAAATTTAGGTTATCCTTTAAGAGTTGGAGAACTTGTTGTTGATGCTTGATGTGATCTTCCACTGATTGAACCTTAGAATTTTATCTTAAAGATGATGTGATGGACAGTGGAAGATATCCATAAAGTGCCATAAATGGGGTTATTTTTGCTACAGTATGGAAGGAAGTATTATACCACCATTTAGCCAAAGGTAAGCACCTGACCCATTGTGTTTGTTTATCAAATACAAAACAACTAAGATATCCTTCCAAACATTTTTTCACTATCTCAGTTTTCCCATCGGATTGAGGACGATAAGATGAGCTAAGATCTAGTTGAGTACCCAAACAAGAAAAATATTCCATCCAAAAATTTCGAGTGAAATTGGGGTCTTTTCCGCTTACAATAATCTTTTGGTTTCCATGAATCTTTTGAATTGTTTCCATAAATGCAATAGAAAATGTACTTTCTTTAAATGGATGAGATAATGCACAAAAGTGTGCATAATTGGTAAGTCTATCAACTATAACCACCATGATGACAGTATTTCCTTAAAAATTAGGTAAACCTGTGATAAAATCCATTGAAACCTCCTCCCAACGTTGACTTGGAATGGATAAAGAATGTATCAGACTCGGGGTCTTAATTGTCTCAACTTTATTTTGTTGGAAAACCAAACATTTCGCCACAAACTTTTGAATATCAGATGTATGGCCATCCCAAAAAAAAAATTCTTCACCCTGTGGTAAGGATTTAAAAATATCGAGTGTCCTCCTAAGGGAGAGGTGTGCAATTAAAAAAGAATATTTTGTTTTTGTTGGGAATTCTTACAAAGATATAAGCGATCTTTGTACGATTAGGAATCATTTTTCCAACTAAATGAATCATATGTACTTGGATCTTGCCACAACTTTTGAATGAGTGTCCACACATCTTCGTCATTATTCCATTCCTCCCTTACTTCGATTATCCAATCTAGTTGGATAATAGAAATGACACTAAGAAATTCTTCTACATCCTCATCCTTTCTTGAGAGTGCATATACAAAAACATTTAGCTTCCCTTTTTTTGTAAATGATTTCAAAGTCATAACCCAACATCTTTGTGGCCCATTTTTTCTTCTCTTCTAAATATGGTCTTTTTTCCAAAAAGTATTTAAGGCTATCATGATCATTTTTTACCTTGAAGTTTCTTCCCATTAGGTAAGGTCGCTATTGGGCGAGAATTGTAATCTACGGACAAATTACACTTCCCTAGACAGGTGCTAGTCTAGAACAATAGGTGAAGGAATATACTACCATTTCCCCTAACTCAGAATAGATACACAAAGAGGATTGGAGGCTTACTTGCTTCAGTCGCTTCGAAATGGCTCCTTTATTTCGCTTCCACTACAGCTTCAAATTCAAGTAGTTTGTGAGCTGAATGCTTCCCACAAGAAAGGACACTAAAACAACAGAAGATGAAATAATATAGATATCTATTCAAGCTAGTTAGCTAAATCAGTTAAGCATAAACTACATTCATCAACCAGATATTACAATATGGAAAATCAAAGTAAACATAGATGCACGTAGGGAAAAACAGGAAGTACTCTTTATTGATGATAGAAGGAGAGGTTACAACCTAGTGATTGATTTGAAGTGACCTTCTAGCAAATTTACCAAGTCTCATCATAGCATAAATCTCTCCAACAACAGCTCCACAAATCAAACTCTCAATTGAAAATTCTCCAGCATTTCTCTACTCAAATTCTTCCTTTTTAAACACTTAGATCTGTGTTCAATTTATAGATGAACTATAGGTTGTTTTGCAATCAATAGATTTCCAAAAATAGGTAAGAAATGTTTCTGTTCATGTAGATGTAAAATGGACACTTGGATCTGAAGCTTGACACATGTGAACTCTTCTAGAAGGCACTGGCCAAGTGGAGATTCCAGAACAATGAGAATTTCGCTCCCAATGTGACCAATGCACCTTTGAATGTAGGGAAGTGCTTTGCAGAGAAAAATTGCATGGGGATACCTAAATATGCAATGCACTTAGGCCCCTTAGAGCCTGTTTTGGTGATCTCTCATATGTTATACAATAAGCTTCAAAACATGGAAACCTTTGGTTGATTAAAGTCTTGTTTGATTTGTCTTGTTTTTCTATTTTAGAGCATATAGCAGCTGAAATGATAGGGAATGATAGACCCTTGATCATCAGTCATAGACATGATGCCCAGTTAACCAGGTCATTCAGAATGATGCCCAAATTGACCTATAACAATTTCCTCCTAAAGCATGAGATCTAAATAATAAGAACATTTGATTGAGATGATTTACACTGTGATGAGCCTAGAAACAAAGCAGAATGGTCACCTGCATCAATATTACAATAAATTACATCATGATATATCCTCTATTGATCATAATTGCTGAGGGTAGGCATTCCCATAGTCAGCACATAAAACAATCTAATAACATGTAGATAATTCAGAAAGTCGTCTACATTGGAATGTTGCCCAGATGCAGACACGCCTATAGATATAGGCCCATGTTTGGATGAAAATATTTATGTAAGGTCACCGTACAGATGATGTGTACAACGATCCTGAAATTGCAGCCCGGATGGCTGAAACTAGATCCGGGGTCTTCTTATCTCCTTCACTCGATCATTCGGGTACAAGTATAGCCATGCAAATATATGATTTGTATTCGAACATGGAAATACATCGTTTGATTACTAGCCAATGATGTGAGCTGTTAAAAAACATGAGAGAACCACCATTAATTTCAATGGCCCTCAAGGTACTGTAGTACATTTCGTAAGGCATGAATATATGATTTGATGTCGAACGGCAAAAAAAAAAAATCGGTTAAAGGTCCGAAAGCGAGGATCTTGTTGATGCTGTAACAAGCCTCATGGTACTAGAATCTAATGTTTCTAAGTGAACTTCCTGGATATTTATTTTTCATTGACAAAAAGTCACCTTATTGCAAAACAAGAGTTACTGATTTCAGAGACAATGGTATGACTTGATATAGCAATTTTTAGGGATGACGGCCATGAAAATGAAGGTTTATGAGTATTGCAAATGGATGAGTGTTTAATCACTGGATGAATTCTCTTGAACATATCGGTGACACTGTGATGAGTTGGAAGCATTGACCCAAAATCAAAGTGAAGGTATGATGAACCATAGGTGTGAATGAACCATCAAGGTGATTAACCAACCCAAACAGTCACGGACATGGAGTGAAAGAAGTGTCATGTTCAAGAGCGACTTGCTACCAAAAAGAAACTTTTCTTGCTTTTCCCAAATTTTCACTGGTCATTTGTTGACCAGTACCTCTTTATTTTTAACAAAATTGAGGAGGATAAAATTTTCTTGATCTATAATTCAACCCTTCAGGCGAATAAAGTATCGCTTGTTGATCTTTCCATGATCAACAAGCCTGTCACTATTTTATGTTTTAACGAGCTTAATGACAGTGATAGCCCAGTCCTTTTTCATATTTAGAGGGTCTGAAAAAGTGGACGAAAGAGAACTCCAAAAGTACTTTTTCGTAAATTTGTCTCTCAGATCTGAAAAAGTGTAAAATAATATTTGAAAGAACCTCTTTGGTCATGTTTAACCAAGGTATTCATTTTTCGTAAATAATCCATCTCAGTCTGGAAAAGGGTTAAACTTATACTGAGTAGATATCAATTCATTTACTTTAACGAGCTCAAAATGACAAGTGCTCGGAAATATTTTCATATTATCGAAGTCTAAAAAGAGCTGAAAGAAGACTCCAGGGGTTCCTTTTTCGCTGTTATCGAAGCTAAAAAAGGATATAAAAGTGCACTTCAAATCCTTTTTCGTTTTTAACAAAGCTCGAAAAATAAGGAGAAAAATTACGCTTTGTATTCAAATCATTCTTAAAATGAATCTACACGACTAATCTTTTCATCAGTTGTAAAACCTATTTCAGAGCAACAACAAATGGATTAAAAATACCTGTTTCATGATAAAAACATAATAAAACCATAGTCATAGCAATAAATTTAACTTGCAAATGATTGAATGACTATTAAAAGTAGTTTCACTATTCATTTTTACCATTCCATAGTTACCATTTTCATTTTGGAGCTCTGAACCTAATTTTGCCCCCGAGCTTCAGTGGTTGATTGTGTGCAATTGGTACGAATGTTTTGAATGCCCCTCTGCAAGAGCACATGTTGAATGCCCCCTGCAAGAGTAGGTGCCCCCCACACTTCATTTCATTCACCTATGTAGATTACTTGTTAGTAATAGCTGGATGGAATGAAGGTTCATTTATGAGATCAGATGGAAGACTCGTCGTAATTAGGAGAGGATTTGTTTCATTTTTGAACGAGATTGACACAGGGAAAGAACTATGTTCATGAGTTGTTTCATTTTTTAACGAGGCTGACACAGTAAAAGAACTTTCCTCACAGGTACTTGATTCATTTTTAAAACTAGGTTGACACAAGAAAAAAGAACTATCCTCATGGTACTTGTTTCATTTTTTAAATGAGGTTGACGCAAGAAAAGGGAACTATTCTCGTGACTCTGTTTCATTTTTTAATGAGGTTGACACAGAAAAAGAACCATCCTCATAACTCTGTTTCATTTTTTAACGAGGTTGACATAGTAAAAAGAACCATCTTCATGGGAACCTATTTCATTTATCGAGGTTGACACAGGAAAAGAACCATCCTCAACACCTGTTTCATTTTTTAACGAGGTTGACACAGGAAAAGAACCATCCTCATTGTGCAGTTGGAGTAGTAAGTGTGTGTTGGAAAAGACATATTCTAACAGAATCATCATTTAAGGAGTTTGATGAGCACCATACATGATAAGTTATAACATGCATTGATGAGTCTTCTCCAAGGTTTTCATTGAATTTTGGAATTTATGAGGGTAACATATGTGGTATCACCAGCCACCAAGGAGAGGAACCAGATAGGATTCTAGATGATGACATGGGTGAAGTCAATGGACAAAACATCGAAGGTGGAGCAACAGTAGATGTTGTCGCAACTGAAATAGATGTTTCAGTCTGGGATGTTATCTTAGCCATGGTAAAATGACCCAATGTATACCCTATAGAATCTACGAGAAATCAAAGTGAAACAAGATCCACAAAAGCAGAGGAAGGTGATTGAGGAAAAGACTTGTACAGGTAAAGATCCTACTGAAAATGAGTTGGAGTTAAAGGTGTCTTGTTTTGTGATATTTCTTCAATCAAAATTAAACCAAGTGGAAGAACTTCGTCGTCTAGCATGAAGTATATTTTAGGTGTTTGACTGTGTGATATGGGAGAATCAATGGCTACAATAGATTTTGGAGTGACCAATACAGGAACAACTTCTGGTTGTTCGACTTCGGGATCGAGATTTTATCCACTTAGGGAATATAGCAACCGAAATATAAGGGGATGATAGACTCTATTTAATTAGTCCTAGGGATGATGTCCAGTTTGACCAATAAAAGCTGCCCCCTTGAGCACAATGGGATCTAGATAAACTTCCAGTTGAACAATGTTAGGTTCGGGAGGTATGGTCTCACAGATTGGATGGATCGTGACCATGAGTAGCTGTGAGGACTTTGTCTCGACAACAATAGACAAACCAGGATTTGTAGAAACAACTTGTGCCAACTCTGGTATATGGGAATATGATGCTTCACCAGAGGCACTGATGATACTGGTTTCGGTAGAGTGATGTCTATGCGAACGATGGGGGGAAGGATTTTGTTCTTCCAAGATGACTGATTTATTTTAACCAAAAACAAAAAAAACAAAAAGAGGGTAATGCTAGGCAAAATGGTTTACCAAGAAACTGTGAACTACAGAATACCTCCTGGCGAACCAAGAAGTACGGGCAGGTAATCTCCCTGAATGTTGTTTTCGGCATATCATAATTTGAAGGTGGCCAACTCGATTCAGTATGGATGGATAGCACCTAAAATTTTTCCTCCCAAATATACCCGAATGTACGTGGAGGCCCAAGTCTGTATTACCGCTGTCTGATGCGAAACCGCACAGTGAGAGCACCCCTTTATACTTATCCTATTGTAACACCACCCGATATACCTGAGAGTATGGGGACGAGCTATGATATACTTACGTACGTGGAGTGAGGTATCACACTCGGAATGTATCGCAGACAAGTTAATGACAACCACTATGTTTTACGACACCGGAACACGTCTCTAGCCTAGACCTTCTAAATGTTATTGTTATGTTTCCAATGCGTTGTTAAGAAAATTTGAGATTTATTTTATGTTGATCTTGCTTAACAATTTTCCTTTCAGGTTCACCACGATGATGTATATGAAATTCCTAAAATGCAAGATAAGAATGATAAACAAACTTTCACTTTCATCTTTTTCAATGAAGAACCTAGCTACTAAGGTAACATAACACTAGTTTTTTGGAAAGAGAGAAAATAATTTGTGGGCAAACAAATCAATGAACAAAAACAAAATCAATGAATCACAAACTAAATGCATATTTCCTTATGTTCCGTTTGCAAAAAACACACAATCCTACATGCAAATGCAAGTTTTTCTTTTCAGTTTCCTTAATGTTATGAAT
The DNA here is from genome assembly GCA_034641835.2 of Pinus albicaulis. NCBI lineage: Eukaryota > Viridiplantae > Streptophyta > Pinopsida > Pinales > Pinaceae > Pinus > Pinus albicaulis. The sequence goes on along the minus strand of CM076575.1, from coordinate 1,762,865,932 downwards.
GCATAAAAGAAACTAGGTGCACTAGATCAATAATCGAAATGATTTTTACTTTTGAGAAACGAAGAATACAAACAACAATTTATCTTTTGAATGAAAAATGAGCATTTCAACAAAAAATTATCCTCTCAAGGAAATGAAGATTTTACGACAATTTCCTATTTCGAAAGAAAGCGATTCTTAAAGAGACCATAAAAAATACTTTGAAATCAACTTGTCAATGAGAAAGAAAAAATTTTCTAAACAAACATTGAACAAATTTTCAGCCAAAGGAGGAAGAAGTATATAGAGTTACTGGTCACTTGAGCATCAAAATTTTCAGAACACAGCAACAAACATAACTGAAGCAAGTTACAAAGTCAGATTTAAGGGAATTTGGTCCCTTTCAGGAGCCAACGCAATCTCTAAAGGGAGACAGTGCTCTGCAACGCAGGCTTGGAAGGGGGACAATTCCCTGCAAAGCACTGTGCCTTGACTAAGGGTGCATTAGGCGCAGTAAAAAAAGAAAAAGATACTATTTGGCTCACTGTCTTTGCAAATTAAGGTCTAAAAAATTCTACTCTTTATGTGTAACAGCTACTGGGTGGATTTAGAAAGAAAATCAGAGACTAAAACACCTAGAACTAAGAGAAATTCTCCCCAGTGGAGTCGCCAGTTTGTTGGGCCAGAATTGTAATCTATGGATAAATTACACTTCCCTAGACAGGTGTTAGTCTAGAACAATAGATGAAAGACTATACTACCATTTCTCCTAACTTAGAATAGATACACAGAGAGGATTGGAGGCTTACTTGTTTCAGTCGCTTCCAAATGGCTCCTTCCTGTCACTTCCACTACAACTTGAAATTAAAGCAGTTTGTGAGCTAAATGCTTCTTGAAAGAAAGAACATTGAAATAGAAAAATATGCAATAATATAGATATCTATTCAAACTAGTAAGATAAATCAATTAAGCATAAACTACATTCTTCAACCAAGATCTTACAATATGGAAAATCAAAGTAAACATAGATGCATGTAGGGAAAAACAAGAAGTACTCTTTATTGATGATAGAAGGAGAGGTTACAACTCATTGACTGATTTTAAGTGACCTTCCAGCAAAGTTACCAAGTCTCATCACAGCATAAATCTCTCCAGCAGCAGCTCCACAAATCAAACTCTCAATTGAAAATTCTCCAGCATTTCTCTACTCAAATTCTTCCTTTTCAAACACTTAGATCTATGTTCAATATATAGATGAACTGTAGGTTTTTTTTCAATCAATAGCTTTCCAAAAATAGGCAAGACATGTTTCCATTCATGTAGATGTCAAATGGACACTTGGATCTAAAGCTTGAGACATGTGAACTCTTTTAAAAGGCACTGACCAAGTGGAGATTCCGGAACAATGAGAATTTCCATCCCAATGTGACCAATGCACCTTTGAATGTCGGGAAGTGCTTTGTAGAGTAGCCTTGCATGGGACTACCTATATATTCAATGCACTTAGGCCCCTTAGAGATTGCGTTGGTGAGCTCTCATATGTTATACAATAAGCTTCAAAACATGGAAACCTTTGCTTGATGAAATTCTTATTTGATTTGTCTTGTTTTTCTATTTTATAGCATATAGCAACTGAAATGATAGGGAATGATAGATGCTTGATCATCAGTCCTGGAGATGATTCCCAGTTAACCAGGTCATTGGGAATGATGCCCAAATTGACCTATAACAATTTCCATTTCTTTAGTGCATGTAGTATTGCCAACATTTCCTTCTCATAAATAGCTTTATGTAAATACTTTCCTTTGATTGGATGGATTTCAAAAGAAATGGGTCTTCCTTCTTGCATTAAAACAACACGAATTCCATTTACCGAGGCATCACATTCCACAATAAAGGTTTTTGTGAAGTCTGGCATAGTTAAGACCGATGCTTGGCACATTTCCTCTTTAATATGTTCAAAGGACTTGATTTCTTCAGGAGTCCATGAAAATGCATCTTTCTTCAATAATGTTGTTAGGGGTTTTGCTATTATCCCATAATTCTTAAAAAAATTGTGATAATACCATGTTCACTCGAGAAACCCTCACAACTTATTGATGGTTGTGGGGACTTTCCATTCGTTAATGGATTTAATTTTGTTAGGGTCTACCTTAACACCCTCAAGAGATACAATATGACCCATATATTCCACCTCTTGTACTCCAAAGAAACATTTGGAGTTTATTTCATATAATTGTTTCTCCTCCAATATTTTGAGCACCCTGTCAACATGTTGAACATGATCCTTCCAAGACCTATTGTATATTAGTATATCATCAAAAAATACTAACACAAATTTTCTAAGGAAGGGCTTGAAAATGGAATTCGTCAACCCTTGAAATATAGAAGGTGCATTGGTAAGGCCAAAAGGCATGAAAAAAAAAATCATAATGACCCTCATGATTTCGAAATGTTTTTTTTAGAATATCTTTGGTATTCATTCTAATTTGATGATATCTTGAATGGAGATCCAACTTCATAAAATAAATTTCTTCATTTAATTCATCCAATAATTCATCAATCATAGGTATCAGAAATTTATCTTTAATATTAAGCTTATTTAGCTCCCTATAATCCGGACACATGTGCCTTGATCAATCCTTCTTGTGCACCAATACTACTGGAGTAGAGTAATAACTTTAATTAGGTTGAATTATACCAGCCTCTAACATTTCTGCAATCATACATTCAATTTCGCTCCTTTGGACATAATGATATCTGTAAGGCATTATTTTTTGAGGAACACTTCCTAGGATCAAATGAATAACATGATCATGATCACTAATAGGTGGGAGTCCTTTGGGCTTTTTGGAAGTCCTCAATGTGATCTACCATTGAACCCTTTTGTTTGAGATTTATCAATTGGCTAAAGAAGGTGTTGCTCTTTGTATCCTCAAAATTTTCTATCATTTCCTCCGTAAAATTTTACCAAGTTACATTTTTTTTACGAGAGAAATGCCATCGATACCATACAAATGTATTTTTTTCTAAATATAAATCTGCAATGTGTACCTTTTGTCTGTTTTGTACATTATTGAGATCAAAATATTTCTCTGTTTGTAGTATCTATGATACAGGATCCTTACTATCAAACTTCCTCATATCTATCTTTGGAATATGGTGGGTCTTTAATCCAACATTAGAGTTTTTGAAATCACGATTAACATTTATTTTTTTCTCATCATGAGTTTCCTCTACTACCTTTTCGTCGTCAGGAATAATTTCTTGTATTAAAATTTTCAAACCTTCCTTCAAACCTTCCATGTCTTCTTTTCATTTTTTCATTGATGTCATCCATCTTATATTCCACACCATCCATCTTAGCTTCCATTTCATTTTTTTGTTACTTTTTCACATGGTTGAATAGATGGGGGGGGGGGGGGGGGGGATTATTTCAACACCCAAGAAATGAAAAACCTTAAAAATAATGCAGGAAAGAAACAAATTCAAAGAATGAATTCTACGAAAATAGTTTTTTCAAGAAAAAATAGGTAAAGAGCAAGCCAAAATGTAGCTGGTTACGAAGGTCAATCCCCTAGGCACCTCCCCAACAATAATTCCTATGGGATTGACCTTGGTAACCAACTGCATTTTGGTTTTCACTTTACCTATTTTTCTTGCAAAATATATTTCCTTAGAATTGATTCTTTGAATTTGTTCCTTTCCTGCATTTTGATTTAAGGTTTTTCATTTCTTGGTGCACATGGTTGAATATATTAGGGGGGAGGGGGTTCTTACAACACCCAAGAAATGAAAATCATTACAAATAATGAAGGAAATAAAAAAATTCAAATAATCAATTCTAAGGAAATAGGTTTTGCAGTAAAAAATAGGTTAAAAAAAAACCAAAATGCAGCTAGTTACCAAGGTCAATCCCCTAGCTTCCTCCCCAGAAACGACGCCAAAATTTTTGGCGTAATAAAAACCTAACAGTTATTTGTCAATTCGAGAGTTCATAAACTTAGAGGCGCAACACTTGAAATTCCAGAGAAGGACTTCAACAACCTACACTAGTTAATACAATGACACCACACCATTCTGGAAGCTGGATTCACTCACGAAAAATACTCACCACAAAATTTGACAGAAAAATTAAAACAACTTTTAAATAAGCTCTAAATAAATCAGGATAATAAAGGAATAGATCCTTGTGATTGAGTCTTAATCCTTTAAGAAAAAAAAGGAATAATTCTAAGTATAGTTAAATCTGTCTATGTTATGAATGTTTCATTCTTGTATCAAAACAATATTCCTGTACTAAAACAATGTTCTTGTACCAGAGATGAATTAAATTCCTTCACTGTGGTATTTTTTCCTGCTATAGAAACTCCGAATTCCTACACCAGGCACTCTATTCCTGCACCAAAATATTACATTCCTATACCAGGAAATAGTTATTCCTGTACTAGATATTCGGGTTCCTGTACAGAAGCATATTTACTACCAATCACAATCTACTTCACATATGCATATGCTAAGATCAATCGACTTAGGAATGAAAAATCACTCTTGAGCAATGTTGCACGAAATCCTTCAATCAACCAACAGAAAGAACTATGAAGGCCAAAATAATTTCTAACTGTAATTAAAGAGAAATATTATTGTGCAAAGAATGTAAATTGAAATCCAAAAGACAACTCTAACCCTATTGAATATATTTTACATTAATGATCATGCTCTGCTTCTAAAGGAATAGGTTTCACCAAAAGATATTAACCTGAGACAAATATAATATATTTCTTAACCATAAATGTTTTCATTATTTTATTAACAAAGAAATCATTCATCCTTAAGGAATATATCAGATATATTTAACATACGACCAGGGATCTCATTTAAACAAGGTCTTGATCAAATAAAGGTAAATAAGTGAAACAAAATACAGAGTACATCATCCAACTCTGTCTCTTTGAAATCGCTTAGGAAACAAAAGGTTGTCAGAAAAAAAAGAAGAAATATTCAAGAGATTATAAGTGTAAATACTATTTGATGTATATGAAATATTTTCAATCATACACACACTATAAACCTCTCAAATCTGACGTACATGCATCCCTTCATAAAAATTCATTAACTGTAACTCAATCAAATGGAAATCAAGACTAACTCGTTCACACCAACACGACTGAACCTAGCACATTGCGAGATACAGTGAGAATGAGATGGGTTGGATGGGCCCTAGGAAACCAGCTCGTTTCCCTCGTGAAAGATTTAAAATCATATGCAAGAAGGAAACATCACATTTACTAAGAATTCGAACTAAACAGAACTAGCATAAGATCCTTGTATTAACTCAAAGTCTGTAGTAAAGTTACATCATAAACCATAAATCCATCCTCCAACTGATTGTAGGTAAGGACGGATATCCCCCTAAACTTGATCCAACAACGTGAAAGTACAATGAATGGTTTCCCCTCCATCTCTAACATAACTCTGTTTTTTTTATAATATTTGTACATTACAAATTTGGCTTTAGACAAGCCAGTCCCTTGCAAATAAGATGAGGGATTTAATACCAAATAATTCTAATCAATAGGAGACTAGTAAAACCATTTTCCCATTGAGAATATGTAGATCTGATACGAATTTTGCATTTTTTGGCAAATCTGGGCAAGATCCTAGAATTATGGAAAACAGTCATTTTTTACAAAACTGCTTCAAATAAATGTGTGTAAATTTTAGAATAATGTGAATCTTGGGAAATGGTTCAGGTTCTAGATAATATTTTATACTAGTAAAAAACCCATTTTCTCGTATTTTTTATATTCACCTCCAACTACACGCAAATCAAGGTCAAACATGGCAGTTTGGAAACTATGCGGATTTTGAGCATATTTGTTGATTTTCTTCTAGAGACCCACACATGTGACCTGGGTGTAATTCAACTCATGGGAATGTTTTATAACACCATTTTGGACAATAAACCTCTTTGGTTTCCCTCGCAAGTTTTAGGACCCTATAATGTACCTTTTTGCTCATAAATTTTGCTATCATTCCATCCTTTTCTAGTCCATATTTAAAGCCTATATTATCACTTTAATATATTCTTCAGAAGGTATATAACATTTCTTCTCTTTACTATATGTTTAACTTGTTTTACATGTAATTTTACATTACTTTCATACTTAGCCATTAATAAAAAATATATAGTTGCTAAAACATTTTGAAGACTGCAGTTAATTCATCGTTGCTGTCTGAAGACCGCGTTGTTGAAATAGTCCAACAGTACACAAATCCCATTGCTGAAACATTATGTGATTTGCGATGTTGAAAAAATATTTCAGGTAGGGCAGCAACAAGAAAGGATAATTAAGGGAGCTATTACACTGGCCACAACAACTGCACCTCGAACCTAGCACCATCATAACCATTGTAACAATATCTTCACTATGGAAGAACAAAATATCCTATTCCATCATAGAAGATCATATCAGGTTAAGAATAGGATTTGTATGATGTAATCAAATGTGTAATAGATGTCTCCTCTTTAAATAGAGGATACATCAGCATTAGAAGGGGATTACGGAAGTTTTAGCAAGAGGGGAATTACAAAGAAGGAACATGGATGGTTTTGTAATATGTTACATTTGATGGATGAATAAAATATTGTTCTGAGCATTTCTTCTTAATTCCTTTTTCTAGGGAATCTTGTGAGAAGGAAAGGGCCCACCTTCCTCACAAGATTCACCCATTAATTTCTATAGTGTGTTAATCATTATTTTCATTTACGCCTTGTTAAAAATCTGTTTTGCTGAAATCATTTATGCATTATTGGAACTTTGTTATCTATTGTTGAAACTTTGTTTCCATTGATTGTCACATTGTTTTCATATAATTCATTCCTAGGTAATCTTTGATTATTTCAAATTGGTAATCTTGTTTACAGAATGAGTTTGTGAAAATGTGGTAGTCAGAAATAGGTGCTGAAGATTCCTACTTGGGGAATAGGGTCTTGTTCTCTGTTATAGCATAATTGGTCTTTTCTTCTGCAGATTGGTTTCCTTCCCTAGATTTTTGTTTTCTTAATGTAATCTAGGATTATTCTGATAATTTTATGCAATAGAAAGATTTATTTTGCTGTAACTCAAAGTAGAACTTCAGGTTTTTTGAAGCAAGGTGTGATTAGTGTAATTTTTACTACAACTTTTCATTGCTTTTGAGATTGAGCATATATAGTGTGTGATTGCCTTTGAAATAAAAATACTTCCCTGGGTTGACAATTTATGTAGCACTTGATTGTTTAGATTAATAAGCAATTAAAGTGACCAACATTTTGGTGATGTTGCCAGGGAAGGCAATTATAAGTTTCAAAAGCATTGATTTTCTTCTTTGAGATATGAATATTTCATGAAAGGACGCAGAGCTCACAAGAAAACTAACCCTACAGGTGGCAAGGGCAGAGGAAAGGGAGGAAGAAAGACCTTTATTGACAAGATCATATCAAAATATGAATATTCTCAGAGGCTAAGCTCTCGAAGGCCAAAGCCTCAAAATTCCCCTCAATCGAACTACGAAACAGAAGAAATTGTGAGCCCTGAAAACGTTGAGGAACCAACAAAAAACGTTGATGAGCCAGCAGAGCCAGCATAAAGCATTGAAGAGCCAGTAGAAAGCGTTGAAGAGCCAGCAGAAAACATTGAGGAGCGAGCAGAAAACATTGAGGAGCCAGTAGAAAACATTGAGGATCGAGGAAGTTCAGTAGGATATCAAGCAATGGAGGGGAACAATGAAGGATTCTTCGACGGAGGACAAGTAGATCCTGAAGGAGAGGGAAAAGATGAGAATTCTCTCTCTACCTTGGGGTTCCCTATTGGTGATCTCCCTAGAGGATCAACCCCCATGAATAATATCCCACTTTCAGCTTTACCTAACTTTCATGGTTTATCTTCTGAAGATTCTGATGAATTTATTTTCGAGTTTGATATATTATGCAGAAGTTACGATTAAATTAGAAATGCCCAAAAATTGAAGCTATTTCTAGCAACATTAAAAGGAAATGCACTAAGGTGGTTCATGAGTCTTGGAGGCCATGTAATCACAACTTGGGATCAGATGAAACAGAAATTTCTACTCAAATATCAAGACTACTGCCGGACGAGAGAAAAAAGAGAGGAACTATTTAAGATGATATAGAAGGAGGACGAAAATATGGAGGAATTTGTGGAAAGACTACAATATAATTTGCAGAGATCCAATCATCCCGATGTAAGTAAAGATATTATTAAAACAATATTATTAAAAGGATTAAGGGATGACTGTCTAGATATGCTAAATATGCTTGGTAAAGGGGGCATATCTAAAGAATCATATGATGAAATTGTTAACCTCTGTAAAAGATGTTCAAAAGGAGCTGCAAGGAACAGGTCAAACAGCAGGGATACCACATATTCAAGAGTTCAAAAATGAACCAGTGGAGGAGCAACAAGAGATGAAATAGGTAATTTACTTGAGGAATTTAAAACTGAAATGTTAAGTTCTTTTGCTTCACATATTGACACCTTTCAGGTTAAGAAGAAACAAGCCGAAGCAAAAGTGGCTTTGTCTGTCTTTTGCCCCAAATGCAGAGATAAACACCCACTAAGGGAATGCCCATTGGACAAGGTGCCAATTTGCACCCTTTTTGAGAAGGATCGTGAAACAAAACAATGCCCTTCTTTAACAGGAGTAAAAGCAGCATTGCAACCAACCAAAGAAGAAGTTGAAGTGGTCTATCTGTTGACACAGAGAAGGCAATGGAAACTCTGAGGACAAGGTATGAACTCTAATATGCCATTTACATCTTCTAATCATTGGAACAATTATCCTTCTTTTAGTCAAGAAAATTACCCTCCCTTTAATCAAATGCAATACCCGCCCTTCAATCAAATGAATTACCGACCCATGCAACAAACAAACCCTCCCTTTGTAGACCCAGCAATGTGGAATCCTTGGCCTCCACAAAAACAATATTACTTTAACCAATGGAATCCAAATTGGAGGGGTCAACAACTCCTGTTTCCAAATCAATTTCCTCAATTTCAGCAACCACTCCCTCTACCATCAGGTGCTCCACCAAATAATCAAATGATGAGACCCCAGCTACCTGTACAACCAAACCCTAACCCCAATAATAAAGCTATGCAAGTTATTGATATTCAGAACCAACTTATACTTCTTGTTTTCCCTGCACAATGAAATGATATTCATTTACGATCTGGGAAAATAGTTGAACCCATTATTGATGACATTACCTCTTCTAATTCTGATAAGGAAGAGACAGAAAAACATGACTCACATGAAGAGGTACCACCACCCTCTAATAAGGGTATTGGAACAACAGAACCACCATTCCCTGAGCGTTTAGCTTTAACTAGAATGCCTGAGCCACCTGCTTTCAATCTTCTAGGGGAATTACATAACCCTTATGTTAAAATTCCACTCTTACAAGAACTGAGAGATATACCAATTTATGCCAGAACTATGAGATATATTTGTGTTAAGAAACCCGGTAGGAAAGCTAAATATCCCCTTACAGTTCATGTTATGGGTGATCTATCTGCATTAATGTCCGGTAAAGCTCCCCCAGTTAAATATGGTGATCCCAGCCATCCTTCTGTCACAGTGCAAATTGGAAAAACAATAATTCCTCGAGTTCTGGTAGATTTAGGTGCTGCTATAAATATTATGACCCTTGAAACTTCACAATTGTTACAGCTGAAGAACGTAATCAGAGATACACCAACCATTCTATAGTTAGTTGACCATTCTATAATCAAACTGGAAGGATTTATTGAAGACCTAACCATATCAGTTGAATCCTGGAATTACCCAGTCGACTTTGTGGTGTTATAGACTAAAACAAAGTTGGGAGGACATCCTCTAATTTTGGGAAGGCCCTGGTTAGCCATAACCGATGCCTTTATCAGCTGTAGATTGGGTTCAATGATAATTTCCAATGGATATGAAACTAAGCATCTTACTCTTTACCCTCATGCTACACCCATGATTAATAATGATAATTTTGTATGGATGGACTATGATGATCATGATACTCAACCTATTTTGACTATCGGACAAGCTTTAAGCCTTAAAGATACCACTAAGGATGAGGTAATTAATAATTTTATTTGTGAACCCTCCTCTATGATTCCAGAAACACATAATCAACTGGCTGCACTTTTGAAATCAGATACCCAGGAAAAGCTTAAACCTGAAGATCTTCCTCAAACATCAACCACCATCTCTTCTAAAAGTATATCGGTAGAAATTGAACCTGGAAAAACACTGAACATAAACCCCAACTTGATAGTTGCTGAAACACAACAATTAATGAAGTTACTTCTTGAAAATAAGGAAGCATTCGCATGGGACTATACAGATATCAAGGGAATCTCTCCTGAATTATGTACTCATCGTATCTATATTAACGAAGGTTGTCGACCAATCTGTCAACCTCAATGATGAATGAACCCTAATTTAAGGGAAATTGTTAAAGAGGAACTTCAAAAATTTCTTAATGCAGGGTTTATATATCCTATATCTGACAGTGAATGGGTTTCCCCGTTGGTAATAGTTCCTAAGAAAAACGGGAAATGGAGAGTGTGTGTAGATTATAGAGCCTTAAATAAAGCCACTCAAAAAGACCACTTTCCTTTACCATTCATTGATCAGGTGTTAGATAGCTTGTCAGGGAAGAAATTCTTCTCCTTTTTAGATGGGTTTAGTGGGTATAATCAGATCAAAATTGCACCCCAAGACCAAGATAAGACCACTTTTACTAGTCCCTGGAGAAATTTTTCTTATAGATTTCTCCCATTTGGACTATGTAATGCACCAACAACCTTTCAAAGAGAAGTTATAGGAATCTTTTCTGACATGCTTAATGACTCTATGGAAATATTTATGGATGACTTTACCCCTTATGGTGTGTCTTTTGAGGATGCATTACAGAATCTTGAGAAAGTACTTAAACGATGTGTACAATCTCACCTCTCCTTAGTACCGAAAAATTTCATATGATGATGAGTGAAGGAGTAGTACTTGGACATTTTATTTCATCTCAACGAATTCAGGTAGATCCATCCAAAATACAAGTCATTAAGAACCTTCCTATTCCTAGAACACAAACAGATGTGAGAATTTTCTTAGGACATGCAGGATATTATAGGAGATTTATTAAAAAAATTCCAAAATAGCTTCTCCTTTGTTTTTGTTACTTATGAAAAATGTTGAATTCAAGTGGACTAATCTTTGCCAGGAAGCATTTGTTGAACTCAAGCATCAGTTATCTATAGCTCCTATTTTAAGGGGACTTGATTGGGCACTTCCCTTTCATATATCCTCTGATGCTTCAGATACTGCAATTGGAGTTGTCTTGGGACAAGAGGAAAACCATCCTCCTTATGCTATCTACTTCATTAGTAAGAATATGACTCCTGCTAAGCTTAATTACACAGTTATCGAAAATGAATTTTTAGCAGTAATTTATGCTATTAATAAATTTTGACATTACATTACTGGTTACTCTACTTTTGTCCATACTGACCACTCAGCTATTAAGTATTTAATGAGAAAATCTGTCACAAATTCTCGAGTCACCAGACGGTTATTGTTATTACAGTAATTTGATATTACAATTGTAGATAGACCAGGAAAAGAAAAAGTAGTTTCTGATTTCCTTTCTTAGTTAAAATCTTATGATAATACTCCAGTAGATGATTCCTTTCCTGATGAATATTTATTTGCAGTATCTACTCACTCACCATGGCATGCAAACATTGCCAATTATCTGGTTGCAGGGAAGTTACCATCACACCTATCCCATCGAGAGAAAAGAAAAATCATTCAAAAAAGTGCTCGGTATAGCTGGATAAGTGGGTGTCTCTTCTACACAGAACTTGATCATGAAATTCAAAGATGCATTAGAGAAGATGAGGCTTATGATGTACTAAAATCTTGTCATGATGGCCCTTGTGGAGGGAATTTTGCTAATAAGAGAACAACACATAAAATTCTTAGGATGGGTTATTATTGGCCCTTACTCTTTAAATATGCAAAGAAATACATCCGGGCCTATGATATCTGTCAGAGAATGAGTCAACCTAATCATAGAGATGAAATGCCATTAAACCCCCAGGTAATACTTGAACCATTTGAAATATGGGCCTTAGACTTTGTAGGACCCATTAATCCTCCATCCAACCAAAGAGTTTATATATTGGTCTGCACAGATTATATGACTAAATGGGTGGAGGCTAAATAATTCCTTAGAGCTAATGAAGAAATTTTCCTAGCTTTCCTATTTGAAGAGATCTTTGTTAGATTTGGAGTGCCTAGAGAGCTAGTTACAGATGGAGGACCTCCTTTCACTTCTTATGGTTTTAAATCCACCCTTCAAAAATATCATATTCATCATAGAATGACTACACCATACCAACCCCAAGCCAATGGATAGGTGGAAAGTACAAAAAAAGTAATAGAAGCCATTCTAACAAAAACAGTGAAGGAAAACCGGAAGGATTGGTCTCAAAGGCTCCCTGAAGTGCTATGGGCTTACAGAACTACCTAGATAAATACTACAGGATTTCCCCCCTATGAATTGGTTTATGGTAAAAGTGTTGTTTTTCCTGTGGAATTTGAAATTAAAACCTTAAGGACTGCTTTAGCTTCTAACCTTGATTTGACTGATGCACAGACATCTAGGTTGCAGCAACTTCATGAATTGGATGAAAAAATATTAGATGTCATTCATCAGACAACTATGATCCAACAACAGAGAAAAAAATGGCATGATAAAATCATCAAGCATAAGCAATTCCAAAAAGGTAATTGGGCTTTATTGTATGAATGTTGGTTTGAAAAATTTCAAGGGAAGCTACGTACAATATGGCTAGGACCATACGAAATAGATGTTGTTTTCCCCAATGGAACAGTAAGGCTCTTAACAATTGATGACTCTAAAACACCGTTATTAGTAAATGGTCATCAACTCCATCTGTACCAGTGCCCCATTTCCAAAGAAGATTTTAAGGCTACTTGCATGGCAGATTCACATTATCTCTTTTTAGGGGAGTCTCCTGCCCCTCATTGCATTTAATTTTCTGAATTGTATTTTTAGAATTAGAACTAGATTTCTTAACTAATAATCCTTGTCAAGGGCTGGCATGTTACATTTAGTTATTTTGCAAATTCTCCATTCAGGAAAGGTACTGAGAAAGAACAATCTCACTACAAGCAGATCCAAGCTTAATTTTGTGAAGAATTTCTCCTCTTACTTCAACCCATTCATAGTTCATTCCCCATCTTCCAGTGTTCTTTCAACATTCCATCATTCATCCCCCCTCATTTCTTTTCCCCTTTTCATGTCATTCCTCCCTTTTTCCCATTTCTGAAACAACACTCTTCAGCAACATTTTCCCCATCTTTCCCATTGCTAAAACACCACTCTTCAATGAAACTTCACCCACTTTTCCCGTTGCTGAAACACCATTTTTCTTCAAAGACATGACCATGCAGCATTTCCCGTCATGAAATTATATTCTTCAATTCTTTCATTTTCACTTCTCTTATTTCTCATGCTAATTTTTTCCTTTCACTGCCTTCTCCTATGATTAAAAAAACCTCTAATATAATCTCCCTCATGTTTCAAAAAGCTTCCAAAGTTTCTTCCATAACTATTGTTGATCTATTATGAACAAGCACTATATTTTTCGAAGTACGAATTAAAGGTAAACATGAGGTATGTAAATTTTATATGTAAGTACAATTAAACTATGGTTAAATGAGAAGATTTTGTTTATTATTACCACAATCCCCACACAATTAAAGTTATCATTTCAGTCATAGTTGGGGGGGAATATCAAAAATTTACGCCATCATTTCACAACAAGTCGATTACCGTCACTTTTCTTACTTATTACCTCGTCTCTTCACCATAATTCCATGTTCTCATTCATAAAACTTAGTATATTCAAGTGTGATAACTTGGCTCTTTTACTGTGCATTTTACCAAAGATGATTAACTATGGGAGGACCTGCTATTCGACATGAACCTGCCCCGATAACCCTACTCGAATTATACCCAGAGGTATACCAGATTTTTCAGTAGGAAGGCTGGGTAGGATATTTTCAGAGGCTTCAAGAATTTGATCCACAACAGGTTATTGAATTTGCACGGAATCTTCAGGAAGATCATTCTATAGTTCAAGGAGTTCGGATTCCAGTCTCAGAGGGTGACATAGCACAGATTTCGGGCCTCCCTATCACTAGCATTTGATGGTTCAGCTGGAAACATATCATTCTTAATGCACAATAGGATTTTCTCCTGCCAGGAGAACAAGTTGAGCCTAAAGGCCGGGGTGTCTGACTCAACTCGTTGCCACCTCCTTGGCCGAAAGTTGTAGAGTTTGTTAAACATTACCTCACCTGTGAAAGATGCTACCAGTTATTTTACCAGCATTATTTTGTCTTGTTAAATAATTTACGACATGGTAGACTATTGAACATTCCTTATTATTTACTTGGATGTCTTAGAAACATGTCTCATTATTGTAGACAGGTAAAATTCCCTCTCTTTCCCTCACCCATCACCGTCTCGTCTAGTTATTAATCTGAAAAGTTTTTTCTCAAAAAAAACCTCCCTTAAACAATCTACCCATAGACCCTCAGCAAGCTACTGAAAATCCCCAAGAATAGCAACCACAGAACACCCCTGACCCTCTAGAAATTCCACCCGCAGAACCAATTGATCCAATTAACCCTCCTACCATATCAAGTCCATCTCACAATTGATCAGAATCATTTGATCCTACAGTTCATATCTCTAGTGATGATTCTCAAGCAGATAACCCCCCCTCCTCTATTTGAAAAAGGAAAAGGCGAAGCACGACCACCTTTCTATCAAAAATACAAATGAGGGCCTCAACCAAAGTAGCCACCACTTCTCATAGCCCTCCCCCTCAGGAAAAATCCACTCATAAAAGAAAAAAGTGAACTAATACATTCCCTACCTTTTTACCTAGAAGACGAATGAGGGCGTCAATCGAAGCAGCCACCATTTCCACTACCCTACACTCTCAACCCATTATTCTAAAATCCCATACACCACCACAACCCCAAATCCCGGAATCTTTACCTGTTTCACCTAGGGGCACTGAAACACAAGAACCAAATGCCCAGGGTAGTACGACATCATTTTCTTCAGAACAAGTAGCTATCACACAAGAACCAGCTACTCATTCAGTAGCTGTTACACAAGAACCAGCTATAGCTACCACACAAGAACGAGTTACAGCTGAAACACAAGAACCAGTTGCTGACGTACAAGAACTAGATGCCCAGGATGTTTTACATCACGTAGCTGTTACACAAGAACCAGCTACTCATTCAGTAACTGCTACACAAGAACCAGTTACTGAGACTGTTACTGTTACACAAAGCCCAGTCACCCTAGCTTCCCTCTTACAAAAAAATGAGTTTTTAAGATCATAACTGGAAGCCTAAAAGCAAGAATTGGTAATGGCAAGGGAAGCCTATGACAAGGAGCTTAATTTGTATACCCTAGCTCATGTAGCATCCATGGCAGAGAAAAACAAATAAAATGATCAGTATAAAGAATACATGTGCAACCAATGTGAGAATATTTATCATCAAGCGGGATATAAAGTAGTTCAAATTCCAATGTCGGGAGCATATACGTCTTCTACAGTCAAAGAGGAATTCCCTATTGTTATAGAAGAACCAGTAGGGCCTTCAAAAATTCCAGAAAAAGAATCTAATTTACAAGTACCCTGTCCTACTGTAATTGTTAAATCTGAAATTCCTATTCAGACTATACCTCAGCCTACCACTTGCAATACTAAAACACAAACTGAACCATGGGATGAGCTAGAAATAATGAACAAGTGGAGGAAAGAGTATGCCATTTCGCAAGGAAAAATCTTGCAGGAGCATAACTTACTTTGGTAAAACCACATATATTCAAACTGGGAGGCTTTGGAGAAAATACTCCAACAATATCTCGGTCATAAGAACCAGAATAAAGAGTTAAAAACAAAATTTCTCCTGATGTTTGATTTGGTACAGAAACTATTGGCTGCCAGAAAACCATCTTTAAATTACTCTCTTTTCCTTGCAGAACGCCTTACAGTCTTTAAGATAAAAGCAATAAAATATGGAAGGCCCTATAAGGTGTTTAAATCTGAATATTTTGTGCAAAATTTTGCAGAGGCCTCTACTAGTGATCAACATTTACTGTGTGAATTATATCTTCATAATGAAGCCATTCCTGAAAATAGAAACCTTAATCTTAACCCTCTTGTTGGTGATATCCAGATTCAGGCATTTGCCTCTTTCCTTGCCAACCAGATTACGTGGCAGACTACTTTTCTAGAAGCCAAGCATAATGAAGATAACCGTCTCCTCTAGATACGACCAGAACCATAGAACCCTGCCACCTTTGTTGCAGAATATTATCAATTTCTGCAAAAACCAGGAATGACTCAACATATGCGGCAACTATAGGCAACAGTACTCCAGGACTGTAAACACTTTATTAAGGCCAAAGAAATTTCTTCCTTAAGAGAAAATAACATGTTTTTGCAACAATCTTCTAAGTAAAAGCAGGAGTATAATCCTCTCAGTCCTACTAATCTTGAAACAATAATTTCTAGGGTACCTAACTACATCAAATGTGTCTAGAAATGCGCTGAAAAATGGATAGGGTATCACTTTCATTTTTCTATTCTGTGGATGCCAACAGAGGAATATCATGCTCATCATAGGTTGGCCAAGAAGGATGAAGCACCAGCCTGGAAAAAGATGAAAAATGTGCAAGGGTTCAGAGCTTCAATAGATTGTACCTTCTATAGCTACTGCATAAGTAACTTGCATGCCAAGAGCCAGTATTCGGATTCTGATTCAGATTGAAGTTTCCTAAGGACATGTAACCTTTTTAGTTGGGGGGGATGTTAGGACACTGTAATGTACCTTTTTGCTCATAAATTTTTCTATCATTCCATCCTTTTCCAGTCCATATTTAAAGCCTATATTATCACTTTAATCTATTCTTCCAAAGGTATATAAATTTTCTTCTCTTTACTATATGTTTAACTTGTTTTACATGTAATTTTACATTACTTTCATACTTAGCCATTAATCAGAAATATGTAGTTGCTAAAACAGTTTGAAGAATGTAGTTAATTCATCGTTACTATCCGAAGACTGCGTTGTTGAAACAGTCCAACAGTATGCAAATCCCGTCGCTGAAAATTTTTGTGATTTGCGATGATGAAACAGTATTTCAAGTATGGTAACAACAAGAAAGGATAATTAAGGGAGTTGTTACACTAGCTGCAACAACTACACCTCGAATCTAGCACCATCATAACCATTGTAACAACATCTTTGCTATGGAAGAACAGAATATCCTATTCCATCATAGAAGATCAGATCAGGTTAAGAATAGGATTTGTATGATGTAATCAAATGTGTAATAGATGTCTCCTCTTTAAATAGAGGAGACATCAGCATTAGAAGGGGATTACGGAAGGTTTAGCAAGAGAGGAATTACAAAAAAGGAACATGGATCGTTTTATAATATGTTACATTTGACAGATGAATAAAAGATTGTTCTGAGCATTTCTTATTAATTCCTTTTTCTGGGGAATCTTGTGAGAAGGAAAGGGCCCACCTTCCTCACAAGATTCACCCATTAATTTCTGTAGTGTGTTAATCATTATTTTCATTTACGCCTTGTTAAAACTCTGTTTTGCTGAAATCATTTATGCATTATTGGAACTCTGTTATCTATTGTTGAAACTCTGTCTCCATTGATTGTCACATTGTTTTCATATAATTCATTCCTAGGTAATCGTTGATTATTTGAAATTGCTAATATTGTTTACAAAATGAGTTTGTGAAAGTGTGGTAGTCAGAAACAGGTGCTGAAGATTCCTACGTTGGGAATAGGGTCCTGTTCTTTGTTATAGCGTAATTGGTCTTTTCTTCTGCAAATTGGTTTCCTTCCCTAGATTGTTGTTTTCTTAATGTAATCCAGGATTCTTCTAATAATTTTTTGCAATAGAAAGATTTATTTTTCTGTAACTCAATATAGAACTTTAGTTTGTTTGAAGCAAGGTATGATTAGTTTAATTTTTACTACAATTTTTCATTTCTTTTGAGATTGAGCATATACAGTGTGTGATTTCCTTTGAAATAAACAGACTTCCCTGGGTTGAAAATTTATGTAGCACTTGATTGTTTAGATTAATAAGCAATTAAAGTGACCAACAACAAATGTGTCGAGATGTCAAAGCCCCAAATCGATGCATAAATGCTAATGTAGGAGTGCTGGTGCAGGAACAAAACTTGGTGCAATTAATTGTTGATGCATATGTATATTTTATCATGACTTCATGTGCCTTCCTAGAAAAACACAAGAACAATCATTAATAATCATTTTGATGAAAATATTATTGAAAGAAAGGAAATAGGTTAAATAATGAACAACTACCTGATCATGCTCGAAGTTTAAGATACTAGCCCAACAATTGTGCAAAATGATAGTAATAGCAATGAAAAAAATGAGTAACCATATGATGAAAACGTGAATTGAACATGAAAATTCTAAGGCCTAACACATTTTTTGTCACCCCTTACTTCCTCCTCGACCATGGTCATTTTGTATTTTCTGAGTGGTGTTGAGGATTTTTTTGTGTAAGATCTTTGCCCCACTCTCCTATTGTTTAAATTCAACCATCCCTTCTACTAGTGCAACCCATTCGTATTTAATTTTTTCCTTTATAACTTGTGTTATCCAAGGTAAGCATGGTGTTGGGCCAAAATTTTAAATTACGGATAAAACACGCTTCCCTAGACAGATGACAATCTAGAACAATAGATTAAAGACTATACGACTACCTTTCCTAACTCAGAACAAACACATAGAAAGGATTAGAGGCTTACTTGTGATCCAAGCGCTTCTAAATGGATCCTTCTGTCGCTTCCGTTGTAGCTTCAAATTCAAGTGATTTGTACGAAATGCTTCCTGCAAGAAAGAACACTAAAACAACGGAAGATAGCAATAATACAAATGTCTATAAAGTTAGTTAGATATATAAGTAAAGAATAAACCATATACATCGAGCTAAGATCTTACAACATGGAAAATCAAAGCCAATACGGATGTAATGGGGGAAAAGTAACTTGTATTCTTTATTGATGATAGAAGGAGGGATTCTGACACGATGAGGCCTGATACCTGGCAACAACAAGGGGGATAACCACCCGGTCCAGCCCTTAAAACAATTCCTTTTCCATTTGGGATAGTGGCTCTGATTGGATATAATGGGAAAAGTTTCCCAGAATTGGGTTTTTGTTTGATTGTTGGGTTTCTCTCAAGGGATTTACATGAAGAATTCCTAAAAACTAAATAAAATTTATTCTAACATGCAAAACTTGAAATTGAAACTAATTTAATCTAACCTGGGATGATATTAATTCGATGTGATCTAAAATGATATCTATTCAATCTGTGATGATTAATATCATCACATATTTAATAGAATTATTACTTTGTAAGATGATTCTCTTGAAAAACAATTAATCAAAATAAAATGAGAAACATATCGCATATATTTAATGATCATATACAAAGACAAGTCAATTCCTATCTTTATATCGTACAGTAGTGCAACTGATATTTCAAACAAAAACAATGGATTTCATATATCATTCATGAAATTTGGATTCATCACTAATATTCAAAACATAACTAGCATACATGATAATAGTACCAGATGTGTACCGTCATGTTCATCTGATCAATGATAGTAGGTCACATTCAACTCATACATCAGTAAGTCTTTCAAAGAATACAGAAGTGCATCAACAGTGATCAACAAAATTATATGTAACTGAAATGGCCGTGTTCCATTATTTCATCAAGACATCCACAAACTTACTTACAATTAAGCATTTTTGTAGTTATTCTCAATAAAGTGCAGACCCTTCTCTAAATGCATGAGAAGGGTTTAAATACTATGCTAATTACCTACAAAAATATTATACAAAAATATCTTATGAGGTGGTTTCAAACAACCTTCCTCATCTTTAGTATCTATTTGCTAAAAATTAAAAAACAAAATAACTAATAATCATGTTGGATGATAAATTACTACCAGTTGCACTTTTTTGCTCACAAATGTCAGACATTGTTTGAACTTGTGGAGGTTTTCCAGATTCTATATTCATTTGTGCAGCAAATATAGCGTCCAGTAAAAGCAGCTATATTCTCTGTATGGAGTGCAGAAAGCAGTTCAGTGTCATGATCTGATTGTGTGGTTTTACCAATAGCTGCCAGTATGCTTCCCAATCAGTTTTCTTTAGCTGTAGAAGTGTTTCTTCCCTGAGTTGACCAGCTTCTTTCCAAATTTTTTCTAAATATTTGATATCAGGAAGAGATTTGAGATTTCCTTCTCTGATAAGCTTGAAAGTATGTAATAATGGTTAATAATTTTAACCATATTCTTTGATATACATGCTGCTTTGGCTATGGCTAATTCTGCTTGTTTCACTCGTGCATCCCAGTCTATAAAAATAATATCTTTGAAATTTTCCTTGATCTTTGGGAGATCTAACTTCTTCCCTTCTTCTATATCTTTTCATTCAATATAATTAGAGATTTTGATATTAAGTTCATTGAACTCAATCCTTTGATCAATGACTGTGTTTGTTAATTGTTCACTGAGTTCTATATGTGGAATTATGTTTGACATTTGTACAACAAATATATTTTTTTGTTTTGAGCGTAAGGCACTTAATGCCGATGCTTCTTTTATGAATTCCTAGGAATTCCTTCGTATTTGGTAAGATCTTCTCTCAATTTTTCAATCAGTGAATTTTTGCTAGATAAGTCATTTTCATGACTTATCTTAAGCATTTCTATCTCTTTTTGTACTTTGAGAAGTTGTTGTTCCACTTTCCGATTTGAACTCTTTCTTTCTTCATCTAGTTGTTGTTGTAGTTCCATGATTTTGACATCCTTTTCTTGGATCAAAATAGATACTTTTGCTGCCTTATCAATTGTCGCAATGGTATATGCACCAGCAAATTGAGATAGCCAAGTTAAATTTTCAATCGTATTTGATGGAGTATCTTTCCATACTACTTCCATAACTTCATTCCTCGGTGGTGTTTCAATTCTCCTTCTTTTCCTTTGTTTTCTCACTACAGCCTTATGAAAAGGGCTATAGAATACATCTAGTGGGGGAATATCAGTAACCTTGAGGATAATCTCATCAGTCGGTTATGTAGGAATGATTTTCATTTCTTGGGATATTATCTCAGGAGTTTCAATGATTTGATTTTTTGAAACTATTTGTTGCTGAGGAGTCTAGAATTTTGTATTCTTTTGAGATGATGATGCCTTTGGAGTATTTGTGAATGTATTGCTGAATTAAGTACAGATTTTATCTAATTCACTTTGATTTTTTGAACTTAATTGTTCTGCTCTGATTTCTTGAATAGCTTTAATCGTATGAATGGTAATCAAAACATCCTGTGGAATCCATCTGAGTCTTTTTTCTCTGCATTCATTGGATCTCTGTATTTCTTCTGGATTCAGGTTCAATTTGACAAAAATTAGGATTTCTTCAAAAGTCTCGGCAGACTGCAAAATATGTTCAAATCTATCATCAATGTGCACAATAGGTTTGAGTTTGACTGACAAAGTGAATTTGTTAGCAACCTTTTCTGGGTTGAACTGTCTGGAGGGTAAAATGGGGTGCTTTAACAGCTCAATCTTCTGACATTCTTTCAATGCGTGATTGGAATTTCTGATTGTAAATGACCCACATGAAATTGGAAAACTTGGGCACAAAGACATTTTACTATCTTTAAAAGCTTTAGTGAGTCCATTACCAACATTTTGGTAAGTGATTTCTCTTTCCATCAACTTGTTTGAAACATATAATGGAAGAATATGCGGGGAGCAGAGCTTCCAAAAACTCTAATATAGGAAAATTATTCTTCAATAAAACTTCTACCTATCATTTGAAGGTCCGTAAGGGCTTCCTTAGTGAACCTAGGGCTCACTGTGTCATACATAAATTGGTGTAACAGTAATACAACACCATAGCAGAACCTATGAAAATTTTGTGCATAATTATGTTCCTATATCTCTTTATGACTCAAATGTATCGGGGTAGGGTTTTCAGAGGCCCATTTCCCTCCCATAACTGGAAATTTGGTAGAAAAATAGATAGCATCAAAAATGTATGCAGACATATAGAATTGGGGAAAAAATTTGGAGGGAGAAGTTCTGGTTTGGTGATATTCATTAATTGCCTTAACTAGATTATCTAAAAGGATAGTTGCCCAATTCATTATGAGGGAGTTAACAGAGGAGTCAATTAAGGGAAGCCAATTTATGGAGAACTTGGTATTATCACGTAAACCATATATTCTAGATAACATTACTGCTGCAAAGTTGTAAGGGTTTGCTAATGACGTGATAGGATACATACCGGTTTTCTCATATTTGAACTTGTTGTCTAATTTCCTCCAACCTTGAATTGCCTTGAATGGGTCTTGGTTCTTCTCAGAAAAATTTGCAACAAACTGACTATTGTAGGTATCTTGCGGGTTGGGCAACTTATACATGATCTTCGGATCTTTAAGTCTGAAATAACCTAGAATCTCATCCTTGTAGGTTCTTAACTGTCTATCTTTGATCATTGATTTATCAAGCACCTATCTAATCATGTTGGTATATGGAAGAAGTGTAGCTCTCACTGGTATTCTATGGAGGAAAGAACGTGCAATATATTTGAATTGCAAGTCTAAATGTGTTGCATCATCTGCAGTTCTCGTGACTTCCACTACTTCTGGCTCTTCGTCTTCAAGTATAGTGTAAATAACTTGTCATTTAGTATCTCTCCCATCAGCAGTGCAAACAGTATCAGGGACTATAGGTGCCATTCCTGTTTGTTTTAATTCTACAATAATCTGTTTGTCATGCTTTTGAATAACTTTGCAAAAGGACATTTCTTTGAAAGGAAATCCCTATTAAAGACAGAGTAAATGATCAAATTATGGAAGATCTATTGAAATTATCTGTTTTGAAAGGAAAAAGCTGTAAAACAGCTATATCATTAATTAATCATGACGCATCCATAACTATTTACATTGGGATGATAAAACATAATTAATACTTTCTGACATGATTTATTTTGAGTAAAAACTTCTATTAAAACCTGTCAAATCAATTTCATCATGCCCTTTGACCCTGTCTTAGTGATGATTATTGCCTTTTGTTTATGCGATATGCGATTTCGTGAAATCGCAATATCGTAATATCGGAGTTTCGTTAAGGATTTCTTAAATTTTGGTAGTGTAAATCTGCGATATGTGATTTATTATGTCGCTTGCGAAATTTCAAATCAGCAATCACAAAATTGGGATTTCATTGATTTATTGTTTTAACTTAAGAAAAGATTTGTGTGATATTGTGATTTGCGATAAAGATGTTTTTATTTAAAAAGCTTTAATGTTTTTTTTGGAGTTTTATTTTTATCAAAAGACAAAAATACTTTCATAAAAAGGGTCCCTATTTTTATTTATCAAAGGTCTAAATAATTAGTTAAAAATAAAAATGGGGGGGTTGTTGCATAGCACAAAAATTGGCGATTCACTTGGGAGAACTAGATATCTCTTATTGTTTTATTTTTACATTTATAAACTTTCAAAACAAAGAAAATATATAAGAATAAATATAATATGATTCATGAATTAAACAATATTTTTTTTCAGAATATAATCTATTTGCCTATATCATATCTTCTAAATTAACTCCTTCTGTGATAATATATAGGTATCTATATCAGTCAGTAATTAGATAAAAAGATAAAGTAGGTTTTCTCTAAAATTGGTTTTATAGATTTTTTACTCATTTATAACAAATAGAGCTATTGTTGCCAGCATGAATTTATAGCCTTGAGAGGGTTATCTTTTAAACAATAATGATTCATGGTCCCATCCAAATTTGATTTCTTATTTTAAAAATATAATTATGACATATCATTAACTTTATTTTTCTTGATACATTTTCAAAATCATTGTCCAAGTTTCGTAGCCTGATAATGACAATGTCCTTGACTGATAGTAATTTAGACTGAACAAGATGGCTCGTGATGAGATCCCTTGTCTATTGATTTTTTATAATCATATAGCTATTACCCTGTTATAGTATGCAGTTTTGGTAATATCAGTCTACATTATTTCTCTATGATCATGATAAACAAGCTCGTGATGATACTTATTTTATTTTAAATTTGTTCATTGTATATATTTATTTTTTATTTTTTATATTTCTAAAGAAGAAATTTTATCAGATAGGATGAATCATTAGCTCATTTAAGAGTTATGGATGATAATTTTAGAGTTGATAGATACCTTTTTGTAGAGAATCCTTGCTAAGTTAAAAATTTCCTTTTCAGACTGATACATAATAACTATATTTTATGATATCTAGAGTCTTTTTTGGAAATAAAATGGCTTCAGTAATTTAAATTTATCTAAAAAAATAATGTTTATTCATTTCTCATAATTATATTCATATTTCTCTTTACTTATTTATAGAAGCGAAGGATCAAAATAATTTATCAAAAATTTTGAAAATTTGAATGAACCAATGATGATGTTATTTACATCTTGTATTTTCCTAAAGAAAAAATAAAATTTAAAAGCTTGGTTTTCTAAGAGAAATATTTTTTAATAATTTCACCATTTTCAGGCAAGGAATCTTTTCTACCTGATAAGTCTTGTAGCAAAAAGGTAGATAAGCCTATTTTTTCGATGATTTGAAATGGACCAAGCCATAATCTTTGGAATTTTGTATGCTTACATTTTTCTTCATGTGCCTTATCCCATTTTAAAGTAAGATATCCTATTTCAAAAAATTTTGAACTGGTGGATGATGTGTCAAATGAGGTTTTCACTATTTGTTGATGATGAACATGAATAACGTTAGCTTTTTCTCTTTTTTCTTCCATTTTAAGAATTTGATCTTGTCTAATTTGATGGGAAGATGAAGGATTTTCATCAATAAAATGCACTAAAGTCAATGATGGTATTGTTATGTTTGTGGGTATAACTTCTTCTTTCCCATAAACTAACATAAATGGAGAAGTACCTATTGATGCTTTCTAGGTGATTCTATCTGCCCAAAGAGAAAATTATAGTTCTTTGTGCCAATTTTTATGATTTTGTTCTATAGTTTGTTTGATGATCCTTATGAGGTTTTTATTTGTAGATTCAGCTAATACATTACCTTGTGGATAATAATTAGCTGAGTATTTTAATTTAAAACCTATTTTCAAAGAGAATTCTATCATGGCATTTCTAGAAAAGTAAGATGCATTATCAAATATCAAAGCTGATGGGAGACTGAACCTGGTGATTATGAACTGATCAATCAAATATGTAATACTTTGCGTATTAACCACCTTTAATGGGATAGCTTCTATCCATTTTGTGAAACAATCTATCGCATTTAGAATATATATGTGATGTTTTGAAGAGTTAGGAGTTATTTCACCTATAATATATAACCCCCATTGTTCAAATGGTTGTTGGATATTTGCTGGCTGTAATGGAAATGCTGCTTTTTTCTCTCTTCCTGCTACATTTTGACACACTTTTCATTTTCTTGCATATTCATGTGCATATTTAAATAGAGTTGGCCAATAATATCCAGCATGCAATATTTTATGAGTTGTGGTGTCTCCTCCGAAATGACCTCCAGTTGGTCCATCATGTAATTCTTGCACTACTTTTTCAGCTTCAATTTTTTCTAGACATCTTAATAATACATAATCATAATTCCTTCTAAATAACACATCATCTATCAATTGATATTGATTTTCTTTAAGTCTCAGAGCCCGCTTTGCCGTGTAATTGAGATATAATGGAACATATCCATTTTTCAAGAAAAAATTTAGATCATCATATTGTGACTGAGAATCATTTAGGCTTACCTTGGACAGTTTTATTTCATTTGATTGATCTTCTTCTGTTGATGCATGAGAAGCTCCAGTTAACATCCTGCAAATACCTTTTCCTTTAAAAAATTTAGCAGGGTGTATCTCTACATCATATTATTGAAGTGTGGTAACCCAATTTTCTCTCTTCTCTCCTAATTCTCGTTGGATTAATAATTGCCTTACCGCTGAGTAAGGTACTATTATTTTAGTATGTGTCTTTAGGAGAAAGGGTCTAAAATGTTTCAAAGCTTTAAATATAGCATAATCTTGTTTTTCCATAGCTGAATAATTCAACTCAGCACCTTGTAGATTGGAACTAAAAAATGCAATTGGTGCTTCAATGTTTTGATTATTTAATTGCGTTAGAACTGCTGTGTATGATGTGTCGAAAGAAAATGTGTATAATATAAATGATTTAAGAAAAATAGGAGTTGTTAAAGAGGGGGCTTCTATGATGGATTTCTTAATCAAATCAAAAGAATTTCTCTCTTCTTTTCCCCATTTGAAGATTGAATTTTTCTTGATCATTGATTGCAGGGGTAAAATGATTTGGGAAAAATCGGGAACAAATCTTTTTACAAAATTAATTTGTCTTAAAAATGATTGCATTGTTTTTTTATTATGTGGTAAAGGGATTTTTTAAATTTCCTGAATTCTATTAGGGTCAATGTGGATTCCATTTTTGGAAACAATGAACCCTAATAATTTATCTTCTGATAAGGCGAAATAACATTTTTTTTTATTTAAGGAAATACCAAATTTTCTACATCTTTCAAAAATGTATTTTAGGTGATTAACATGATTTCTTCTATGCTTAGAGTAAATAGTGATGTCATCTAAGTATATAACAACTGAGCTATTGATTAGTCCTTTGAAAGCTATATTCATAGCACGTTGAAATGTAGCACCAGCATTAATCAACCCAAAGGGCATTTTTTGATATGCATATGTTCCCCATTTTGTCCTAAATGTTGTCTTTAATCTATCATCTGGACATACCATAATCTAATTATATTCTGAAAAACTGTCAAGGAAAGACATCAATTCAGATCCTACAACTGCCTGTAATATCTGTTCCATAGTAGGCAAGGGAAAATTATCTTTTTGGCAAGCTTTATTCAAATTTCTAAAATCTATGCAAATCCTAATGTCTCCATTCTTTTTCCTAACTGGAACCATGTTTGACACCCATTTCAAATGTCGAACAGGAAAAATGACTTTGGCTTTGAGCATTTTATTTAACTCGGATTTAATTTTACTTTCTAAATTTGGGTGAATTTTTCTAAGTTTTTGTTGCACAGGCTTATCATCTGAGGTCATAGGTATGGTGTGCTGAATTATAGAAGTATAATATGTTTTAAGATCTGAGTAGTCCCATGCAAAGATATCTTTATATGTTTTCAATATCTTAATGAATGGCATCCTTTCTTCAGGTTCTAATCCAAGACCTAAGTTGATATTATGAGGTTTTTATAATGTACTAAGATTAATCAATTAAAATTTTAGAGTAGAACTCTATTTTTTTGAATCGGTAGTCTTATTAAACCTATCTTTCAAATCATAGAGATCTTCCATTTTTACTACATATTTAGGAATTGGATTTGAATTTTGTTTATCTTCAATCTGTGAATCATGTTCATGTTCATCTATAATTTGACCTTCATAAGCTCTGTCTGATGTAAGAAAGTCTATTATATATGCATCATTGTTAAATACTCTCCAACTTTTTATATTGTCAGGAATGGAAGGCCTAAAAATTAACTCAATTGAGAATCTATCTGGGCTAAATTCTTCATATGGTATAAGTCTAGATGCTACATTAGCAAGTAAATCAACACTTGCATTTTGTAATCTAGGAATTGTGGAGATATTAAATGCAGTAAAATGAGAAGTACGATTATGAGCTAAAGTTTGATAATGTTTTAAATGTCTAGAAATACAATGAATTGTATTTTTGACTTGTCTGACAGTTATTTCAGAATCTCCCTATACTTGCAAATATTTAACATTCAATCCAATAGCTTTATATAGGCCTTGTATCAATGCTTCATATTCAGCGGTATTATTAGTGCATTGAAATTCAAGTCTACAAGCTAGCATTGTTTTCTCTCCTTGCGGATCGATTAAAATGAAACCTGCTCCTGTACCATCTTTTGATTCTGACCATCAAAGTATAAATTCCAAAATAAATATTTTTTTGGAATCTAATCGCTAAGATTAACACATCTAGAAGTATCTGTTTGAGAAAAGTTTTCAATTTGAGAAATAGCAGTGTGTATTGGAAAAGGTGAAACCTGAGCATTGAATGATCCAAGAAATGATTCAGCTGAATAATTTCCTATAATGTTATTAGTGAAAGCTACAGGCTCATTTTTTCCTTCTAGTTCAGTAACTGTATGTTTCATAAATTTCTCACATTCAATTCTGATTTGATTTGGTTTACCATTATATGGTAACCACATGTGTGACCAATCAATAGAAAAATATCCATGTAATTTTTTAGACCAATCTCTGCTTAGAATAAGACCATAAAATTCAGGGATGTCTGCAACCAAAATATCAATTACTTGTAGTACCTTTGGATTGGATGATAATCTAATGGATACTGACACCATTTATCCAATGAATTCTACTTTTGTTCTATCCAATTGAACTATATGTACAACAGATTTTTGAGGAGTGATGTTCAACATTGTACATATTGTTCTTGGCATAATTTTTGAAGAGGCTCTTGATTCAATAAGACAATCATGAACATTTTTGTTAAAAATCTCATAAGTCAAAAGTAAAGGAGGAGTGTGTGAAATAGATCTATCACCAATTAAAACTAAATCATTGGGATTTACCTTGTTTGTAGATGATGGAGGTTTCCCTGTATCTTTAGAATCTTGTGTTATAACTGGTGGTTGTATAGGTTCTACGGGTATTGCCTTGAGTTCTCTAAGCAAAATTTTCTGTTGTTGCTTGAGTTTGGTCATTTTGTGTAATGAAATATTTTCTTTGATCATTTTCATATCTTCGACTATATTATATTCCATTGTATCTGAAACTATCAATGTTTTAGAATTTGTATTAGAATCTGGTGGAACAAAATCTGTCTGAATAGTTTTAGAGTTTTTGACAGTTGTTTTCTCCTTGGTGGGGAGAGTTTTCTATTTTTTATTTCATATAGTTGAATCAGAAGAAGTTTTACTTCTTGTAGATACAGGCA
The DNA here is from genome assembly GCA_034641835.2 of Pinus albicaulis. NCBI lineage: Eukaryota > Viridiplantae > Streptophyta > Pinopsida > Pinales > Pinaceae > Pinus > Pinus albicaulis. Next base: position 1,762,836,682 of record CM076575.1, on the reverse strand, counting down.
TAGATTCTCCTTCTTCTTCTGAAGGAAGAATGAAATCCCATAACCCATTCAGTTCAACTTCTTCCTCAGACTCTAATTCTCATTCAGATGGCAAGGGATCTTCAGTATCTTGATCAGATTCAGCATTTGAAATCACATTTGGAGGCTGAGATGTTGAAGAAGGGTTTTTCTTAAATGGATGAAATGATTTCTTAGGAGCTGAAGTTTCACCAACCTGTGTCTTTATTTCAATCATATCATTTGACATAGTATTTAATACTTTTTGAATACCTTCAAGATCAAATGGATCTTTCGAGACTTTCTTTTTAGAATCTTGAATAAATGTCACTTTTTTGGATTTCATGTTTTCTATCTCTAAACGTTTTTCTAATGCTAAAATTATTTTCTCTACAATGATAGTTTCTTTCATGTTATCTAAAAGGTAGCTTTACCAGCTCTATCTACAAAAATAGCTATATTAGAAGGTAAAGAAGAAATATACCACTCTATTTGTACATCAACAATAGGTTTGGAAGTAGTTGGAATTTTGTTTAATAACTTGTTAAATCTGGAGTTGAAATATTTGATCCTTTCCCCTGAATTTGTTTTAAGATTGGAAAGAGCATTAATCAAGGATGCAATAGTTCTATCATCTCCAAATTTTGCAAGGAAAACTTGCTCAAAAGTTGCCCAATTGGTGATAGATCCTGCTTGAAGTGAAAAATACCAGGATCCTGTAGATCCTTGTAAAGTATAGGGAAACAATCTAACTACAATATCTTCATGAGAAACTCCATTAAGATTCATGGCCAACATAAAATTATTGATGTGTTCTTCACCAGGAAGACCATCATCAAGATTATATTTAGGTAACCATTTTTTCTGGATGATCTGGAAGAGGATTTGGATTTTCTATCAATACAGCACCTGGATTCATCCAAGGTTGAGTGGCAATAGTTGGATTAGAAGTTTGTGAATATATCGAAGTAGATCTAGAAGTAGGGGGAATGAATGAAGAATTTACAACTGGAACAGTACTACTTGTAACAGCACTGACTGTTTGAGTAGAGTAAATGGAAGACTAAGAAGATGGAGATTGAATCATAGGATGTGAAGAAGTAACCGAAGGGAAATTTGATGTGACTTCACTTGTATCTGACTTAGATCTGGATATAAGAACTTTTTTGTGAAATGATTCAATTGGAAATTCAAAAGGTGGAATTCCAAGTTTTTCATTTCTAGATCTAGTTAATATACAGTTTATCTAAATAGAGAAGTAACACTTTCCTCAAAAGCTTCTGGGTTAACATGATTTTTAGCAGAAATAGATATTTCTTCTAATTTCTGAATTAAAGACTGAACTTCTAGAGACTCAGGAATGAATTCTGAAGCAGATGGTTGACGAAATATTTGAGGAGATGAGGGGGAAGTTTCTACAATTTCTGATTTCTGAGTTGGTGATTTAGAATCTGATTGGAAAGTTGTAGGATGCTTTTGGGGATATCGACTCTTATGAGGGCTTCTATTTTGAGGTTTATATTTATGTGCCATTAATATTCATCCCTCCTTCTAGCGCCAAAAATGTTGAGGCCTCATAAATATGTGGCAACATCAAGGGGGATAACCACCCGGTCTAGCCCTTAAGACAATTCCTTTTCCGTTTGGGATAGTGGCTTCGACTGGATATAATGGGACCAGTTTCCTAGAGTTGGGTTTTTGTTTGATTATTGGGTTTCTCTCAAGGGATTAACATGAAGAATTCCTAAAAACTAAAACAAATTTATTCTAACATGCAAAACTTGAAATTGAAACCAATTTAATCTAACCGTGGATAATATTGATTCGATGCGATCTAAAATGATATATATTCAATCTGTGATGATTAAGATCATCACAAATTTAATAGAATTATTACTTTGTAAGATAATTCTCTTGAAAAACACTTAATAAAAATAAAATGAGAAACATATCGCATATATTTGATGATCATATACAAAAACAAAGCAATTCCTATATTTATATCGTACAGTAGTGCAACTGATATTTCAGAAAAAAACAATTGATTTCATATATCATTCAAGAAAGTTGGATTCATCACTAATATTCAAAACAAAACTAGCATACATGATAATAGTACCAGATGTGTACCGTCCTATTCATCTGATCAATGATAGTAGGCCACATTCAACTCATACATCAGTAAGTTTTTTCAAAGAATACAGAAGTGCATCAACAGTGATCAACAAACTGATATGTAGCTGAAATGGCCGTGTTCCATTATTTCATCAAGAAATCCACAAAATTACTTACAATTAAGCATTTTTTGTGAATGTTCTCAATAAAATTATGGACCCTTCTCTAAATGCATGAGAAGGGTTCAAATACTATTCTAATTACCTACAAAAAGATTATACAAAAATATCTTATGAGGTTGTTTCAACAACCTTCCTCATCTTTAGTATCTATTTGCTAAAAACTGAAAAAAAAACTAACTAATAATCATGCTAGATGATAAGTTACTGCCAGTTGCACTTTTTTTTCTCACAAATGTTGGACATCAGTTGAACTTGTGGAGGTTTACCAGATTCTATCTTCATTTGTGCAGCAAATATAGCGTCCAGTAAAAGAAGCTGTATTCTTTGTATGGAGTTCAAAAAGAAGTTCAGTGTCATGATCTAATTGTGTGGTTTGACCAATAGCTACCACTATGTTTCCCAATCAGTTTTCTTTAGCTGTAGAAGTGTTTCTTCCCTGAGTTGACCAGCTTCTTTCCAAATTTGTTCTAAATCTTTGATATCAGGAAGAGATTTGAGATTTCCTTCTTTGATAAGCCCGGAAGTATGTAATATGTGGTTAATCATTTTACCATATTCTTTGATATACCTGCTGCTCTAGCTATGACTAATTCTGCTTGTTTCACTCATGCTCCAAGTTTGTAAAAAGAATATCTTTGAAAGTTTCCTTGATCTTTGGGAGATCTGACTTCTTCCCTTCTTCTGTATCTTTCCATTCAATATAATTAGAGATTTTGATATTAAGTTCATTGAACTAAATCCTTTGATCAATGACTGTGTTTGTTAATTGTTCACTGAGTTCTAGATGTGGAATTATGTTTGACATTTTTACAACAAACAAATTTTGTTGTTTTGAGAGTAAGGCACTTAATGCCGATGCTTCTTTTATGAATTCCTCTGCAGTAGTAATTCCTTCATATTTGGTAAGATCTTCTCTCAATTTTTCAATCAGTGAATTTTTGCTAGATAAGTCATTTTCATGACTTATCTTAAGAATTTCTATCTCTTGCTGTACTTTAAGAAGTTTATGTTCCACTTTTTGATTTGAACTTAGTCTTTCTTCATCTAGCTGCTATTTTAGTTCCATGATTTTGACATCCTTTTCTTGGATCAAAATAGATACTTATGTTTCCTTAACAATTTTCGTAGTGGTATATGCACCAGCGAATTGAGATATTTGAGTTAAATTTTCAATTGGATTTTTTGCAGTATCTTTCCATAATACTTCCATAACTTCATTCCCCAGTGGTATTTCAATTCTCCTTCTTTTCCTTTTTTTTCTCACTACAGCCTTATGAAGAGTGCTATAAAATACATCTAGTGGGGCAATATCAATCACCTTGAGGATAATCTCATCAATTGGATCTGTAGGAATGATTTCCGTTTCTTGGGAGATTATCTCAGGAGTTTCAATGATTTGATTTGTTGAAACTATTTGTTGCTATGGAGTCTGGAATTCTGTATTCTTCTGAGATGATGATGCCTTTGGATTATTTGTGAATGTATTGTTGAATGAAGTACATATTTTATCTAATTCACTTTGATTTTGTGAATTTAATTGTTCTGCTCTGATTTATTGAATATCTTTAATCATATGACTGGTAATCAAAACATCCTGTGGAATCCATCTAAGTCTTTTTTCTCTGAATTCATTGAATCTATATATTTCTTCTGGATTCAGGTTCAATTTGACAAAAATTAGGATCTCTTCAAAAGTCCCGGCAGACTGCAAAATATCTTCAAATCTGTCATCAGTGTGCACAATATGTTTGAGTTTGACTGAAAAAGTGAATTTGTTAGCAACATTTTCTGGGTCGAACTGTCTGGAGGGTAAAATGGGGGGCTTTAACAACTCAATATTCTGACGTTCTTTCAATACGTGATTGAAATTGCTGAATGTAAATGAACCACATGAAATTGGAAAACTTGGCCACAAAGACTTTTTACTATCTTTCAAAGCTTTAGTGAGTCCATTACCAACTATTTGGTAAGTGATTTCTCTTGCCATCAACATGTCTAGAACATATAATGGAAGAATATGCGGGGGATCAGAGCTTCCAAAAACTATAATATAGAAAAATGATTCTTCAATAAAACTCCTACCTATCATTTGGAGGTTTGTAAGGGCTTCCTTAGTGAACCTAGGGCTCACTGTGTCATACATAAATTGGTGTAACGGTAATACAACACCATATCACAACCTATGAAAATGTGGTGCATAATTATGTTCCCATATTTCTTTATGACTCAAATGTATTGGGGTAGGGTCTTCAGAGGTCCATTTCCATCCCGTAACTGGAAAGTTGGTAGAAAAACAGATAGCATAAAAAATGTATGCACTCATATATAATTGGGGAACAGATTTGGAGGAAGAAGTTTTGGTTTGGCAATATTCATTAATTGCCTTAACTAGATTATCTGAAAGGATAGTCGCCCAATTCATTATGAGGGAGTTAACAAAGAAGTCAATTAGGGGAATCCAATTTATGGATAACTTGGTATTATCAGGTAAACCATATAATCGGGATAACATTGCTGCTGCAAATTTGTAAGGGTTTGCTAATGACGCGATAGGATACATACTGGTTTTCTCATATTTGAACTTGTTGTCTAATTTCCTCCAACCTTGAATTGCCTTGAACGGGTCTTGGTTCTTCTCAGAAAACTTTGCAAAAAACTAACTGTTGTAGGTATCTTGCAGGTTGGGTAGCTTATACATGATCTTCAGATCTTCAGGTCTGAAAGAACCTAGAATCTCATCCTTGTAGGTTCTTAACTTTCTATCTTTGATCACTGATTTATCAAGCACCCATCTAATCATGTCGGTATATGGAAGAAGAGTAACTCTCGCTGCTATTCTATGGAGGAAATAACATGCAATATATGATCTGAAATTATGAGAACAAAGTGTTTCTCATACAAATATTGACAGTAAGGGGCTTTTACTAGTTATTTCACCTTTACTAGAAAGGATGAAACCAGAAGCTTCTGGCCCACAAACTGGCTCTGCCCAAAGAAATAAATTGTAAACACTGTAATAGATCCGATCATTGAAAGTATTTGTTTATGTGAAAAGTATTCATTAATCCAAATTTTATGTGTGGATAATCAAGTTTAAGTATTCTACAAATGAAGTAATGTGGTTTGAAGTTGAACTAATGAGTTTTGTTCACTGTATAATGCTGCTTGGGAAAAGTGTACTTATGAAAAGTTACTGTTTAATGTAGCAGAATCTGAAATATAACAGCAAAAATGCACAACATAATAGTAAGCATTTTTTTAAGCAGTTCACCCCTCTCTTGAGCTACCTCTGTTGGGTCCAAAAGCCTCTAATTAGGCTTTTCCCTTTTTCATTAATGCTCAAAATATGAATTACACTGTGTAGAAAGCCTCAAAAGGAAAAATAAGATGCAAATTCAGAATCAAAATGCTGAAATCAGTATAAATCGACTATTCATTCACCTCCAATGGATGAGTATAGTCCAAAACAACTGATCTTTCATTAGGCCCTTGTGGTTCCACAACCAAAATCTCTAGTAAAATCACTGATAGAGCATCCTGATGGCTCTGCAAACACTCCCAATAGCTCCAAAATGCTTCAATACCCAAAAAACAAAAAACAATTCGTCCCAAAAGGACTTCCCTAGCCAAAGTTATGGCTAACTGAAGTTTGCCCAGTGTCTCCTAGAAAAACTCCAGCTAAATTTGGCTAACTGCCAAATAGCCCGACAAAAATGGAGTTCGGCGCTAAATTTAGGGAACCGCCAGTCGGGGGGGGGCTAACAAACTGGGCCATGTGACCGCAACCTATGGTGTATGTTGAATAAACTTTGAGTTATAACCGGTTTATAATAAATTTTGAAACCGCATTATTCAACGAACTCCGCACCAAGCGCTGGGCCCACATGACCAAGACCCAACGTATTACGCGCCCAAACCAACGTTCAAATTCAAATATAAATGGGCACGTATAGTTATTAACAATTGCCGCTGTGACCCAATGGTCGGGCCTCTCCATTTGTGTCCGCCCGACCCGCGTTCAAATCTTGCCGCGAACCAAAAAAAAAAATTGAATGCCCATTCCATTCTGCCTTGGGGCCACATGGCAGCCTTCGGGCTGGCCACGTGGTGCACTGTAATTGGTTGCCACCGAAATATTCTGTAGAATATTTTGTGGAATATTCCACAGAATATTCCCAGAATATTTTTTGGAATATTCTTTTTTTAATGAAATAATTTTTATAAAGTCAAATTTGGCCATTTTTTAATTGAAATTGGCAAACTTCAAAGCTGAATATCTTCTTCATATGACATTGATTTTTAGTGCCATTCGCGTCTATAGGATCATTTTTATGAGATCTTTCTAATCGATCTAGTTCAAACCAATTCTGAGCAACTTCATTTTTGAGCATTTTTCTACAAGGGACTTGATCTCCTGATCACACCTTCCAAATGGCAAGCTTTTAGACCCTCAAAAGATTTCAATTACCTCTTAAGAAGGTGAGGATACAACCTCCTCACCTATTCCAACTCCATCCACTTTTCTTTGCTTGGTTTACTTCCTTTTAAACCAACCCTTGGATAATCAACATCTCCCCTCCTTGAAGTGCATGTCCTTCTGTCAAGAATTGCATCTTCTTTCAACTCATCCAAAAATTCTGGCGAGAAATATTCTATGGATGGTAGCTGAACATGATTTTCAGAATCATCAATAAGAGGAGGTTCATACAAACGTAAATTTTCCACATTAACAATGGAGTACATTTGCATGTATGAAGGCAAATCTAGTTGAAAAGCATTATTTCCAACTTGTTTAAGGATTTTGAATGGACCATAATGAATAAGCTTCAGCTTTTTACCTTCTCCTTGCATTCTATCCTTACTTATATGCAACCATACCTCATCTCCTTCCTAAAACTTGTGATCAATTCTATGTTTGTCATGTCTTTATTTGTACTTGCCTTGACTCTTTTCAACCTGTTCTTGAACTTGCTGATGAATGAGCTGAATTCTTTCAATGAACATGTGAGATTTTTCAATGTCACTATTCCGATCAATGGAAATATCCTTCTCAAGAATGAAGTCTAATGGTGACTTAGGCAAATATCCAAAACAAGCTTCAAATGGTGAAGTATTTGTAGAAGATTGCTTGGCCTGGTTGTAAGCATGCTGAATGTAATGCAAATGCTCATCCAAAAGCTTGGGATGCTTGCTGCAATACCCTCTCAAAAGATGCGCAATGGTTCTGTTCACTACCTTTTTTTGTCCATCTGTTTGCGGATGGAAAGTAGTACTCTTCTTCAACTTGGTGTCCATCATCTTCCATAGATTGGACCAAAAATTCCCAACAAATCTTGAATCCCTGTCACTAACAATAGAAGTAGGCAAGCCATAATGAACCCATACATGTTGAAAATATAAATCAGCAGTTATAGTTTTCTTACATGGCATAAGAATACACATCTTGCTGAATCGATCAACTACTACAAAAATATAATCATGCTGCTTTCTAGATAATGGTAATCCCCCAACAAAATCCACAGAAACACTTTCCGATGGTCTAGAAGATACCGGCAATGGCGTATACAATCCAAGCTTCCTATTGCTAGGCTTGCTTGTAGCACATAATGAACAACCTCTAATGAAACGTGTAACATTATCTACCATGCGAGACCAATAAAAATACCTTTGCAGATGTGCCACCGTTTTGCTTACACCAAAATGACCAGCAATAAGAGAAGAATGAGCTTCTCTCATCATGCTTAATCTCTCTCCCTGTGGTATACATAACTTTCCCAAGTGAAACAGAAAATTTTTATGCAAATGATATTCATTCTCCTCAACATGATTCCCTTTACTCAAGTTAGCATACACCTCTTTAAAATCTTCATCTAATGCATATTGTTCTATGTAGCTTTCATGCACAATAGAATCATTCTTAAGCAAAATACTAGCACTAATAATAGGCCCTGAAAGCATATCAGAAACTTTATTGAGAATACCTTTCTTGTACCTTATTACCAAGTGAAATTGTTGTAGGAAACCCATCCATCTGAAATGTCGTGACTGCTGCAATTTACTTTGCGACTGCAAATACTGTAAAGGCTGATGGTCGGTATGCACAATTGTTTCTTTGCCCATCAAATAGTGCTTCCACTTTTTGACACTTTGTACCAACGCATACAATTCCTTATCATATGTAGGATAATTCACAACAGCACCATTAAATGTCTCAGAATGAAAAGCTATAGGCTTACCATGCTGTAAGAGAACTGCACCCATGGCATAATCACTAGCATCTGTCTGAATCTCGAATGGCTGTCTCAAATCTGGTAATGCAAGAACCGGAGCTGAACTGATCTTTTCTTTCAAAGATTCGAAAGCTTTTTGTTGCTTACTTCCCCATTGGAAAGCACGCTTCACACTTGTCACTACATGCATAGGAGCTACTATGGCAGAAAAGTTAGCAATAAACTTTCTCCAATACTGAGCTGCACCCAAAAAACTTCTTACCTCTGTAATGGACTTGGGAGTAGGCCAATTCACAATAGCTTCTACTTTGGAAGGATCAATTCTCAAAGCACCTCCACCTACTATGTGTCCCAAATAAACCAAAGAAGTCTTTCCAAATTCACACTTTGACATCTTAAGAAATAACTGATTTTTCTTCAAAACATCAAGTACTTTACTGACATGCATGACATGATATTCTCTTGTCTTGCTGAAAATCAAGATGTCATCTAAGTAGACAATAAAAAAATCATCAAGAAAAGGACGTAAGACATCATCCATTACCCACATGAAAGTTGCAGGTGCATTGCATAAACCAAACGGCATCACAAGCCACTCAAAGAGTCCTTGTTTGGTTTTAAAAGTTGTCTTCCAAATGTCTCTTTCTTCAATTCTTACTTGATGATAACCACTTCTTAAGTCTAACTTAGTGAAATATCTTGCATCTTTCAGCTGATCTAAAAAATCATCTATTCTTGGAAGTGGGTAACGATTCTTTACCGTTATCTTGTTCAAAGCTCTGAAGTCAACACACATATGCCAAGTTCCATCTTTCTTCGGAATCAACACTATCGGTGACCCACATGGCGAAGTGCTTGGCCTTATGAAACCCTTGTCCAACAACTCTTTAATCTGCTTCTTTATTTCAGCATTCTCCATAACAGACATGCGATACATGCCAATGTTAGGAAGAGGACAATCTGGATGTAAATGGATTTCATGTTGAATCTCCCTTTTAGGAGGAAAACCTGTTGGCTCCTGAAACATCTCATGATGTGCATCAACTACATCATATAAATCAGATTTAAGCTTTGCATCACAATTTTCAAATGACTCATGATTCACATCAACCTTTGGCTTGACCATAAGAAGTACAAAACTCTTGCTTGAATTGACTAGCCTTTTTACCTGTCCTGCATTTACCATTGCAACATTTGTCTTCTTGCGATGAGCTCTGAAAATAAACTCCTTACCATCTTTGAAAAGATGATATTTGTTTTCATGGCGATAGAAAATCGCTTTCCTGTCAAACAAGTAAGGAATTCCCAAAACAATACCAGATATATCAAGCGGCACCACATCAAGTTCAACTGTGTCAATATAGTGTGCAGTTATTGCAAAGCGCAATATGTACTTCCTTGAGACTTGCAAGTTGGCATCCTTGCATATCCATCCAAGTGGATAAGGCTTCGAATGTGGAATGGTCTCAAGTTTAAGCTGCTTGACCAAGTCTTCAGATATGAGGTTAGCTTGTGACCCACTGTCAAATAGTGTGTCAATTTTGGTATGTTTTGACACTACCCTCACATGGAACAATTCAATTCTTTCTTCCTCATTAGGAGCTTGTGTATGACAGTTTGAAGAACTAGCACTTGCTTGAGTTTCAATTTCCTTCCCTTTCAAACTTTTCAAACCCATGGCTGCAATTTTTGTTTCGTCACTTGAATCATCACCTAAATCTTGTGGTGTAGTTGTAGTAGCTGAATTTTTCTTCTTTCCCTTGTTTTTGTTAAACTAGTTTCTTTTTTCAGGATGAAGTTTCCAATAGTTTTTCTCTTCATGGCCACTCTTTGAACAATGTTTACAAATGACCTTTTCACCCTCTTGTTTGATAGATGCATTTTTCTTGCCTTTTCCTTTGTTTTTCTCTTTGTTCTTTCCTTTGAAAGTCTTGTTTCTACCCTCATCAAAAGTATTCTTTCCTCTAGCTTCTAAATGTGTAGCCTGCACACAAACTTCATCTAAGTTGGTAGGATTGAACATTAGGATAGTATGTTTAAGGTAACTGTGCAAACCTCCTATGTATTTCAACAAGGTGTCTTGACTTTGTAAGTCTACTCCAAGTAGAAGTGCTCTCCTTTTAAACTCTTGGGTATAATCTTGCACATTTTGACCCTTAAGTTGCCTAAAATTTTGCCAATTCATGATTGCTTTCTGAATATGAGCAAGAGGATAAAATTGTTTCTTAATAGCTGTAATAAAATCATTCCAAGTTAGAGTTATCTTACCATGCTTTTTAATTTCCTCCTTGGTTTTGGCTTCCCACCAAACCAAAGCTGCTCCATCCATTCTCAAAGAGGCTAATTGGATTTTTGTGTCATCATCATGCAAATTCTGAATTCTTAGATAGACTTCCAGCTGTCTAATCCAGATATCCAATTTTTCTGCATTCACATCACCATTAAACATCGGCAACTCAACTTCACATCAAGCTTTAACAAAGGATTTTTAAGAGATGTTTTTTTTTTGTGTGACTGATTAACAGAAGTAGAAGAGGATGATGTGGAGGAAGAGGATGATGATGGAGATGAAGGATCACCATTTCCTCCATTCCCTTTCTTAGACTCATCTTTGTCTTTCTTTCCTCCTGAAGAATCTCCTTCTTCTTTTTGGTTTCTAGACCCTTCTCCAGCAATCCTATCATTTCTCTCCTAGTATAGGATCCTAACCATCTCAGTCATGTCCAAGAAAGCTTTTCTAAATATTCTTTCTTCTTCCTTGGGATCCATTTCCTCATGTACTTCTCCTTCTCTGGAAGACATGTTTGTGGCTGATTCTAAGGCTATTGAGGATGAAATGGAAGGTGGATATAATGGCACTCTAGCCCTCCTTGGTTGAGGATTAACTTGTTATCTAACCAATTGACCTTCCCCTCTTTTCAATTTCAGCCTAGTAAGCATCAAATTTTGTAGAATAACATAATATTCTTGCACAAATTTCAAAAACTCTTAAGAAAAACCTAGAGCTCTGATACCAACCTGATCTGAAATTATGAGAACAAAGTATTTCTCATATAGAGATTGAAAGTAAGGGGCTTTTACTGGTTATTTCACCTTTACTAGAAAGGATGAAACCAGAAGCTTCTGGCCCACAAACTGGCTCTACCCAAAGAAATAAATTGTAAACACTGTAATATATCCGATCAATGAAAGTATTTGTTTATGTGCAAAGTATTCATTAATCCAAATTTTATGTGTGAATAAGCATGTTTAAGTATTCTGCAAATGAAGTAATGTGGTTTGAAGTTGAACTAATGAGTTTTGTTCACTGTATAATGCTGCTTTGGAAAAGTGTACTTATGAAAAGTTACTATTTAATGTAGCAGAATCTGAAATATAATAGCAAAAATGCATAGCATAATAGTAAGCATTTTTTTAAGCAGTTCACCCCTCTCTTGGGCTACCTCTGCTAGGTCCAAAAGCCTCTAATTAGGCTTTTCCCTTTTTCATTAATGCTCAAAATATGAATTCAACTGTGTAGAAAGCCTCAAAAGGAAAAATAAGCTGCAAATTCAAAATCAGAAGGCTGAAATTAGTATAAATCGACTATTCGTTCACCTCCAATGGATGAGTTTAGTCCAAAAAAGTTGATCTTTCATTAGGCCCTGGTAGCTCCACAACCAAAATCGCTGGTAAAATCACTGATAGAGCACCCTGATGGCTCTGAAAACACTCCCAAAAGCTCCATAATGCTTCAATACCCCAAAAACAAAAGAAATTTCGTCCCAAAAGGACTTCCATAGCCAAAGTTATGGCTAACTGAAGTTTGCCCAGTGTCTCCTAGAAAAACTCCAGCTAAATCTGGCTAATTGCCAGATAGCTCGAAAAAAATGGAGTTCGGTGCTAAATTTAGGGAACCGCCAGTTGGGGGGTGCTAAAAAACTGGGCCACATGACCGCAACCTCCAGAGTATGTTGAATAAACTTTGAGTTGTAATCGGTTTATAATAAAGTTTGAAATCGCATTATTCAACGAACTCCGCACCAAGCGCTGGGCCCGCGTGACCAAGACCCAATGTGTTACGTGCCCAAACCAACTTTAAAATTCAAATATAAATGGGTTTGTATAGTTATTAACAACTTCCGCCGTGACCCAACGGTCGGGCCTCTCCGTTTGTGTCCGCCCGACCCGCGTTCAAATCCTGCCGCGAACCAAAAAAAAATTTTGAATGCCCATTCCATTCCGCCTTGGGGCCACGTGGCGGCCTCCAGGCTAGCCAGGTGGCACCCTGTAATTGGTTTCCACCAGAATATTCCCAGAATATTCTGTGGAATATTCCTTTTTTAATGAAATAATTTTTATAAAGTCAAATTTGGCCATTTTTTAATTGAAATTGGCAAACTTCAAAGTTGAATATCTTCTTCATACGACATCGGTTTTCAGTGCCGTTCACATCTACAGGATCATTTTTCCAAGTTATTTCCATTCGATCTGGTTCAAACCAATTTTGAGCAACTTCATTTTTGAGCATTTTTCTACAAGGGACTTGATCTCCTGATCAATATATTTGAATTGCAAGTTTGAAGGTGTTGCATCATCGGTAGTTCCCACGACTTCCACTACTTCTGGATCTTCGTCTTCAATTATAGTGTAAATAACTTTCCATTTAGTAGCTCCCCCATCAACAGTGCGGACAGTCTCCGAGACTATAGGTGCCATTCCTGTTTGTTCGAATTCTGCAATAATCTCTTTTTCGTGCTTCTGAATAACTTTGCGGATGGACATATCTTTGAAAGGAAATCCATATTAAAGATAGAGTAAATGATCAAATGATGGAAGATCTATTGAAATGATCTGTTTTGAAAGGAAAAATCCGTAAATAAACTATATCATTAATTAATCATGATGCATCCATAAATTTTTATATTGGGATGATAAAACATAATTAATACTTTCTGACATGATTTATTTTGCTTAAAAACTTCTATTAAAACCTATCAAATCAATCGTATCGCACCCTTTGAGCCTGTCTTAGTGATGTGTATTGCCTTTTATTTATGTGATATGTGATTTCGCGAAATCGCAATATCGCAATATCAAAATATCAGAGTTTCGATAAGGATTGCTTAAAGTTTGGCAGTGTAAATCTACGATATGCATTTTATTATGTCTCTTGCGAAATTTGAAATCGACGATCGCAAATCAGGATTTCACTGATTTATTGTTTTAACTTAAGGAAATATTTGTATGAAATTGCAATTTGCGATAAAGATGTTTTTATTTAAAAAGCTTTGATGTTTTTTTTGGAGTTTGATTTTTATCAAAAGACAAAAATACTTTCATAAAAAGGGTCCCTATTTTTATTTATCAAAGGTCTAAATAATTAGTTAAAAATAAAAATGAGGGTGTTGTTGCATAGCACAACACAACCCAATGACTTATTTGAAGTGACCCTTCCAGCAACGATCCTTAGCCTCATCACAGTATAAGTCTCTCCAACAGCTGTTACACAAATCTAAGTCTCAATTGAAAATCCACCAACATTTCTCTACTCAAATTCTTCCCTCAAACACTCAAATCTGTGTTCAATTTATAGATGAGCTGAAGGTAGTTTTGCAATGAATTACTTTCCAATAATAGGCAATACATGTTCCCAGTCATGTAGATGTAAAATGGACACTTGGATTCTAAGCTTCACACGTGAACTCTTCTAGAAGACATTGGCCAAGTCGAGATTCCGGAACAATGAGAATTTCGCTCCCAATGTGACCAATGCACCCATAGATGTCGGGAAGTGCTTTGCAGAGTAGCCTTGCATGGGGATACTTACATATTCAATGCACTTAGTCCCCTTAGAGGCAGCGTTGGTGAGCTCCCACATGCTATATAATAAACTTCAAACCTTGGAAATCTCCGCTTGATGAAAGTTATGTTTGATTTGTCTTGTTCTTGCCTTAGGGCCTATAGCAACTTGAAATGATAGGGAATGATATACGCTTAGTCGTTGGTCCTGGATATGATGCCTACTTAACCAGGTCATTGGGAATGATGCCCAAATGGTGTAGGGGTAAACCCACAGTCCCTGTTTACTCAAATTTTCTTCAAGGTTGTGTGTACAATTGCATTCAAAATTTCATGTCCCAACCTTTCCACAATTCTGGCAAACTTACAACATTATTTCTTCCTGAGCTGGAAATTTTCAATAAACAAATCTGGGTTATTTTAATATCTCAATTCAGAGAATCGAGATATTAACTCAATATTTCCTTTATAGCTATAACCCAATAGTCCATCTTCACATAGTTCCGTTGGCAGAGGTGTCGTCTCTATTCTATGGTTCAAACCATAATAATACAATGCGTATAATATGCCCTCACACATGAAGACCCAACAGAACCTTACATCTAAGGTTTTTAGTCATTTAGTGTTTAAACATGCCACAATTCCATGTAAACTAACATTAGGCGTATATGTGGAAACTTACCCCTTCACTCTCGGGCTATGAACCTATAGTCAAACCCCACATAATTATAATGAAGTTCCGGTCCCACGGTGTACGTGGTACATATTATATAAATCTTCACACTGCAGTTAAAATGTCACCATAAACAGATGCGCCTCCATATATATATCATCAAGACTTAAATAAATGACCAATCACCAGCATAAAATCACAACTTCATCTTTAGACTTAATAAAAACTCGATATACAGTGCTCATCGCTTACCATTCATATGTGTACAGCATTCAGCCCCACTCATTTATTCGTTAACAAAAACGTAGCATACCTTGGTGTTATGTTGCCCTTCTCATCCGACGGCGGGGATGTTGTCGCGCCAGCTCCGACGATCCAACAACGAACAATGGATATCATGCGGTGTAGATGCGTGAGATTTAACTTGCGATGAGAGTGGGTTTTCAAAACCACCTGTTGCCACGCGTCGTCCAACTTGTGGAATCACGTTCAAATTGTGAATATAGCATACCACCATTCAATTGCGCGAAAACCACCATCACTGTTCACTCTTATCCTAGTTCCATGTCCTTCCACAATCTGGTTCCATCTAACTCCAAAAACACTATATTCGGGACTTTACAAGGTTAACGTTCCTCGCAATCAACTCAGCTCACTCCTCCACGAGAGGTTGCATATATAACCCAACTTGGCTAATCGATTTGAAGCGTTAAGCTCACAGCACTGTTCTTTTAATTTACTCTTGATATAATGCCGCACACAGCTCCAATGGCCACTCGACCCTTATTCTGCTACACAGGGAAATCCCTCTTTCCTTTTGCTCATAAGGACAGGGGTTCCTCTCATTGTACAGAGGATTCCGCTTATCCTCCAATAGTTCAACACCAAACATAGATTCAAAGAATTCATTCCTCCAATAAACATCAGACAATCGACACAAGTGTCGATTTATTCCAAGGGCACACAGAATATAATTAGAACTCGGTTATAGGGTATATATCGCACATTATCATACACTCTCCTTTCTGAATACACAGACAGACTCTTAACTCAACTTACAGAGTCCTACTCCTACAATAATTTAAGGCAATTTCACACAGGAAATTAACCAATGAATGCAAAATTACGAAAGGTACTCTCCACATAGAGTTAAACAAAAAATGCAAAGTTACACTGAGACAAATTTCTCATTATACAGTGAATTAGCTTACAAAATTTTTGCTGGCCAGATCTTCGATCTATTGGCCCTTCTCCTCTATTCTACAGTCCTATGCAGCCTATGCAGTTCTCTAAGAAGGTCTCTCCTATTATGCTTGTAAGGCTTATTTTTATACAAAACCCTGAATCAACTCAGCTCCTCTAATGCTCAAAACTCTTCATATCTCTAACTCTAAGACTAACCCTCTGACAGACAGAGACGAACTGTCTCTTCCTATGCCCACTAATCATCTGGGCAGTTACATTTTCCTTTCTAAATAACTAAAATAACTCAATTATGAATATTTACATGGGGAAACAAAACATGAGACCCCCTTTTACATTTATTTATGGACAAAGGTTGTTTTGACCCTAATGCCCCTGCATCAGACTCCCCAGGTTAAAATAGTTCATGATCTCCTGATCATGTGCCTTCATTTTTTTATCTGCCTGGATCCCATACTTTGTTCTGCAACTAACCATCCGTTGCAGTGTTCTTCTTTCGCATTCCTCCTGGCTTCCATATCTTGGTCTGCATCCTTGAACTTTCTATTCCCTCATAGTCTATGACTGTCTTCTTCGTGTTGCTGATGTTTCTTAGCTTTCTTGCTGCTGTCCTTTTCTGAGGCATCTTCTGCATCATTTTTCTTATAAATTCTATTTCTCTGTCTAATCTTTCCTCTGAATGCTGGACTCTCACTTTTGTTTTTTTCACTCTTATTTCTTCAATTCTTACTGTTGCCCTATTCACCACCCAATCATCCATACCCTCTCTGCAACAGTAAAACTTTTGCTCCTCTGCTGGCAACACTTCAGCTTGTTGCTTCAACATTCTCTCCAGCAACACTCCAAGTTGTTGTTCTGGAATTTCACACTTTTCTCTGAATGTTTTCAGAAAAAATTCTCGCCATCTCCTTTGGCCAAACAAATCTTCACTATGTTGCAACTCAGTTTCAACATCTTCTTCCTCTATCTTGGCAATCTTCAGCAATTGCATCCCTTCTTCTTGAATGAATCTTATAATCACCTCAAGTATTTCGACCACTGAGATTCCATCTTCTATCAGAGTAAAACTCTGATTTTCCATTGCTGTAGCAGCCCCAAAATTCTTCCCTACAACATTCTCTCCAATCTTCTCTTAGCTATTCGAACGATCCAATTCTTCTCTGCTACCAATAGCAACAATCTTCTGCACATGAGACATGACTGTCTCATCTTCCTTTAGCTGCTCATCTCCATTCTACAACAGCTCTTCTTCTTCTAAGAAAACTCCAAGTGATGGATTGTCTTCTTTCATTCCTTTAAATATAGCCAGATCATCAGTTCCAAAACCCCAAGACCCAATGGTCCCAAATGATGATTCAATCATCAATTCTTTTCTATCTTCATCCCATTGTGTCTTCACATTCTGCAATCCCCAACTTTGAAATTGAGGTTTTCTCTCTTGTATTGAATCCTACTGATTCAGCATACTCTCTAGCAGCTCAATTTCTCCATTCCATGGTTTAAAATCTTCCACAAAATTCTCCTTCTGCTTCAATTGACTGCCCCATGCTGTCAACCTATCTCCATCATCAATAGGATCTGCATTCATCAAAAAATTGTTAGAATAAAACTCATAAGGCCTCAGAGCCTTTATCTGCTCTACCAGCACCTCAGTATGTTGTCCTACAATTCTTTTCTTCCCCATCAGCACATCAGAATGCTGATTCCAAATCTTCAAACATTTCTTAAGATTGTCAGTTAGTCTCCCTTCTGCATCATCCTCTACAAGGATGTCTCTCTGCTCTAGTTCATAGGAATGAACTCTCTCATCTTCAATCATCTCTGTTCTTTGCTCCAGAACACTTAATTCATGCCACAATATTGGCATCTCCTCTTCACTATATTCTGCTATCACTATCTCTTCAGCTTTCATCATAATATAATCTTGATTTCCCATCTCTGCAAAGACTTCAGCTACCTGTCCATTACTCCTTACTTGGAAATTCAATAGAAGCAAATTTTCATTATCATCATTAATGAAAAACTCATTATCATCAAACACAATCGTCATGTCCTCCTTGAGGCAATCCCTTCTATAAAATAAGGAATTAATGAATTCCTTCTCAATCTGATCTTCACCTGAAATATAATCATCATATCTTGCTTGGCAATAGTCATCTTCATTTGTCATAGTTCCATCATGTGAACTGTCTCCATCAATACCTGCATTCATACACAACTTGTTAGTTTTAAAAACATAATACCTCATGGTCCCACTTGATTATTTGATCATCAAATCTTCTTGTTGTTCCAAGTCTTCCATATGCTTCAGAGATTCTCCAATTTCTTCAAGTTGTCCAACTTCTAGCTTCTGGCAAATATCATAAACTAAATCTCCTTTGCTTCCAATATGTGGGAAAGCAGAATCTTTCTCCAACTGTGCATGGAGATATTCAAAACATGTAGCTTCTCCATTTTCTTCCTCGGTGACAAAATCAGCAGTTTGTTCTCTCTCACCTGCTATTCTTGCAAACACACACAAATTTTTAGTTTTAAAATCACAAGACCTTTCAATCTTGGCTGCTTCCTCAAGCACTTATTCTTGAACAGGCCTGCACATGGAATCTTCAATTTCCATCCTTTCCTCAATAACTCAGGGTTCTTCTTCCTTTGTGGAGTCTGTCATCACTTCACATTTTTCAGAATCAATAACACAATCCCTTACATCATCTGGACTTGTCCAATAACTCAGGAAATCCTCAATGATCTCCTCCTCAGCAAGACAAGCTTCTTGCTGCTTCAAGTCTTCATCATGTCCTACAAGGCCTCTTGTAGATCTCCACTCTTCATCTGTGCTCTGTTCTGACTCACAAGCAAAAATTTCTTCTTTCAACTCAGCTGCTCTAAGTTCTTCTCTAAATAAGGCAATCCTCTTTCGCCTCAATCTCAACTATAATGCTTGCCAATTCACTCTCTTTTTCATGAGCCAACCAACTCTTTGGATTTCTTCTATCCTTTTCTCTAGTTTATAAACCTTCTTTGTAATCTCAGCTATTTCTTTTCACCATTCTTCATCAGTGAGTCTCTTCCTCATGCCAAATACTTTGGCATATTCCATCACTCTTCTATTGTGGCCTCTCTTAGAACCTCTGCAATATCAACAATCTCTGCCATGGCTCTTAGTAGCCATTTTATTCTCTAGGATTTCTTCACTCACAAGCTGCACTAAGCCTCTGCAACAGCAAGCTCTCTTGCTGCAACTCACCTCACCAATCCCTTCTTCCGGATCCAGCTTTTGGCAAGTACTGGTTCACTCTCTCTAGAACCTTATGAGCACTCTATTCTACTCTCTAGGCTTTACTCCACAACTTCTCTCAAGAACACCTCTGTTCTTCTGTCATCCAACCTCTGTTGGGAATATTCCAGGTTCTGCCATACTCTTTCTGCACTCAGAATCCCTCGCTGGAATCTTCTATCACTGCTCTCAAAGCTTGTGATCTTCTTCTTGCTGAGACTCTTTCCTCACTTGCTTGCACTCAGTATTCTGTAAAAAAATCCTTCCAACCAGAGTTCAAATAAGGCTCATCATCTTACCTCTCAATATCCTTGA
Organism: Pinus albicaulis; assembly: GCA_034641835.2. NCBI lineage: Eukaryota > Viridiplantae > Streptophyta > Pinopsida > Pinales > Pinaceae > Pinus > Pinus albicaulis. Next base: position 1,762,816,912 of record CM076575.1, on the reverse strand, counting down.
ATGATCTTGTTTCTTCTTTCACCTTCACTGCATCTATTTGCTGTAATCTGCAAGAATCCTTTTTTATTCACCTCCAGATTCTGCACATCTGGGCTATCAACCTTCACTGCATACTTAATCAAATTTGAAACTCTGTTAAATAGATTTAAACTTCAACTTTTCTTTCCTGTTCAGTACATGTGCATTTCAAAATAAAATTTTCAAGAGATAATTAAATTCTAGCTCTGATACCACTTTGGTGCAGGGGTAAACCCACAGTCCCTGTTTACTCAAAGTTTTATCAAGGATGTGTGTACAATTGCATTCAAAATTTCATGTCCCAACCTTTCCACAATTCTAGCAAACTTACAACATTCTTTCTTCCTATGTTGGAAATTTTCAATAAACAAATCTGGGTTATTTTAATATCTCAATTCAAAGAATCGAGATATTAATTCAACATTTAATTTATATCTATAACCCAATAGTCCATCTTCACATAGTTCCACTGGCGGAGGTGTCGTCTCTATTCTATGGTTCAAACCATAATAATACAATGCGTATAATATGCCGTCACACGTGAATACCCAAAAAAACCTTACATCTAAGGATTTTAGTCATTTAGTGTTTAAACATGCCACAATTCTGTGTAAACTAACACTAGGCGTATATGTGGAAACTTACCCCTTCACTCTCGAGCTATGAACCTATAGTCAAACCCCACATAATTATAATGAATTTCTGGTCCCATGGCATACGTGGTACATATTATATAAATCTTTACACTGCGGTATGTCACCATAAACGGATGCGCCTCCATATATATATCATCAAGACTTAAATAAACGACCAATCACTAGCATAAAATCACAACTTCATCTTTAGAATTAATAACAACTTGATATACAGTGCTCATCGCTTACCATTCATATGTGTATAGCATTTGGCCCCACTCATTTATTCATTAACAACACAGCATACCTTGGCGTTATGTTGCCCTTCTCATCCGACGGCGGGGATGTCGTCGCGCCAGCTCCGATGATCCAACGGCAGACAACGGATATCGCGCGGTGTAGATGCGTGAGCTTTAACTCGCGATGAGATTGGGTTTTCAAAACCACCTGTTTCCACGCGTCGTCCAACTTGTGGAAACACGTTCAAATTGTGAATACAACTTACCACCATTCAATTACGTGAAAACCACCATCACTGTTCACTCTTCTCTTGGTTCCACATCCTTCCACGATCTGATTCTGTCTAACTCCAACAACACTATATTCGAGACTTTATAAGGTTAACGTTCCTCACAATCAACTCAGTTCACTCCTCCATGAGAGGTTGCATATATAACCCGACTTGACTAATCGATCTGAAGCATTAAACTCACAACACCGTTCTTTTAATTTACTCTTGATATAACACCTCGCACAGCTCCAATGGCTTCTTTACCCTTACTTTGCTATATAAGGAAATCCCTCCTTCCTTCTGCTCATAAGGATAGGGGTTCCTCTGATTGTATAGAGGATTCCGCTTATCTGCCAATAGTTCAACACCAAACTTCGATTCAGAGAATTCGTTCGTCCAATAAACATCAGACGATCGACACGAGTGTCGATTTATTCCAAGGGCGCACAAAATATAATTAAAACCCGGTTATAGGGTATATATCACACATTATCATACACACTCCTTTCTGAATACACAGGCAGACTCTTAACTCAACTTACAGAATCCTGCTCCTACAAGAATTTAAGGAAATTTCACACAGGAAATTAACCAATGAATGCACAATTACGAAAGGTACTCTCCACATAGAGTTAAACAAAAAATGCATAGTTACACTAAGACAAATTTCTCATTATACAGTGAATTAGCTTACACAATTTTTGCTGGCCAGATCTTCGATCGATTGGCCCTTCTCCTCTATTCTACAGTCCTATCCAGCCTATACATTTCTCTAAGCAGGTCTCCCCTATTATGCCTGTAAGGCTTATTTTTATACAAAAACCTGAATCAACTCAACTCCTCTAATGCTCAAAACTCTTCATATCTCTAACTCTGAGACTAACCCTCTGAAAGACAGAGACGAACTGTCTCTTCCTATGCCCACTAATCATCTGGGAAGTTACATTTTCCTTTCTAATTAACTAAAATAACTCAATTATGAATATTTACATGGGGAAACAAAACATGAGACCCCCTTTTACATTTATTTATGGACAAAGGTTGTTTTGAGCCTAATGCCCCTGCATCACCAAATTGACCTATAAAAATTTCCCCCTAAATCATGAAGTCAAAATAATAAAAACATTTGATTGAGATTCTTTACACTATCATGGGCTAGAGATGAAGCGGAGAGGCCACCTACATAAATATTACAATAAATTACATCATGATATATCCTCTTTGATCATAATTGTTGAGGGTAGGCATTCCCATGTTCAACACATAAACAATCTAATAAAATGTACATAATTCAAAAAGTCGTCGACATTGGAATGTTGCCCAATACAGACATGCCTACAGATATAGGCCCATGTCTGGATGACAATCTATATGTAAGGTGACCATACAGATGATGTGTAAAACAATCTTGAAATCATAGCCCAGATGGCTGAAACTAGATCTGGGCTCTTCTTATCTCATTCACTCCATCATTCGGGTACAAGTCTAGCCATGTGAATATATGATTTGTCGTCGAACATGGAAAAAAATCATTTGATTACCAGCCAATGATGTGAGTTGTTAACAAACACGAGAGAACCACCATTAATGAAAATGGCCCTCAAGTTACTGCAGTACATTTCGTAAGGCATGAATAGATGATTTGAAGTTGAACACCAAACTAAATATTTCGGTCAAAGTTCCAGAAGTGAGGATCTTGTTGATGCTGTAACAAGCCTCATGGTACTAGAATCTGATTTTTCTAAGTGAACTTCTTGGATATTGATTTGTCATTGACAGGAAGTCACCTTATTGCGAAACAAGAGTTACTAATTTCAGAGACAAGGTATGACTTGATATATCAATTTTCAGGGATGACGGTCATGAGAATAAAGGTTTATGAGTATTTAAGAAGGATGAGTGTATTCACTGGATGAATTCTCTTGAACATATCGGCGACACTGTGATGAGTTGGCAGCATTGACCCAAAACTGAAGTGAGGGTATGATGAACCATAGGTGTGAATGAACCATCAAGATTATTACCCAACCCAAACAGTCACAGACATGGAGTGAAGGAAGTGTCATGTTCAAGAGCGACTTTCTACCACAAAGAAAATTTTCTCTCTTTTCCCAAATTTTCCCCAATCATTTGTCGACCAATACCTATTTATTTTTTAACAAGATTGAGGAGGATAACATTTTCTTGATCTATAATTCCAACCTTCGGGCAAATAAAGTATCACTATTTAATAATTTAACGAGTCTAGCGATGAATGAAACTCAATTCTTTCCATGATCGACAAGCCCGTCACTATTTTATGTTTTAACGAGCTTAATGACAGTGATAGCCCAATCCCTTTTCATATTTAGAGAGCTTGAAAAAGTGGATGAAATAAAACTCCATAAGTAATTTTTCGTAAATTTGTCACTCAGATCCGAAAAAGTGTAAAATAATATCTGAGAGAACATCTTTGGTCGTGTTTAACCAAGGTATTCCTTTTTCTTAAATAATCTATCTTAGTCTGGAAAAGGGTTAAACTTATACTGTGTAGATATCAATTCATTTACTTTTATGAGCCCGAAATGATAAGTGCTTGGCAATATTTTCACATTATCAGAGTCTGAAAAGAGCTGAAATAAGACTCTAGGGGTTCCTTTTTCGCTATTATAGAAGCTCGAAAAAGAGATAAAAGTGCGCTTCAAATCCTTTTTCATTTTTATCAAAGCTTGAAAAAGAAGGATAAAAAGTATGCTTTGTGGTCAAGTCATTCTTTGAAATAAATCTACACTACTAATTTGTTCATCAGTTGTATTTCTTGTTCAGAACAACATCAAATAGATTAAAAATACCTGTTTCATGATAAAAACATAATAAAACTATAGTCATAGAAATAAATTTAACTTGCAAATAATTAAATGACTATTTAAAAGTAGTTTCACTATTCATTTTTACCATTCCATAGTTACCATTTGTATTTTGGAGCTCTGAACCTGATTTTTCCCCTAAACTTTAGCTGCTAATTACGATCATTTTTGTAGATGGATTTCATCGCTGTTTGATCTAGGTTAGTGCCATGAACCTCCTCTTCCCTTTGGTAATCATTTCATTTCCAATTTCTGCAAATTTTTAGGGTTTTAAGGCCCCTAGGGTAAATTCTTCCAAAAATGAGGGCAACGCACCCCTGAATGTCAAAACCTACGTTGCATAGCAGGTACAATGAAGTGTACTTGCATGTGTAATGCACTGCCTCTTGTCAGGGAGTGCAATGGGTGTAGTTTAAGTTTTTTATTTTCTTACTATGCCCAAAATTGACCTAGTTTTTTGTAATAAATGGAATCTAATGGATCTTATGGTTGTGTTTCAGGTTTCCATTGGATTATAATGAAGATTACATGGAGGGAAAGAGAACATGAAGAACACGATATGATTTCCTTGAATGATCCGGGTACTGTAAGAGCCCTAAGAGATTGTGGAATTCTTAAGTATTTCAAATTGTCCAGGATGAGGCAACAAATATAACTCTTGGAGTTATTAGTTCAAGCATGGGATCTAAAGATAGAGGCATTTCATATTAAGAACCAAGTGGTTCCTATAATAGTTGAGGATGTGTATTTTCTCACAGGTTTTTTGAGGAGAGGTTTGCCCATTTCACTCTCAGGGTCTACCGTTGGAGGAGAGACAGTGAGGGATTATATTCTATAGTGTTTCTATCCAGGGGTAGAACCTAGCAAAGATGGAAAAATAAAAATCCGAGATGTTGGAGATTTTCCTTTAAGAACTATAGAAATTTTCCTTTTAGAACTATCATTTTCACAATCGCTAAAATTGTTGGCATTGTTATAGTACATGTAGTGTACAGCTCATATATGCAGTATGCGCTAGAGTGTATGGAGCCAACAGTATTCAACTGGTCTGAAGCTTTTCTATATCAGATAAAGGAACAACTGAATAAAGCAAAGGGAGGAAGGAAGAATAATTTCAGTTATGGTTCTATCCTTATATCCTTCGTCTTGGAATGGATTCCACTGATGCAGCCACAACATGTGACGCTGGATATATCTAGTCCTAGAGATACTCGGATGTAGAGATGGGTAGAACTCATGGGTCGGAAAGCTGGCCAATCAACTGTTGTGTTCTCTACTGCATTCTTTGCCTGTTTCTGGTGACATATTATCGCCATCGATGAATATGCGTACGTAGGCATCAATTTTTAAGGAGATCCAGATTTAGCACTACCAGAAGGTGCTCAGTGGGGTGCAATAGGTAAGAATGTTTTGACCATGTTTTTTGATTTTCCTAAGGTTTATACAATATTTTTAAGTTTTTATTTCTTTCCAAGACTAAAATAAATGTTTGATGTAATGCAGATGTTACTCGCATTCAACTAGTAGTGGAACCGGAGTGTGAAGCAAATGTGCCAGTAGAGAGGAATGTCGGGAGAGAAGTCCTTCAGGATCTTGATCTGGCTGAGACTCTGACTGAGCTTCAGCATCACATAGAAGGCTTGACCTTTGAATTCTAGATTTTCGGATCGAGGAGCTTCCTATGCGACTGCAACAACACACTATTGGGGTTCCTAACCGTTGGATGCAATTACTTCATAGGATAGCTAGATCTATAGCATGTTACCACGAGCACCACTAGTTTACTTATGAAATTTTGCATACATTTTGAGGTCAGAGGACCAATGTGTCTTGGGCACAAATTTTGTAAAAACCTATAACTATCTATCTATATCATTTCATAGTTTTTCCTATGTTTAATGCACAATCCTATTCAATGATGTGAATTTTTTCTTTACATTTGATGAAAATGTCTGTCTAAAACTTAATTAGCTAATGAATCATTCAATGTGTTCAAATTTCTGGAAATGTGTTTATATTGAATAAAATCAAAATGTCTTTCCAAAAGTTGAACTCTTAGGAACAATCTAAGAAGCGTTGGATTTATAACATTATAAACACTAGTAAGTTGTAATACCACAAGTTGTGAGTCTAGCCTTATGATTATGCAGTTAATACCAGATGAAATGGCATCAGAGAGAATTTCGATCAATGCGCTATACTCAGCGATATTGTTCATCGATCTACCAATACAAATCCCTTGAAAACTCACTAACTCGTCGTTTGGAGTGAAAATGGCCCACGCTGTAGAGGATAGATTCTACGTACTACAACTAGCACCATCAGCATATCCAACAAATGGTTCTGAAGATTCAGACATCTACGATGAAATGTAAAGCGAATTACTAACGTCAAGAAAACTCTAAAAACAAATTAATATAGTGAATGCAAATCAACAACATATATACAATATAATACAAAAAATTACCATGCTCATGATTAAGCATAGTAACGTTTCAAATACAACCCATTTCTAGGCTGCACTAATGGAATTCCATCATAATCAAATAACTCATAGGAGCCCTTAGCAAGAACTCTTTTGAAAATATAGGGGCCATGCCATAATGGCTCAAATTTCCCTGTACCCATTACATAAGCTTCTTGATCATAGAGAAGGACCAAGTCGCCCTCTAGGAATATGCAAGGCTGGACATTTTTGTTGTATTACGCCTTTATACGTCTCTTATGTGCTTCGTTGGAAAATTGGGCTTCATGACGCATTTCATCAAGATGGATGAGGTTAAGGAGACACACTTCTTCTTCTGAGGTTTCGGTAACAAGTCTATTGCGAGTTTTAACGATGATATTTCACATTGGATTGGTAAGATAGCTTCTAGACCATACACCAATTAAAAGGGAGTAAATTAGGTTGCATTTCTCACCGAGGTTCGATACGCCCACAAGGCAGAGTACATGATAAAATTTCAGTTTCTCTTATGAACTCCTATCATTTGTTGAAGCATTCATTTAAGAATTTTTTTAATAGCCTCAACTTGTCCATTTGATTGTGGATAATAAGGAGTAGAATTATCATGTGACAATCCTAACTTGGCAGTCAATTCATACATCATGTGGTTGCGAAAATGCTTCCCATGATCTGTAACTATAGCCTGTGGGACCCCAAACCTTGAAATAACGTGGTTGAAGAAAAAAAATGCAGTTGTTTGTCCTGTGTTATTGAATGTAGGCATCGCTTCAGCCCATTTGGTAAAATATTCGACTGCGACAATAATATAACCATGCTCCCTGGACGAAGGAGGGTTATAGGTCATGAAGTCAATACCCCATTTCATAAATGGTCTAGCAAAGACAACAGGATGCATTGGCGCTGGCGGTTTGTAGATTTTACGATAAAAAATTTGGCATGCATGACAACTTCTGACTGCGAGGATGCAATCTCGAAAAATAGTAGGCCAAAAGTAACCGGCGCGGAGTATCTTCTACGCGGTAGCATATCCAGATAAATTTCCACCAAAAGCCCCAGCATGACAATCATTTAACACTTTTTTGGCCTCCTCATGAGTGAGACACCTCCTTAAAATGGTATCGACACCACGACGATAAAATGTATTGCCAACGATCAGATAACCTTTGGCTTGGTATCAAATACGTCGCTATTCAGAGAGAGAGGTATTTGGTCGAAAATTTTGGGTTTGGAGATAAATTATGAAATCCCCATACCAAGGATTAGATAATCTCATCAGAAACAGAGACTCGTCTGGAATTGATGGTTTCGACATAGTTTCAGTACTATCAAAGGGAAGGTCACAAAGAAGCTCAACCAAAACTAAAGACTTCTTTGACTTAGATTTGATAAATTCCAAATCAAATTCCTGCAAAATGATGATCGTTTTTGAATATTTTCCCTCCAGAAATTGACATGGTAAGATGTAAGTCATGGGGTTGCAATCTCAAACTATTGTTGTTTTTCGGAGTAGGATATAATGGCGAAATCTTTGGATAGCTTGAACAGCCGCCAAGGAAATATTTTCTATGTATGAGTACTTAACTTCTATATCATTTAGATTACAACTCAAATAATAGATCAGATGTTAAATTCATTCTTCTACTCAGACCAATACCATTGCAATGGTCGTTTCGGCTGTGGCGATATATAGGAAATAATCGTTTTGATAATTAGGAGGATAAATTAATGATGCTCGGACAAGAGTGTCCTTGACAGCATCAAAAGAAGCTTGTGCAACTTGGTCCCAATGGAAGGGAACCTCCTTTTTCAATAGTCGAGTAAATCCTTTAGCCATTTCGGCATAATTTGGAATGAACCTCCATAGGAAGTTAGCCTTTCCTTGAAGTTTTTGTATCTGAAGTATGTTTTACGGTGCAGGTGAATCAAGAATGGCCTGAACCTTCAAAGGGTCAATTCGAATTCCTTATTTTGAGACTACGAATCCAAGCAAATGAAGAGAACCAACATAAAACACACATTTATGTGGATTGAGGCGTATTTTGTAGTGTTGGCAGTGTAAGAAAATGGCTCTTAAATATATCGGGTGATCAGTCTGATTTCGTGAATGCGCTAGTAAATCATCTAGATATGGTTGAACAATGTGCTTGATGTCATTTAAAGCATAATCCATTTCTCTCTGAAAAGTTACCCCAGCATTATTTAAACCAAACGAAAGTTTCCTATAAGCGAATGTGCCCCAGGGGCAGATGAATGTTGTCTTATGTTGATCATCTGGGTGGATATTGATTTTATTGTAGCCAGAAAATGCATCCATGAACGAAAAGATTTCACATCCAGCACAATCGTCAATAATCTGGTCGATAAAGGGAGTAGGATAGTTATCTTTTGGACAATCATGATTAACATCCCGATAATCAACGCACACTCTAATGGTTCCCTATTTTTTCATGACAGGAATGATATTGGAAATCCACTCAGTTAGAGGAACAAGGTAAATGAAACCAACACACAAATTTTTTTCAACTTCTACTTTGATGGCAGTAGCTTTTTTTGGATGAACAGGACAAAGCCGTTGACGTACCGGTTTGACATCAAGATACAAATTAATATTTTGTTCAACTATAAGAGTATATATGCTTGGCATTTCCTCATAAGACCAAGAAAATACGTCACGAAATTCATGAAAAGAGAGCGATATGATTCAAATTCTGATGGAGAACAAGATGCACCGACATGAATATTGTCTACAACACCAGGTTTGGTCGAAATATCAATAGAAATCATTTCTTCGATATTTGAAAGGTTTCGCTCGGAATCGATTGCATTAATGGGAAAAGAATTCGAAAATAAATTTTTGATAGATGGGTGATATAGTTCACTAAGATTATTTTATTCATAATTAAGAATATGGGAATGATGATGATAATCTTCCCATGGCTCTCCTTCTAACATCATAGCTTCCAAAATATTCTCATATTTCAAGAACGTTGAGGAAAATGGGTCAGATGGGATACTAAAATCTAATGAACAATCAACCAATACACTCAGCGACGCTGATTTTGGATTTTCCACCCAAGCCAAATAGATTCATTGCTATGCCAGCTTAATAGGGCTGGGCAGCAAAAACTCATCCAATGTAGAAATATCAGAATCAACCATACTCCTCCTTAATCCAGATAGAGTGGAAGAGATCATGTAACAGGTCTCGATGCTTGCAATTTCTGCCGACGTCACAGGCGGCGGTAATACAAAGGTTCCCATTAAAGTGGAATCCTTTAAGAGTCCTACACCAATGTTCTGAAGTTCTAGTTCGGGTATGTGAATGAATGGAATGCTTCCAGTTACCTACAAAGTAGAGGCGAAGAAGGATATTTTATTAATGACTGTAATTGTACCTTTATGTGGAAAGGAAATTATTCTAAAATATGTAGAAACAATAGCAGTCATCATATATACCCATGGCCTTCCAAGTAAAATATTTTAGTCAAGGGGTCCGTTAACAACCTCAACATCAATATTCACTATTTTCCCCCCTAGTTCAACATGCAGGTTATTAATAATACCACAAGGTTTATATGTAAGTCCATCGAATGCCTTCAACGTCGTTGATGATTGTGATAAGCGTGGCGAGCCAAGTGACTTCCAATATTTTAGAGACATAATGCATGTAGATGATCCCTCATCAATAATAGTGCGATGAACAAGGTGATTGAGAACATTTACCTATATGGAGAATGTTGATTCTGCTAGCAGTTGCGGCACATAGCCCGTGTGATTAAAGACAATAATATTAGAATCAGTTTGATCAATTCCACCAATAGTTCAAAATAAAGCCTTTTTTTGGGAGGGAAAATTTTTTAATACCTCAAGAGCAGACATAGCTGAAGGGGATTGAGCGAAATATTCAACTATATTATAATTTTGTGCAGCTCTTTCTTGAGGATTATATGTCAATTTATGAATTACTCCCTTTGGTGGCTTGATTGTCAATTTAGGAATAGTAGTAGGCGGTATTGATTCTGTAAATGGATTCATAGTCGAGGTAGTAGGTTGATCAGTGGCCAGACTACCATAATATTTATTCCACGTCAACACCAAAATATCAGTTGAAAGTTTCGTGACAGATAACATTAACACTTAGGAACTAGTAGCTAGATCCATAGCAACCATATTTGTGTCCAGATTTGGAAATGGGTCTGTCAACACAACTGATGAATTGGATGTCTTGATGATTTTTGAGACTTTAGCATGGTGAGGACAATCCCTAACAAATTGTTCCTTATTATAGATTATGCATGGATAACGAGGTTTCTAAGGTCCATATGGTTGATCAGATGATATTTCCTGCGGGTTATAAGTTTGCTCTTTCTTTGATTTCCTCTTTTTCTTACTTCCTGGTTGCTTGTCACCTTTTCCTTTTTCAAATGACATGGCATTAATTTTGGAAGTAGGAGCAGGATCAGATGCAGTAGTGTGGTGTGTGTTTGTATTTCCTATCAAACCGTCTTCGACATGAGAATCCTTTAATTGAGGAGGAACATTGAAATTAGATCTCGGCGCATTAGGGATTTTTTCATAGAGCGTGCCAAACTGAGTGTAAATCAAGTCTAAATATTGTGCATGAGAGATAAATTGATGTTTTGTGACAATGCCACCTTTATCCACATCCTCAGTTACAAATGGTAACAGGGACTTAATGAACCATTCAACAAGGAGCTGATCCAGAACCGATTTCTTAACCATTCGTCGACGATGACACCACTCATGAATATGATCATAAATGTGAGTAGCATTAGTCTGTTTGAAATTATTCAATATTTTTGTTCCAGTTTCATATCTGATGGGTAACTTGAAATGATTCAAAAAGATAGTAGCTAGTGCTATGAAATTAACAAGAGAAGCTCTATGTAATTCAATGTACCATTTTTCATCCGGACCTGTGAGTGTACGCTAGAAAAGACGTAGTCGAATAGAATCATCATTCAGGGAATTTAATGAACACCATAAATGATAAGTCATAACATGAGTCGACAGATTTTCTCTAGGATTTCCATTGAACTTAGGAATATTCGAGGGTAATTTGTGAGGTATCATTAGCCACCAAGGAGCATAGTTGATTGGATCATTAGTTAACCCATTTAAATCTGGTAACTCTAAAATTGAAACAAAGGGAAACTATCTATTAAGGTTAGGTGGAGCATAGCCAAGATAAGATGGAATTTCTTGAGTAACAGGCCTTTGAGCACCAGCATAAGGAATCTGCTGTTGGTAACCCAGATAGGGGTTGTTTTTCATAGAAAACACTTGAGGATTCTGTTGACCAAAACTTGGATATGATACTTGCTGAAATGAAGTTTGCGGCATTTGCGCTTGTGGCTGCCAAGGGGTCTGTCCACCAATGTTATAACCCAAATTAACATGACTTGGATTTGGTTGATATGTATAATTTTGTTGCGGTTGTGACATCCCATAAAATGGTAGACCATCTTGTGAATAAATAATTCCTGATACACATTGTTTTAAATTAATCAAAGGATTTGGAGTTTGTAGACCCAACATTTGATGATATTGAGTTGAAGGACCTATTTTATAAGGTTGATGATGTACAACATTTTGATTCTTTAACAAGGGTATAGATGTATTAACAAGTGGTAATGAAGTGGTTGTAACAGGTTGAACCGGTTGATACGAGTGTACAATCGTTTGTGGTTGGATAGGCAGAGTGGGTTGCCATTGGCAAAAATTCATTTCAACATTAGATTAACCAAAAAGTGACGGAGTACTATCATATTGGGTGACCAAAGGTTGCCCCCCAGCATGAGGATAATAAAATGGAAAATATTGCTCTCCAAATGCTAGAAGTCTAGTAGATATGGTACTTGAAGGAATAGACCCAGAAGGACCGGCTTGATATTGCCTTGATGATGTGTATAATGAATCAAGTCGTTCAGTACTTATGATAGGATTACCAGTTAAAATACCAAAATATTACATTGGTAAAGTCCATGGATTTGAAGATGCACTAGAGAAAATTCCAGATAATGATTTGTAACCTGATGGGACCATAGGGCCTCCATGAAAATATGACTTTGGTGAAGTGGTAAACATTGATGGAGTAGTGAGGGCAGGAGCTGGTAATTGGAATAGCAAGCCCAACTGAATATGTTGGTTCAGACATGGTTGTTTGACCAAATGTATACCCTTTTGAATCAACAGGAATTTGAAAAGGAGGGAGATCAACAAAAGTAGAGGGTGTCGATTGAGAAAAATACTCGTACAGGTAAAGGTCCTCCCCAAAATGGGTTGGAGTTGAAGGTGTAGTGTCTTGTGGGATTTCTTAAATCGCAATTAAACCAGGTGGAAGAATTTCACCATCAGGCCCAAATTATATTTCAGGTGGTTGACTATGTGATATGGGAGATTCAATAGCTATAGAAATTTGTGGGATGACCAAGGTAGGAAAAACTTTCGACTGTTCGACTTCAGGATTCATATTTTTTGGCAAAGAAGAGACAGGATCTGGATCAATTTGTGGTTGAAAAACGTCGGGTACAGGATGTATGGTATCACTGATTGAATGGATCGTGACCACGGGTAGCTGTGAAGACTCCGTTTCGACAACAGTAGATGAACTAGGATGTGTATAAATGACATGAGCTAACTCTGGTTTATGGGAAAATGATGTTTCACCAAAGGTACAGATTGTACTTGATTCAAAATATTGTGATCGCCTTCACCTACCAGAAGTAACTTCTGGTGGTAAAGGTAGTTTTAAAGATAATCTATGTGAATGACGAGGGAAAGGATTTTTTTCTTCCACAATTACTGATTAATTTTAACCAAAAACAAATAAACAAAAAAAATGGTAATACTAGGCAAAAGGTTTTACCAAGAAACTGTGAATTATAGAATACCTCATGGTGAACCAAGAAGTACGGGCAGGCAATCTCCCCAAATGTTATGTTAGGTCTATGACAATTCACAAGGCGACTGACTCGGTTCACTATGGATGGATAGCACCTAAAATTTGTCCTCCCAAATATACCCAGAGGTATGTGGAGGCCCAAGTCCGTTTTAGCACTATCTGATGCAAAACCCCACAGTGAGAGAACCCCTTTATGCTTATCGTACTGTAACACCGCTCGATATACCCGAAAGTACATGGATGAGCTACAATATACTTACGTACATGGAGAGAGGTATCACACTTGGAATGTATCGTAGATAAGTTAATGACAGCTGCTATGTTTTACGATGCCGTAACACATCTCTAGCCTAGACCTTCTAAATGTTATCATTATGGTTCCAATGCTTTGTTAGGTAAACTGAGATTAATTTTATGTTCATCTTGCTTACAATTTTCCTTTCAAAGGTTCACCGCGATGATGTATTGGAAAATTCCTAAAATGCAACTAAAAATGATAAGAAAAATTTCTCTTTCAATTTTTCCAATGAAAAACCTAGCTACTAAGGGAAGAAAGAAAATAATTTGTGAGCAAACAAATCAATGAGAAAAACAAATCAATAATCACAAACTAAATGCAGATTTTGTAATGTTCCTTTTTGAAAAACACACAAAAATCCTACATGCAAATGCAAGTTTTTCTTTTCAGTTTCCTTAATGTTATGAATGGAGAAAAGAAACTAGGTGCACTAAATCAATAATTCAAATGCCTTTTACTTTTGAGAAATGAAGAATACAAACAATTTCTCTTTTGAAGGAAAAATGAGGATTTCACCAACAATTTCTCCTATCAAGGAAATGAAGATTTTATGACAATTTCCTATTTTGAAAGCAAATGATTCTTAATGAGACCATAAAAAATACTTTGAAATCAACTTGTCAATGATAAAGAAAAAAAATTTTAAACAAACATTGAAAAAAATTTCAGTCAAAGGAGGAAGAAGTATATAGAGTTACTGGTCAATATGAGGATAAAATTTTTCAAAACACAGCAGAAAATAAACTGAAACAAATTGCAAAGGAAAATTCAAAGGAATATGGGTGGTTTTAGGAGTCAACGCAGTCTCCAAGGGGAGGCAGTGCTCTACAATGTAGGCCTGAAAGGGATATAGTGCTATGAAAAGCACTATGTCCTGTCTAAGGGTGGTTTGGGCACAGTGTATAAGGAAAAAACACTACTGTTTAACTCACTATATCTGCAAATTTGGCTTTGAAAAAGTTTAATATTTGTGTGTAACAACTATTGGGTGGATAAACAAAGAAAATCAGAGGCTAAGTCACCTATATCTAAGAGAAATTATCCCCAGTGGAGTCGCTAATTTGTTGGGCCAGAATTGTGAATTACGGATAAAACACGCTTCCCTAGACAGATGAAAATCTAGAACAATAGATTAAAGACTATACGACTACCTTTCCTAACTCAAAACAGACACACAGAAAGGAATAGAGGCTTAATTTTGATCCAAGCACTTCTAAATGGCTCCTTCTGTCACTTCCGTTATAGCTTCAAATTCAAGCGGTTTGTGCAAAATGCATCTTGCAAGAAAGAACACTAAAAAAATAGAAGATAGCAATAATACAGATGTCTACTCAAGTTAGTTAGCTAAATCAGTAAAGCATAAACCATATACATCAACTAAGATCTTACAACATGGAAAATCAAAGCCAATACAGATGCATATAGGGAAAAGTAAGCTATATTCTTTATTGATGATAGAAGAAGAGGTTACAACCCGATGACTGATTTGAAGTGACCCTTCCAGCAATGATCCTCGGCCTCATCATAGTATAAATCTGTCCAGCAGTTGTTACACAAATATAACTCTCAATTGAAAATCCACCAGCATTTCTCTACTCAAATTCTTCCCTCTCAAACACTCAAATTTGTGTTCAATTTATAGATGAAATGAAGGTATTTTTGCAATGATTCCAATAATAGGCAAGACATGTTCCTATTCATGTAGATGTCAAATGGACACTTAGATTCAAATCTTGACAAATGTGAACTCTTCTAGAAGGCACTGGCCAAGTGGAGATTCTCGAACAATGAGAATTTCGCTCCCAATGTGACCAACGCACCCATAGATGTCAGGAAGTGCTTTGCAGAGCATCCTTGCATGGGGTTACCTACATATCCAATGCACTTAGTCCCCTTATAGGTAGCGTTGGTGAGATCCCACATGATATATAATAAAATTCAAACCTTGGAAACCTTTTCTTGATAAAAGTCGTGTTTGATTTGTCTTGTTCTTGCCTTAGGGCATGTAGCAACTTGAAATGATAGGGAATGATAGACACTTAGTCATTGGTCTTGGAGATGATGCCCAGTTAACCAGGTCATTGGAAATGATGGCCAAATTGACCTATAACACATGGCATCTGTTGTCCTTATTTCCTACTTAATTAATTTATAACACCAGCCCATTTAAGGTACATTTGCTAGCCCTTCAATGGTTGTGATGAAACCATTCAAGGATCCTTCAAATCCCAAGCAACCTCCTTCCTCAAACTCTAGAATTTGTGTCCCAATTCTTAGTCATTTTTTTTTTTAATAATCAAAATACATGAAAACTTTATGATTATTTGTAATAGGGGAATTTTCCCAAAGGCGTTGTCACAACCCCCTCTCCCTTGGAGGAACATCGTCCCTGATTTTTTAATCATGAACACAATGGAAAACATGCTTAGTCCCAACATAAATCACTTTGAACTTTATAATGAAGCTCACTTATAAAAGAATTATATACATATATACAATTTTCTTGCTCAATAACTAAATATACATGAAAAAGTTTCCTTGGATCATCCACTCTTAGTGTCTCCTTGTAGTCTTTCAAGTGATTTTTTTGTGCACTTTGATTCCTTCAAGTTGCTTCTTGTTTGTCCTGTAGTCAATTTCATTCACCCATATTGGGGAATTCCCATGCTTTCCTCTAACATGGCATAAAATATCTCATGAGACTCATTATAAAGAAATTCTAATGATTTAAATTATACCTCTTGTCTTGTCCATCAGTTTATCAAGGGATTCTAGAGGTGTCCCACCTCCACCCTTTTCCAAAACAAGGGAATCCAAAATTTTATACCTCCACCCTCTATTAGTGTCAGTATTTTCATCCTTCCATCGTTGATCAAATTAACTCTTTCATGTCATGTTAGGGGTCCCATTTTGAAATTTTTGTCATTCAATTTAGGTCATCATGCAAAAATTTGGTCACACATTAGGGTATTTATATCATTACTAATCCTTTCACTTCCATGGCCAATGGACATCATCATGGTCAGGTCATTAATTGTTGAAAGAGTCCCATATTCATCATGGTCATAATTCAGCTCATTCTTCCATGTTGTGTCATCATTAGGTCATAGGATCAAAATCATGAAAATTGGTCATTTCACCATCAAATTCATCTTTTGAAGGAATAGTAATAGTCAAAGGTCTTCAAAAATTTCAGGTTCCAAACTATCATTTCCAAGTAAGTGGCTTTGTGTTTACCATATTTGTCTCTGAGTTGTGCTTGCAAAGCCCATTTCACTCTCCTAGGGTTTTGAGGGAATTTTTCTTGGTTTCATGCCTTTCATGGTTAAATCATCAACAAACTTGTATCCTGATGCTCTTACACCTTCCCCTATCCTTAATATACCTTCCTAAACACTTCCCATCACTCCTATCCCTCAAAATCATCATTTTTCCACAAACCCAAATTTCCTCTCCCATTGAGCTAGGGGTTGCTATGGAATCAGAGACATTTGAGAAGAGGAGGCATAAGGAAGGTCATATCAGCAAGTATGAGGTCATTTCAGCTCATAACCATCATGTCTCCATCATTTTTCAAGAAATCATTCGAAGGGACAAATAATTTGCCACACATAGGGTCAATTTCACTTGAAAGTATGTTTCCTACCAAACAGAGATGAATTTTACAAAAGTGAGAGATTTTTTGTCCATCATAGGCCAAGGAAAAAAAACATTGTTCAGTTTTTACACAGGTCTTATGGTTTGGAGGAATGCTAAAAATATGGTTGCTACAGGAGAGTTGCTGCACTTATGGAGTGACCTTCGGAAAATCAAATTTTCTCCTAGCTGGAGTGTCCCAATGAATTTCTTGATATGTCAAATGATAACTAGATATAGAGATATTTCTAATGACCTATAATGCGCTTAATTTGGAGTTGAGGAAGGCCTCCAAAATTTTCCTCCAAGAGAACACTGCATTTTTTCACCCCCATTCTGCACGTTTGGACTAGTCTTGGCAGAATTTATTTTTTAGGGGATATACTTGATCATTTTCAGTGTTTGATAGGTCCATTGTGTAGCCAAAAAATATATATTTCCAACGAGTGATCATGATCTCAATTTGGAGCTCAAGAAGGCCTCCAAAAGTGGTCTTCAATTTGGCACTACGTTTCTGGAGGGTGGCGCTGTGATTTTTGAACAAGCGTTGTGCTTTTAGCCAAGTGTTTAGTGTTTTTTTTACTGAAGGGCACTATGCTTCAGGGTAAGGCACTGCTCTTTTGCCTAGCTTTCCAAAAAATCACCAAGAGTCAAGAAAACTCTTCCAAACCTTCAGAAATTGCTTCTAACACCCTCTAGCAAGTAAGTACATCATGTTTATTTCCTCCTTGCACCCGTAAGCATTGATTTCATAGTGTTCTTGTTCATAAGTAAAAATGGCATTTGATCTAGTGAAGAAACCCTAATTATATTCCTCATTCCCAATGTGATGCCCTTTACCCTGAAATCCCTTACTACTTCATTATTAAACCTATCCCTACCACGAAACTACCATTTCCTAGTCCGTAAATCCCTTTCCCCTAAAACCCTAAGTCCTAGGCTTCTAAATTTCCTAGGAAAAGACTTCTTCAAACGTGTAATTTAATTTTCATTTCCAAATCCCTTGGAATTTCAACCTCCTATCACCTCCCAAAGCTCCATAACCCCTTCCCCCATATCCATAAATTTTCCTCGACTTATCCCTATTCCCTAGACCTATCTCCACTCCCCATTCCCATCCACCTCATCCCTAGGGTTTTTTGGCCACCAAAAACTATGGAGAAAGATAGAGACTATATGGAAGAGGAGGATAGAGAAAATAGAAGGCCTCACAAAGGATGAATAATCCTAAGGCTGGAGCCCACGAACACAAATGAACTGATTGCCTCTCCTATGACTGTCACTTGTTTTGAGTATGTAGGTTGCCTTGATTCTCACTTTAAATGAGAATTTTTCCATCATGATCAATGAGAACTGGGAGAAATAGCTTGACAAGGTAAACAAGCGTCTTGATAAGCTCTTGGAGAAGGCAAATAAAGACAATTATTTACAAAGGATGATGGCCAAACACTACTGCAAAAGAAATCATATTGCAAGGTCAAAGCTCCAAAAGGAAAAATCAAGACTTGAAACCATAGACAAGAAAAATGAAGAGGAAAATTTTGATAGCCTTGCTGAGGCATCACTCATTGCCGAACATACCTCATTAGCCTCCCACAGAAGAAATTTTGAAGAAATTTGAGCAATTTTGGAATTTTTTGGAATTTTTCTAGGGACCTGCAATGGAAAAACTAAAATCACCATTGGATTTATAAGGCCATTGGATTTTGGGTCAAAAGAGCAGTCAAAAAGTCAAAAAAACACCCAAAAAATCACATTTCTACCCTATTTTGGAGGTTGGCGCTGTGCTTTTGACCAGTCTTGGGAAAACGAAGTTTTAGAGAGTCAAATCAATATCATTTTAAAAATTGAGAATAGATCTAGAAACTAGACAAGATAGGCTTTCCAATGAGCTATCATGGGCTCAATTTGAACACTTGCAACCCCATCAAAGTTGGTGCTGAATTTGGTGTTGCGCTTTTCTCCTTGGCCCTGCACTTTTGACAAATTTTTTTGAGTTTGCTAATATTTCAAAATTTTCTCAGTTTTTCTCAGTTTCACTTTGACAAATGTGTTTTTACCAATTTAATTCATGATTTAAATGTATTTTTGATATTTTTAAACTTACCTAAAGGTAAATACATTGGATGAAAACTTTTGGTGTGATGTAATGAATCAGTTTCCAAAAAGTGAGGGATGAGTTAGTTTGACTTCCCTACACTTTAGGTTTCAATTCAATTTTTGGTGGAAATGATCCTCCACTCATATATTCGACCCCTAAGGTTGGGAGAAGATGTTTTTATGTCTATATATTGTACTTTTTGATTCATTTCACAGGTTGGATGTTCTTTCATTGATCAGAGACTCTACTGTAATTAGTATTTGGTAGGAAATTAATGAAAGAGTTGCAGTTATTTCTTTGGGATACCTGTGGTATGGAAATTTAGTGTCGTTTCTTATTATGTCACATATGTATGAATTTTTTGTCTTCATGATCCATTTCATCTCTATTATATTCATATTTTGAAGTTGAAAAGTAGAATACATCTCTCATGCTCTGTTTTTGGAAAATATTTGTAATTTGTTCATTTTCTTCAGTTTAGAAAGAAAACATGCTTTGCCTTTCTCTTTATATCTCATCATCAGTCTGATCCATGTCACCTTGAAACCCTAAAGTGTTATCCTTACTACCTACCTTGCCCCATTAAATGGACTGAAATCCTAATCTTATTTTCCCTGACCTAGCCTCTTTGACCTAATTCACCCATCCAACAAACCAATTAAAAAAAATAAACCCATGTACTCATACCTAGCCTAAAACCCTAATACATATATCCCTCTTGGTTGTGACTTTGTGGATAGAGCCCTCTCCAGCTTTGCAGGGCTAGTGACCAAGCTGAAATATTGGTCTGTGGTTATCTCTATTTGGACTCTTTCTTAGCCTTAGAGATCCAGTGGAGTGATAACACCCTCAATAGAAAACAAGGGAATCCAAAGGCTTATGCCTCCACCCTCAATCAACAACAAGGGAATTCAGAGATTGATGCCTCCACACTCAAGGGAATCTGGAGGCTTGTGCCTCCACCCTAAAATCAATAGAAAGGGAATCTATAGGTTGATAACTCCACCCTCAAGGGAATCGAAAGGCATATGCTTCCACCCTAAAAACAACAATAAGGGAATCTAGTGGTTGATACCTTCAATCTTAAGGGAATATTGAGGAATATTCCTCCACCCTCAAATGAATAGAAAGGGAATTTATAGGTTTATACCTCCACCCTCAAGGGAATCCAAAGGCTTATTCCTCCACCCTTAAATTAGTAGCAAGGAAATCCATAGGTTTATAAATCCAACCTCAAGCGAATCCAAAGGTTTATACCTCCAACCTCAAATAAAAAATAAGGGAATATTAAGATTAATACATACACCCTCAAGGGAATCAAAGGCATATTCATCCACACTAAAATAAACAACAAGGGAATACAAACGTTTATAATTCCACCCTCAAGGGAATCTAAAGTCTTATGTCTCCACCCTCAAATAAATGGCAACAGAATCTAGAGGTTGATACCTCCACCCTAAATGGAATCCAATGTCTTATGCTTCCACCCTCAAATAAAAAACAAGAGAATCCAGATGTTTATACCTCCACCCTCAAGGGAATCTTGAGGCTTATGCATCCACCCTAAAATTATCATTAATAGAATCCATAGGTTGATACCTCCACCCTCAAGGGAATCGAAAGGCTTATGCCTCCACCCTCAAATCAAGTATTTTAGTTAGTACACATCCCCAGATAGTCCCATAGCTATCTGCCCCCAAACATTACACAAAAAATATACACATACACGGGCACAACACAATGTACAAATGGCATGGTACAACAAATACACATATGTAGCACAACATGTATACATGGCACAAAAAAACATGCCACAGATCACACTATTTTCATTGTGTTATTATATCCTTCAACATTCCCTGTTCATAATGAAACATGGGCATAATATAAGAATCATATTCACATTATATTAAAATCATATATCAACCAGGGCTATTTTTCCCATTTTTTTCCTCACACAACCAAAAATCCTATATTTTATCCATATTTTCATTAAATAAATATAACCCATTATTATTCCACAAGAATGACTCATGTCAAAACCTATTAGTCACAATGACATTCATATGTTTATATAAAAATTGGAAGGATCATGAACATATCACATATTTACATATGTAAATTATGTTAAGGTTAATAGAACCTCCTTCCTTCCATTTTCATGGCTGTCATTTCATTATCCATTATTCCCCATGGAATCAACTAGATTTCTTGGTTGTCATACGAGTGTCCTCTTGGTCATGAAAATATCAATCATTAACATATGTTAAATAAAAGAAAATTTTTAGAGAACTACATGTAATGTCGTTGTGGTTCATGAAAACAATTTTCAGTCTACACATAATCTAATTTCTACTTTTTTTCATATTTAGGAGTGATGCTCCAACATAATCCAACAATATTCTTTTCTTGCCCATTTCCCAAGCCCAAAATTTCCCATTTTTTTTATGCTCTTTATTTATATGATGGGTCTCCTCGACTCTCTTACTAGATCTCTATGGCTTCTCTTCCATACCCAACAAATTTATCCTAAGGTATCAAGCATGAAAGTTTCAACGCAAACTAAAATAAATGAAAGGAAACAATGCAAGAATTGAATCCACAATAAAAATAAAATAAAAAATAAAAAAAATGTAGCATGACCATGCGAAAATTAGTAATCAAGGCAATAAAAAATTCATGAGGTCAACAAAATAAAAAACCAACACCTAATAATTAAAATATAGAAGTCCCAAAATATGACTCGATTCCCATGAGTCTCAAATTTCAACGTGTTGTTAATTTTTACATACATGAGGCTCTTCCCAAGGTTCTCAACAACCTTTAGGTCCCAATTCCCTTCAAGTAACTTGAAAGGGAATCCTTTTCAATATATGTATCTATATATTACAAATCTTTATGGGATGCCCCCTGCTCCTATTTTGCACCTTGCATTAAAAATTCATGTCGTTGAGGCTTACATGGATTGTCCTCCTTATTTTCCTTCATGTGCGGAAATTCCCTTCTCAAGTGTTCCTCCCCACAAGACCAAAATGTGATAGCCTTATTTTTCTTTTCAGACTCACAGGGCCTCTTTTGGGCCTTTCCAGTAGGAATTTTCTCCACATCTTAGAGACTGGGAGTGTACTGCAACAACCCTTGAAGGCATGAAATTTTTTTCCTCATTATGGAATTCAAATGCGCTTGATCCTTTTGGTTCCTAAAAATAATCTTATTATCTAACTTCCAGCTTTTAATCTCAGCCTAATGAGCCCCTATATTGCAGCAAGAGTGGTGCAACTCCCGAGGCTACTATTTTTAATTATCAACTCAGGGTTCGTACAAAATTAAGAGGTGGAAGTGTTATATGTACAGTAGCCTAATATCTACTCAAGTTACTCTGAGTAAATGGACCAAACCAAGGTATTCATAGACAATTATATCAAATGAATTTAGATTTGCAAGAAAAATAGATTGCATAAAAGGGATTTTCTAATCTACTTGAAGAAATGGAAATAATAATCTATTTGCAAAACTCGAAATGCTACTATACTTTTTAGAATTTTAAATGCTAACCTACTTTCTCAAATGAAAATTATAACCTACTTGAAGCAATGTAAAGGCTACTCTATTGTCAGAATGTATACATTAATCTATTTTCAGTATGTAAATGTCGCAACAAAGGGAAACCTAATCTATTCATAGGAAATAAGAATGCTTGAAATAGAAACCATAGCTTAAGAATCATAAAACAAAGAAAATAAAACTAATATAACTTGGCTAAAGTAAATAGCATGAAACCATCCTTTAATCACTACATTCAAGATATATTATTTCAACAAAGTTCATTATGTTCTTCATAAAGTAATCATGAAAATAATCACTATGCTATTCAATTCATGAACCTGTCTACTAAGGGCCTAGTTGCCGAAATGAGTTGTAGTGGTAGAAATGGAAGTCTTAAGTGGTCTTTGGCCTTCCTCAATCATGGTTTCAGAAGCTAAGAGACATTATTAAGGGCTAGGAGACAAAAACCAATCTTTAAGGGAAAATCTGGTCAAGTTTGGAGAGCCTCTACACAGTGCTATAGGATGTTATATGATTGCTATAGGATTGTTATAGGATGCTATATGATTGCCTTATTTTGATATATGATTGAATTCCTAAGAATTATGAGGCCTACAATTGTGATCCCAAGGTGTGATAGGTAATTTAAGGTACAATAAGGTTGTATGAGGCCCTTTCCAAGCTTAGTAACCTTCAAGGGCCCATCTTGCACAAGGAACAATGCACACAGTGCCCTTCAACAAATCATAAATGTAATCTCGATGAAAAATGTTTTGAAGGAATTTCTGAGGTATAAAGAAAGGAGCTAGTTGTAATATAAGGTGTTTAAATTACAATTCTAACCCTAAATCAACGGTAGTACTTGAAGAACACAAAAATTTACTATATCTTGCCAAACATCTAGAGCATGTTAAGAGTAAAAATTGCATAATTTTTAAATAACAAAGAAAGGATTAGTTGAATTTGATTTTAGATCTGAATACTGCATTAAAATACAACCTATCTTGTAGTCTTCAAAATACCTACACCCACAAGATATTATGCTTCCTATGCTTAAGAAAAATGCTAAACCAATCACTAATTTTTAGAGGACAAAGATGAAAAAAGAAGTTTAATTAGAGACCTAACTACTATGGAATGTGTTAAACACACACATGGTGTATGAGAAAGATAAAAACACACACACAAGAGACTCAACACACAATGAAGGATAAGCGTCTAGCTTTCATATTTTTCCATTATACATGATGTACATTTATAGTACAATGGTGTGACTCTTGGTTTCATATTCCAAGGTCACTTGGACTCCATTGTGACTTTTCTCATTCCACACCTACCCATGGATGATTAGGTGTTCCAACATTCCCCCCCTTAATCCGAAGGGGTATGTGTGATTCCAAGAAGAGAGTTGTAATACAAATTTGCAAAGTATACATGGAAGAACTTGGGCTGAATCACCTCTCTCAAATGTTGGAAAAAAGAGGTGGTTTAAGGATGAACACCAACACTGGAACACAATACTTGTTGCAGTTCCCGGAACTCTTCCAAAACTGGCAAGAAGCTGAAAGCTTCTGCTAGAGGAATTGTCCCTCATAAAAAGGGAGACCTTCAACCTAAAAGAAGGGAGGTCTACTAACTGTGATGGTTTTAGGATTACCAACAACTCTGGAATTCTTGAAGCATTTCCTGGAACTCAACCAAAGCTGGCAAGAAGCTGAAGGCTTCTGCTAGAGGAAGTGTCCCTCATATATGAAAGGGATACCTTCAACCTTAAAGAAGGGAGGTCTACTACCTATGATGGTTTAAGGTTGTCCACCAACCAAAGATGATGGTTTAAGGTTGTCCACCAACCGAAGGCATGCTCATGGGAATCCGTGTCTCTGGCTACATCTCTAAATCTGGAATGATGAATTGTGGCTCAGGCTCACTTGAACTGCTGTGTCTCTGGCTACAACTCTGAACATGGAATGAGAGATTGTGGCTCGGCTCGCTTGATTTGACGTCGAAGCTTGTACATGACCACCATTTCCCCCCCTGTCAGGGACAAGGTGAGATGATGGCGAAAACTCAACTGCAAGTTTGCTCAATATCTGAGAACAAGTTCTGACATGTGTTTTAAACATCTTCTTGGATGCTGATGCCCATTGCCAAAAAGCGATCCATCCAAGATGAATCTTGTTTCTTGCAGGAAGCTTGTGTCTGAAGCATCTGTGTGAAGAATGGGTGTGCCAACCACAGTGCTTGCATGAGTGAAGATCAAAACAGTGATCTTTCATATGGCCAACTCGATCATAGTGTTGGCATTTTACAATCTATTGTTGTTGTGGAAGTGGAGCAGGATTTGGAACAGCTGTAGGTAAACTGTCATACGGGAATCTGGCACTCTGAAATATGATGGGCTTGGTGTAGTCTGGAATATGAAAGGAAACATCCTTGTCATATCCAAGACTAGTTCTATGCTTGTTGTGGACAAGCTCTTCCCAAGGTCTGATGATGGGCTTTAGAAGTGTAGGCTGAGTTGTTGCATCTGTGTGTAGATCTGCTCTTGTGAAAGGAACTGAATGGGAATCAACTGAAAATTTATTGACTTGCTGTTGATGGGAGTCTTTCATAATTTTCTAAACAGAAACAAGTTCAGAATGGTGACTCTTTTGCTGAAGTTCGTCTTGCTGAAGCTGAGTTTTCAACTGCAAAAACTCAATCTTTTCTTGTGCATCTAGAAAACAACTTTGAATGTTACAAAGAGCATTCTTGCTCATTTTTATCATATCATGAACATTTGAATGAATGAGGTTATTCAACAACTCTAATGCCTCATCGATTTTATCCATTTCAACAACTTAGGCTCAACAAATGAAAGGGTGTCGGCTACCCGTTTACAATGTGATGCAAATCCCTTTCAACAAATACAAATTACTCAAGAGAACTTCCAACTATGGAAATCTCAAAGTGAAAAATCTGCTGATTGCAACTATGAAGAAGCAATACAATGTCAGTTCAATATAATATTTCTGCACAAATATGCAGCAAAAACACCATGCAAAAAGCCTTTAAGGCAGCTGATTTTTCTTCTTCAAGGAGCTGTTCAAATGATGGAAAACTTGTCTTCACATCACCTTGCAAATTTCACTTTTCTCTATGTATAAAATCCATCTGCTTCATATGCCATTTACTCTTTCTTCTTCATCTTTTTTTTTTTTTGGGTTGAAAAACTTCAATTGAAACTTTACACCATTATTTAACCACCAAAAAAAAATTCATATGCCCTCCACCCAACATATAAAAAACAACAACCATGCCCAATTCAAAACATATTATGCTTCGGTGCAATACATCATACGGTCTTTAAAAATTTGAGCTCAACGCGAGAAGTTGATAACGTATACAATACATACCATTCTCAATTCAACATATGAGGTAACTTTAGGTTCGGCACACTTTACGAAGAGGTCTCAATGTACTGTTACACATCATTCAACTCAGAGATACCACTGAGAGAGCTTGGACTGTGACTTCACAATATTATTTCATCCCATTGCAGTGCACGACACTTCCATTTTGAATCCACCGAGTTCTCCAAAATACAATGTCCCAGATCCCCAAGACTTGCATTTCACGCAGGACAAGATAAAGGATTCCTTCAGAAAATATCACAGTGGCATCAAATATCACAGGGAGTGCAGTAGGGATGGTATTAGGGGACAGGAATGAGTGATGCGTAGTGAGGAGCAAAGGGAGTTTAGTGGGTGCATTGAGAGCCGTGGAGTTAAAGAGCCAGTGGGAGTAGAGGTGGGAGGCCAAGCGCACAAGAGGAGTTGGAAGCGGAGAGAGCGTGGAGGGAGATGAATCGGTGTGTAACACAGTGTTTGAAGGCTGTGAGGGGAGGAGGGCCGACTGCGAAGATGAGTTGGGGACTATTGCATTAACAAATCCAACTGCGTAGCGGCCAAAGGGTCTTGTAGATAACATGTGACTTCGGGAAGTGGAGCCCTTGAGGGATGAGGTTATGCAATTACGTGGTGATACTCAAAAGCTAAGCGCCTCTCGTCAAGAATTGTCAGTGCAAGTGCAAGCTCTCAATCGAGAATTGACTAGAGAAAAAGATGATCTCCAGCAGTTTCCTCCATTGAAGGCAGGGCTTGACAGTTTACGTCAGGAATAAATATGATCCAGGATGCCGATTGATTATGAAAATAAGGCAAATACTGAGAACCGTACTGCACACATATTTTAAATCCTCATGATCCAATTGGCGGGAAGAAATTGTTTACCACGCCATGCTCTGAAAGCTGGTTCACGTGGCTTCCTGGTCCAATTCGTGATGGTCCTTTCAGCGCAAGATCTCTACCTCATCCAACCCGTATGGGAAGAGAGTGCCAAGAGGGCCAAAGCTCGTATAACTCTCATACCATAACACAACAATCGCACCTCACTTGCTCAATTTGTAGGAGGGCCAGAGTACACCAGCTCTGATACCATGTTAAACACCATGTTAAACACACACATGGTGTATGATAAAGATAAACACACACACACAAGAGACTCAACACACAATGAAGGATAAGCGTGTGGATTTCATATTTTTCCATTATACATGATGTACATTTATAGTACAATGGTGTGACTCTTGGTTTCATATTCCAAGGTCACTTGGACTCCATTGTGACTTTTCGCATTCCACACCTACCCATGGAGGATTAGGTGTTCCAATAGAATGAAAATAACTATATTTTTGGTTTTCCAAAAAAATATACCCAACCATACTTCCCACAAGAGAGGTGTTTATAGACATGCACAAGAAATTTTTCATAAAAAAAAAATATAGGAAGGAAAGGAAATACTAGTAGAAAATAAAATGCATAAAAGAGAGATACTGGAGCCTTTGGGTTGGTCTCTAACCCAAGGGTACTCAGACCTCTAAAGAAAATTTATATTGAAGATAACAAAATTCTTCTCATTAACATAAAATAATGTTCAAGTACCTGATAAATGGAATGAAAATGAGAAGCTCGAGCTCTCAGCTCTTAATAGTCTTTATATTATCCAAAAGTTTGAATCCTATTGAACCCTTGGGCTTCATTATTTATACAAAAATTACTGAGGGGAAACCTCCTTGGAAAGAGCATTGATTCCCTCCAAAGTCCCTAAAAATGTGGATCTATCTCCCTGACATCCTTGAAATTTGGGTGAGAAAATACAAGGAGAAAGTCGAGTTGTAGGTGAGTAAATGCAAGGGAAAATCCTCCTACATATTCTCTAGTTGCCTCCAACATATCTATGCATAGTAAATGCACTCTTTTTGTGCACTTTAATCATGTTAGGCTACAAGATATGATAAACACCCTTTAGTTTCCATAATAAACAAATTATAGTAAAAATATGTTATCAAATGCGAGGAAAGAGGTAATTATGTGTTGAAGGATGACCAAATGGGCCTTGTTATTTACCTATTAATGGGGCCCATCACAACCTTCACATATTTTCACTCAAATCTCGAGTCTTTGAGATCAACCTCCAAATTCTTGAAGGTTATTTTCCTTTGGATTAATTTCCCTCTTTCTTGTTCTTGGTGGACTTGGTCTATTTCCCACTACACCATGCCATGATACATGCTTCCTTTTAATTCCATCGAGTCTTGCTATGTGATTCCACACATACCCGTTGTCATTTCACCAAGTTAATCCAAGCACAAACCCTAAATTGTTCACACATTTAAAGAATTCACATTAGCCACATATCTTAAGAACCAAAGCATGATTAGAAATTTTTTGAAAATTAGAACTCCATATGCTCATACAAATGTCAGTTAAATTATAATTGTGCTTTCCCTTATTTAAAGGATTAGTCTTTTACCAAACTCTTAGCATTAACTCAAAATTATCCTCTTGACTAAGACTATTATTATCAATTTTAAAAATCAACCTTTAAATTTTAAACTATTAGTTTTTTTTGCCATGGCCAGTAATAACCATTAAGTTCAGGCTCTTCACCAAGGGTAATGATCAATGGTGTCTATAATCTCAAAAGGTTGGTTAAATCATTTTAACGTATAAGCTTTTTCCATTTTATAACTTATGATTTTTCACATTTATGAAATTTATCATATATATGCAGGAAATATCACAATAAATGTATAATTATAGCCACTTAATCATAGTCTTATATCCAACACCTACTTGAAAAAGCAAGAAATCAACATAACCTCAACAATAATAGTGCTACAACTGGCACAAGAAAGTAGTCAATGCACAATCCATGATTACATTACTACAACCAACACCTACAAAAATAATTTATCAAAGCACCTCACCCTCTAATAAAGTCACAAACATTATGCCTCCAATTCATTGACGCTCTATGTCATATAACATAATGACCATGGGATTCTCATACCCTATAAAGATATATACATATGTATTTTTAAACAAGTAAAAAAACTATGCTATGAAACACAAGAAATACGGGGATTTCCCCAACCCCTCATATCATATGAGTATTCTCATGTGCAACTCAGACCAAGTGTAATAGCACACACCACTCAAGAAATCATACATAAAAACATGTAGGTAGTTCGACAAAAAATAAAGAAATAACAAACATCAATGATCATAGCAATAGAATATCCATACCTTCAAAATTCTTAATAGAAAAAAAATTTCCATACCATTTCATTTTTTAACAAAACCATTCATACCAAAACATCCTTGCAACTAGCATGCAAATATTTTTAGAAATTAAATGATAGAGTAATGGAACACATAAAATATTGTAGAAACACAAAAAATAATAGAGACATAGATATACATGTTTCACCCAAATTGGGCTACGTCCATGGGGAAACAACCCATACTTCCTTCAATATTATCCAACAAACTAAAGGGATACAACCTACAACAAATCTGTTGTAACTTTGTCTTCACTCTCACACCCTCTCCTCTCTTTTTGTCACAAAAAAAAATACATAACCATAATAAAATTCCCTGATATAAAATGAAGGTTTCATTCTAGGAAAAAAACCCTAAATTAACATAACTTCTACCATCAAATATTTTTCGTAATGAATGACCCAAATTGATTACGAAATTGCAATATTTTACAAGGATTTTTTTATCTAGTGGGGTGGGGGGGGGAGACCACCCATACCCTTGCTAAGGACTATGATCCAAACATGGCTGAAAAAATACCTATGAATTCGGAAGATAATCAGGCTCTACATACAAAGAATCTCAATCCAATGATATAAATAGCATGAAATCCTATCCATGTCAATTGGAACACTTAGAACTAGAGCTCCACCCTAGCTCCAAAAATCCATGTTGTATGCACATACACAATCAATCTCATCAACAACATACATAAATTAATATGGTTGATAACCATGTTATAACACCTATAATAATTCTTCTTTCCTCATATAATCTCCAAAATTTGAGCTAGGTTCAATGCTTGTACTTACTGCTTTATTGATTCAATAACAGGCAAGGACTTATTCCCAAAGGTCTAGAGTTGAAACCTTTGCTCTGTACTTCTTATGTGATAGCTCCCATCCATTCCAAGTGTTGACCTTGGCTCTGATACCACTCAATAATATAACCCATGCTATCCCTAACCCCAAATCAGGTAAGTAATAGGTAGTTTCTAAAATGACCCATTCTCCAAGGTCAAGTTATGGAAATGAGGCCTAAATATTTCACCCTTTTTTCCTTCCAAAACTTGAAATGAATGATACCATTGAATTCATCTGATCAAGACAATTCCGATGATATAAATTTTTCTCCAATATGACTCTCAGAACCAAAGATATGGTCATACAAAGTTTAGCCACTCAGTTTGAGCTATATCACCAAGCTACCACATGGCACCGACGTGGCTATTTCTACAAGCCTTCTAACATCGGCGTGGTAGTGTTACCATGATTTTCAACAAATTATGCTGGTCACGTAATACCCATTATATAAATGGAATTACCCAACCCATAACACATATGTTGATCAGTGGTTTTCATTGATGTCAACCCAAGCAGCACCAGGGGCTAACCCGATATTGCATGGGAATTTTGACCTACCAAATTAATATATTCTGGGTCAATAATTCTTTTGATGGTTTCTACTTGTCGAGATGTTTCTGTTGATATATGGCACACAATGTAATTCTTCACGGTTTGAGAGATATTCATGTTTGAAGTTTGTACCCCCAGTTAGTAGGCTAAAACCCCATGGGGTTGGGGCATGGGTCATTTAAAATTCATAATTAATATCTTTTAAGCTCCTAAAATCCCTCTCATGTTCACTTGTTGAAGCCCCTCTCAACCTAAGCATTTATATAAATTGTGATCTTCATTTCCTCCTTAGGCAAGGGATTTCGCTATCTGAAACAGGTCATCGTGGAATTTGCACTCTAAATTTTTTCTACGAGGGTTCAGAAGCTGAAATTTTTATGAGGTGAAGCCAAAATCCTGAGGAATTTTGTACAAATTTTAGATCAAGGTGCGCAATATTTTTGGAGATATGATATGTGGAAGTCAAGGTGTTTGTAGCCTCCTGAAATTCATCTCAAAGAAGTGACCTTGGTAAATTCGTCATAACTATCTCTCTGAGTATCGGATTGGAATTCCGTAAAAATTGGAAGATAGTGCATAGTTGTTAATTTTCTCTCTATCAATTTAAGAGCTAAATGAAGAAACAGTGACATGTGGCATGCCGTACAATTTCTCTCTGCTGAAATAGTCCATAATTAGGGCATTGTGAGAGATTGGGTATAAATCTCTCTTGAAGAATCCAAATTGGGTCAGACATGTGGCATTGGAAATACAACTCAGAGGAATAATACAGGACCAAAAATCAGATATTGAGGATCTGAAATAACAGAGATACACCAGATTCAATATTGAGCTCCTAGAAGGCAAGAAAAATCTAGATCATGTGTTGTCAAGGGTTGCAAAGGACCAGACTTTCTATGGCAGCAAAGCAAAGAAAGGTGCAGCAAAGGGTAGCATGACAAGAGCAGCAACCAAGGTGCATAACAGCAGCAAGAAGTTCATCATATGAAGTCTTCAAGTGGGTAGCACTGCATACAATCATTGTACTTAGTCATTGTAAATACATTATTGTACAAATTGTACTAGTGTCTATCTACCAAGGGTTGAAGAGGCAGTGTTGGGAGGTCTAGGATCATCATTAGGTGGTTGTTTCAAAGTTGGGGTTATGGTCTAGTATATCTTCTTCTTCTACATCATTCTATATCATTGTAAAGTGGACCATTTTCCTTGGTACGGGAGTCCATTCTTATTTTATTCTTCTATAGGGTGCTAGGGTGGTGCTAGGGTGAGTTGTAGCTCATTGGGTGTTGGGGCATCCATTCAGTGACTACTGAAGAATCTCGGGCGTTGGAGCGTCCATCCGGTGGGAGATGGAGAAGAATGCTTTTCTAGATTCTAGGAAGTTGGAGCTTTATTTTCAATTGGAGTTGAAAAGAATTATTAGAAAAGCATTAGGTGGTTTTTGTCCCGGAGTGGGTTTCCACCATCAAAACTGTGTGCACTTGTGTTCCTCTTGTTTTCTGCTATCATTGTACAAACATTGATAATAATTAAAGATTAACTAATGCTCTAATTGAAAGAAATACTGATTCACCCCCCCTCTCAGTATTTCCAACAATTGGTATCAGAGTTTGGTTCCTTCAATAGAAGTTTAACAGCTGGAAGGAGGTCATGGAGTATACCAAGAATGGTGTACCTCTATTCAATGAAAATAATTATGCACTTTGGAAAGGAAGAATGGAGGTCTATCTCTTGGCGCAAGGTTACGAAGTATGGGACACTGTTAAAAATGGATTTACATCAACCGCAGATGAACAAGGTAAGAAGAATTTGGTAAATGATGCAAAAGAAAAGAATATTATTATCAGTGGACTTATTGAATCTGCTTATCATAAGGTGTTGGGTTGTAAAACTGCCAAAAATGTATGGGACAAGCTTGAGAATATATATGCAGGTGACTCAAATGTCAAAGAAGCAAAGCTTCAAATATATAGAGAAAAAATTGAGCAACTTAGAATGAAAGAAGATTTCAACATTGTTGCATACTTCCAATGCGTTTATGAAATAACCAATACTGTGGAAGGATTGGGAGAGCCAGTTCACAAGAAGACTATTATACGGAAGATTCTTAGAACGTTACTAGGGAGATTCAACCCAAAGGTATCGTTCTTAGAATACAGTGCAAATTTGGACAAAATCAGCAAAGAGGAATTACATGGAGTTCTCATAGCATATGAAATGAGACTTGATGAAGAAGAGGGTACTTCACATCTAGAAATTGTGTTCGTTGCATCTAAGAAAACCAATAAGGATAAAAAACCTTCAATTGAAAAGACATGCACCTGCAAGTGTGAAGAAAAGGGAGATGATGAAGAAGGTCTTTCAGATGAAGAATATGCTTACTTCACGAGAAAACTAAAGATTGGTAATGGAAAATTCAAGGGTAAACTTCCATTGATATGTTTCAGCTGTAATTAGGTTGGACATTTTGCAGCAAAATGTCCAAACAGAAGTAATGGCAACTCAAAAGGAAAGAAAGGCTTTAAGAAATTCAACAAGCAAGGATCCAAAAGGAACTTTCTCTCTAAAGAAGATAGCTCATCATCTGATGAAGACAATGATAGTGAAGAAGAAGCCAATGAGAGAGTATTGTTTATGTCCAAGCACAATAAACAAAAGGTATCAAACAACGAAGAAGAAAGATGGACCATAGAATAATTTTATGAGGAAGCAATCAAGCTTATAAAATATCTCAAGGCAGAGAAGATTCGTTCCAATACTCTTGAAGAACAAGTTCAAGGTCTCAAAATTGAAGTTGAAGAACAAAAATGCATTGAAGAGTCACTTCAAAAGAAGTTGGAAGAAAGAAACCAAGAAAGGGAAGAATTAGAAGTAGAAGTAGTCTCGCTGCGTGAGGAAGTGAAGAAAGGAAAAACTATCCAAAACTATGCCAAAAGCTCAAGGGAATTGGAAGAACTCATCAACAATCAACGATCATACAACGACAAAACTGGCATTGGTTACAAAGAAGAAGAAGCAGGACCTTCTACAAAAAAATACAATGAACCTATGAGATCTAACATGCATGTAGACTTCATTGGACAAGATTCGAAAGAACAACCTTGGAAGACAATTCCTCGATGAAAATTTCCATCCAGGTACCAACATATTTTTTATGGCTACTATTATTCATGTGGAAAATTTAGTCATAAAGCTGTAGAATGTCGCGCGTACCCTAGGAACGAATACAATTCCAAGAGATCTGTCAAATATGAACGTCCCAGGGCTCAGCAAAACATCAATAGATTTGAACATTTAAGAAATAATATTGAATGATACAAATGTCGAAACTTTGGACACATAGCCAAAGACTACAGACTTGAAAATCCTCCAGAAGAATCTTCGAAGCCACAGAACGAACGAACATGGAAGAAGAAGAAGAATGATAATTGTGCTCTCGCTTTCAAGGCTCAAAAGAACAAAGATGTGTGGTATGTTGATAGCGGTTTCTCAACGCATATGACTGGAGATAGAAATAACTTTGTAGCTATGAAATAGAAGAAGGATGGAACCATGTCCTTTGGAAATGATGAATGTTAAAATGTTATAGGATCAAGTATTGTCACTCTCAGAAGCAAATATGCTCTAGCCAAGAATGTTCTATTGGTTGAAAACATGAATCACAATCTGCTCAGTGTTGGACAAATGTGTGATCAAGGACACACAATACTATTCAACTCCATGAAATGTGAAATCAGGAAAGGCGTGTATGGTGAAATTGTGGCTACAGCAAGTCAAGCTCCAAATGACATATATGTTCTGGATGAAGCAACTAAAGCATGTCTAATAGCTAAAAAGGATGATACAATAATTGGTAGCAATGATGATCGACTAAGTAAGAAGTTTGCTACAAAGGTGCAAAGTGATTTCGAGATGTCTTTACTTGGTGAGCTGACATACTTCTTAGGGCTTCAAATATCTCAGAAAGAGAAAGGAATATTTATATTTCAAGCCAAGTACATCAAGGAAATGCTCAAGAAATTTAAAATGGAATATTTCAAAACCATCCTTACTCCAATGGTAACAGGTTGCAAATTGAGCATAGACGACTCATCTAAGGATGTGGATCAAAGGTTGTATAGATCTATGACTAGTAGTCTTCTATATGTAACAACCTCCCAACCAGATGTTATGCAAGAAGTTGGACAAGTAGTAAGATTCCAAGCAGCACCAAAAGAATCACATATTAAATATTCACTGGCATTGGAATATCTTCGCTAGAAGCTTGGGATTCTCCCAAGTTCTCATTAGATTTTCCTTTTTCAGAATATAAAGGGGGAGTGGAAGTAGATTACAGGTCTGCAGGAAGGTTGTGTGTCAGGGGGAGTAGAAGTGTGTACAGGTCTGTAGTATGGTTGTGTTTCAAGGGGAGTTACCCTTTGCCATTTGTTGGGGTTCCTATTCTTTGGCAGATTTTGCAATACCAAAAGATAAGACAACATCAAACCACTTTGGGGCCCTAGGATCTAGCCCTCCTGGACCTGGAGAGGGATCTCTCCAATAAAACAAAGAATGATATATCTTTTAAAGCTTAAATGAGATGTTAGGCTAGTTATGAAGCACAAAGGGGGGTTTTAAATGATTTGGTTGGTTGGTTGCTAGGTTGGTCATGAGATCATAGACTGAGAAAGTAATGGGAGAAAAGGAAAAAAACAGCAGGATGTTTCAGCAAAGAGGATAGGTCAAGAAAGTGCCATCCATTAGGCTATGGAGCCATGAAAGGGAATTACTTGCAACAACTAGCCCAGGATTTTAGAGGGCAAGTCATCTACACTAAAGGATCTTTTAGATAGATGGTGGGATGGAACATTAAGGATTGAAAGTAAAAGAAAGAAAAAAACCCAATTTCTATCTATAGATCAAGTCATAGGTCATTTAACTCTAGACCTGCTTGGACATACTCAAAGACAGATTTCAATGGAGGGAGAAAGGGGCGGCTTATAGATCGGACCAGAGGTCATTTAACTCCAGGTCTGCTTTAGCATGCTCCAAGGGAAAACAGAGATAAGTTTAACAGAGCCAGGTTCTATAGATCAGAGAAGGAATTTGAACCTTCAATGCCTTGACACCAGCAAGAGATCTTAGAAAGGCCAGCTGGTTACACAAGGATCCTAGTGAACAGGGCTAACTCTAATTCCCAGTGTTCCCAAATATTCCAGCTTAAACCCAACAAGAACAACTAAAGATAGATTTCATTAATTCATACATCAGCTAGTAGGCAATGACATCCACTACACTGGTTAAATTAACTGAAATCAACCCTCAGATAACACATACAGCAAAAAACATTTAAGGCAAGGAGAGCAGAGACATAGGGTACCTAACAAGGGTAAATCCTATGCCATATTTCTGATGGAAGCCAGTAGAAAATGAAACAGTATGAAAATGTAATAAACAATGTTAGAAAAACATCACCAATAGTAATAGACCAGGATCTTGTGAAATGTGCTTGATTAATTGATGCAAAACCAGTCACATACCCTGAGCTCAATAGCTGTTACAGTCCATAATTTCTCCTCCCAGCTTACTACATTACAAAATACTCCGCTACTCCCTCCCAAGACTATTATAATAGTCAAAATGAATCCCTCTAACAGCAATTGACAACAACCAAACAACAACTTTTACAATATGATCTCAGGAATTCTTATAGGAGAAGAGAATAAAAATGGTAGGTGATATTCATTAAATGGATTTCATTAAGACAGAGGAGAGGTAGTTCGAATGCCCATTCTGCAAAATGGCTCTTCATTAACTGTGTTTACTCTGGAGCATGGTCCAGAAGTCTGTTAATAACTTCAAGTATGTTCTTCTGAAGAAATCTAACTGATGGTACTCTGTGGTAGCTTTCTGAAATAAGTGACACGGTGAAAAGATCTGCAGATCTCTCCATACCTCATAACTATTGTCCTGACAGTAACAGAAAATTCTGTCAGTGTACTTATCTTCTTTAGGGCTCGAGGGGGCATGGAGAACGCTGAAATTTAGTCTTTCTGGAGAAAAGTACACTGCTGATATAGAACACAGATATAGCTTTGTTTCGTGTGCTTCTTTAATCTTCAACTGCACCTTAATTCCTTGAATGAGGATTAGAGCATTTGATCTTGAATTTTTGGGCTCTAATGCCTTGATCTTTGCTACTGATACGTTTTGTTACTGTAACGACATCTCTATGCTTTGAATCGCATTGATTGCGATTATGACAGGTAGAGCAAAATACCAGTCTGGTGAAAAACACTGCACAATGAAAACAAATCAATTACAACATCTAGGGTGGTGGCGGGAGAATGCTTCAGAGGCAGGAGGAATGGTGGAAATGGTGGAGGTGAATGGCAAAACTACACTAGAAAAGTGAAAACAAGAAAAATAATGCAAAAATGGTGGAGGATTAGACAGGTGGTGGCGTGGTGGAGAAAGAGCATGCTGACCGTTCGATCCTGAATGGGGGTAATGATCGATGGCGGAAAATGCACGATGAAGGGTTTTGGAAATCGGGCGAAAAATTGATGAAATGAGAAAATTCCATGAAGGGAGGTGACGTGGAGCGCTGTCGGTGGGACCGGTCAAAGACAGAGGCGATCAAATCTAGACCGTATGATCTCAGGAGGATATCGACGGTGGAAAATGTAGCGGAGGGTGACGGATGGCGGGCCAGGGGTACGGATACCTTGGGTTAATTTTCGCGCATCTTTGAGGTGCAATGAACGTTGGATGGAGATCTCCAGATTGGACGGTTGATATGCATATCACACCGGGTCAAATGTCGAATGACAACACGTGATGGGGGGGCGGTTTTAAAATAGTGACGGAGCCACGTGTCAGGTGGTGAGTGGAATCGCTCCGAAAATAAAATTACCGCCCATCCTCCAAATGCGGTGCGATGGATACCACTGGTTTTTGAATAGTGTACAACTGTGGGGACCACCAGGTTGGTCAAAGGCTGACCGTTGATCTGCGGGAAAACGGACGGTGGATGACGCGATCAGAGGAGTGAATGGGTTGAACGGTGGACGTTGTGGGGATCGCGACGACCGTCCGATCTGTATATATCGACGGCTCAAAACACTCCCGATATTCAATTGCAGTAAGCACCTTCTGCCTTGGTGCCTGGTTCTAGCGCCGCGGTCGCGTGGTGGAAAAGGTTAAGGGGGCTGGCAAAAAGGTGCTAAACCCACATACATGAAGAATATGGTTATTTGGCCCATTTTTAATGAAATTCAAGGCCAGGGAAGGGTAACGACAGAGGCAATAAGGGTTTTTAAAGGTTTCAAGCGGGGAAGGAAAGTGACTTAGAAGGTTTAAGGGGGATTTGGGGGTAGGAAAAGGGGAACTTTGATAAAGGGGAGAGGGGTGAAAAGTGGGGTTTAGTGGGAATAAAATAGGAGGAAATGGAGGCTTAATGGAGATGGAATAAGAGGACTAGGAGGCATTTTGGGGCATTTTTCTTCACAACAGAGAAGCTTTATAACTGGAAACAGTAGAGGGGATTTCATCAAAGGACAAAGGCACAAGGAGGCTTCAAGGATGATGTGTTTTCAGGGGAAATGCATTCCTTGAAGGCTCAAAAACATTTTAGCACCCATTTTTCTTGTCAAAAAATTTATAGGGGGCTAACAGTGGCTCCACATGGGGATGGCTTCTTCTTGAAGTAGTCAAGAATTCAGAAAATGATCTTTGGTGTAGGCTAGATGCATGGTACTTGACTCATTATTTTCTTCTCTTGGATCAGCTGCCACAGATTGTGAAGACAATAAATCAACAGAAAAATTCTCAAACAATCTACCTACCTAGACTACAACCCTAGCATTTTTATTTTAGGGTGCATTTGGAATAGCAGACCCTTTACATCATCAATTTTTACAAGAAGGAAAATAAACCTATTCTAATTCTACCCTTATTACTCCATGAGACTAGATTAGACTGTTGATCTCATAGTTTCTCTACCTAAACTAATATCTGCTAGGATTAAACTATCTAGCAGACTTCTTCTCTACATTCTAAGACAGAGATTGAAAACAGTCAAGCCAAGATTAGACTGTCTGACTTGCTGGAATTTGCAGAAATTAAAACAAATAACTACATGCTCATAGGCTGAGCTTATTTCAGACTTCCTACCTACCCTACTCTAACCTGGAAATATCTGATGCTCTAGATGATACAATAATGCGAGTGCAGCCAGTCAAGTAGTAACAAGAAAGGATATGAGCACTGACTGCCTGTCATAGATAACCACAGGGTGCTCTACATGTGGTTCTTCAAAACTAAGGTCACCATCAGTAGTGACCACTCCTGGTGAATCTGGCCCATGCTAAAGATCAATGCTAAAGAATTTGGACTGATTAGGGCCTCCATGTATTCTGCCACAGGATCAATGAACAGATGATGTACATTTTCTTCTTTCAGGCCTGCCATGACTGGTAGGCTGTCTGTATCCTAGGCAGATTTGATTACTGCATCTTCAAAGTGGATATTGAAAGCCTGATCATCTTCTTCTTGCACATCAAAAATCAGTGGAATTTCTTCTTTTTTAGGAGGGAGACTTTCCAAAAAGGATCTCGCGTCTTTGAACTCATATGATTTCTCTTGTGAGTTCAAAATTTCAATCTCAGCTTCATACCTTTCCACCATCACTTCTAAGAAGATTTTCCTGAGCATGGGTACGAATTTTGAGCTGAGAGGAATAACCCCTGGAAGGTCCTCCACCTTCAATTCTGCCAAGTCACTAGAAATTTTATCATGCCACACTGCTATGAAATATGGAAACATTTCCACAAACCGTTCAGGGTATTCCATTAGTGAAGTGACTTGGTCTTTGGCATGGATGATGTTGTACTGCGACATGGTCTCCCAGTGGATTCTCGTGCAACCAAGATAATCAGCGGCCTACTGATCACCAGTGGAGTCTTTTAATCATTCAGGAATTGTGGAGTCTCCAGGTGGATGATTTACAATTTTACTGTCCACCACAGTGATTTACCAAATCAAGCTTTTGGTCTCTTCCCCAGTGGAGTTGCCATTATTTTTGGGTTTCTATGTTTTCGTAGATTTGGAAATACCAAAAGATAAGACAACATCAAACCACTTTGGGGCCCTAGGATCTAGCCCTCCTGGACCCGGAGAGGGATCTCTCCAATAAAACAAAGAATGATATATCTTTGAAAGCTTAAATGAGATTTTAGGCTAGTTATGAAGCACAAAGGGGGGTTTTAAATGATTTAGTTGGTTGGTTGCTGGGTTGTTCATGAGATCATACACTGAGAAAGTAATGGGAGAAAAGGAACAAAACAACAGGATGTTTGAGCAAAGAGGATAGGTCAAGAAAGTGCCATCCATTGGGTTATGGAGTCATGAAAGGGAATTAATTGCAACAACTAGCCCAGGCTTTCAGAGGGAAAGTCATCTACACTAAAGGATATTTTAGATAGATGGTGGGATGGAACATTAAGGATTGAAAGTGAAAGAAAGAAAACAACCCAATTTCTGTCTATAGATCAGGTCATAGGTCATTTAACTCCAGACCTGCTTGGACATACTCAAAGGAAGCTTCCAATGGAAGGACAAAGGGGCAGCTTATAGATCGAACCAGAGGTCATTTAACTCCAGGTCTTCTTTAGCATGCTCCAAGGGAAAACAGAGATGATTTTAACAGAGCTAGGGTCTATAGATTAGAGAAGGAATTTGAACCTTCAATGCTTTGACACCAGCAAGAGATCTAAGAAAGGCCAGCTGGTTACACAAGGATCCTAGTGAACAGGACTAAATCTAATTCCTAGTGTTCCCAAATCTTCCAGCTTAAACCCAATAAGAACAACTAAAGACAGATTTCATTAATTCATACATCAGCTAGCAGGAAATGACATCCACTACACTGGTTAAATTAACTGAAATCGACCCTCAGATAACACATACAACAGAAAACATTTAAGGTAAGGAGAGCAGAGACATAGGGTACCTAACAAGGGTAAATCCTATGCCATATTTCTGATGCAAGCCAGCAGAAAATAAAACAGTATGAAAATGTAATAAACAGTGTTAGAAAAACATCACCAATAGTAATAGACCAGGATCCTGTGAAATGTGCTTGATTAATTGATGCAAAACCAGTCACATAACCTGAGCTCAATAGCTGTTACAGTCCATACTTTCTCCTCCTAGCCTACTACATTAAAATCTACTCTGCTACTCCCTCCCAAGACTGTTCTAACAGTCAAAATGAATCCCTCTAACAGCAATCGGCAACAACCGAACAACAACTTTTATAATATGATTTTGGGAATTCTTATAGGAGAAGAGAATAACAATGGTAGGTGATATTCATTGAATGGATTTCATTAAGATAGAGGAGAGGTAGGTCAAATACCCATTCTGCAAAATGGATCTTCATTAACTATGTGTACTCTGGAGCATGGTCCAAAAGTCTGTTAATAACTTCAAGTGTGTTCTTCTGAAGAAATCCGACTGATGGTACTCTGTGGTAGCTTTCTAAAATAAGTGACACGACGAAAAGATCTGCAGATCTCTCCATACCTCATAACTATTGTCCTAACAGTAACAAAAACTTATGTCAGTGTACTTAGCTTCTTGAGGGCTCGAGGGGGCATGGAGAATGCTGAAAGTCAGTCTTTCTGGAGAAAAGTACACTGCTGATATAGAACACAGGTATAGCTTTGTCTCGTGTGCTTCTTTAATCTTCAACTACGCCTTAATTCCTTGAATGAGGATTAGAGCATTTGATCTTGAATTTTTGGGCTCTAACACCTTGATCTCTGCTGCTGATACGTTTTGTTACTGTAACAGCATCTTTGTGCTTTGAATCGCATTGATTGTGATTATGAAAGGCAGAGCGAAATACCAGTCTGGTGAAAAACCCTACACAATGAAAACAAATCAATTACAACATCCATGGTGGTGGCGGGAGAATTCTTCAGAGGCTGGAGGAATGGTGGAAATGGTGGAGGCGAATGGAAAAACTGCAGTAGAATGGTGAAAATAGGAAAAATAATGCAAAAATGGTGGAGGGTTAGATAGGTGGAGGCGCGGTGGAGAAAGAGCATGCTGACTGTTCGATCCTGCATTGGGGTAATGATCGATGGCTGAAAATGCACGATTAAGGGTTTTGGATATCGGGCGAAAGATCGATGAAATGAGAAAATTCCGTGAAGGGAGGTGATGTGGAGCTTTGTCGGTGGGACTGGTCAAAGATGGGGGCGTTTGAATCTGGACCGTCTGATCTCAAGAGGAGATCGACGGTGGAAAACGTAGCAGAGGGTGACAGATGGTGGGCCAGGGGTATGAATACCTTGGGTTAATTTCCACGCATCTTCGGGGTGCGATGACCGTTGGATGGAGATCCCCAGATCAGACAGTTGATATGCATATCCCGCCAGGTCAAATGCCGAATGATAACGCGCGATGGGGGGGCGGTTTTCAAATAGTGACAGAGCCACGTGTCAGGCGATGAGTGGAATCGATCCGAAAATAAATTTACCGCCCATCCTCCAAACACGGTGCGATGGATACCACCAGTTTTTGAATAGTGCGCGGCTACGGGGACCACCGGGCGGGTGAAAGGCTAACCGTTGATCTGCAGGAAAACGAACGATGAATGATGCGATCAGAGGAGTGAACGGGTTGAACGGTGGACGTTGTGGGGATCGCGACGACCGTTCGATTTGTATAGATCGACAGCTCAAAACGTTCCCGATATTCAATTGCAGTAAGCGCCTTCCGCCTTGGCGCCTGGTTTTAGTGCCATGATCGCGTGGTGGAAAAGGTTAAGGAGGCTTGCCGAAAGGTGCTAAACCCACATACATGAAGAATATGGTTATTTGGCCCATTTTTAATGAGATTCAAGGCCAGGTAAGGGTAACGGCAGAGGCAATAAGGGTTTTTAAAGGTTTCGAGTGGGGAAAGAAAGTGACTTAGAAGGTTTAAGGGGGATTTGGGGGTAGGAAAAGGGGAACTTTGACAAAGGGGAGAGGGGTGAAAAGTGGGGTTTAGTGGGAATAAAATAGGAGGAAATGGAGGCTTAATGGAGATGGAATAAGAGGACTAGGAGGCCTTTTGGGGAATTTTTCTTCACAACAGAGAAGCTTTATAACTGGAAACAGTAGAGCGGATTTCATCAAAGGACAAAGGCACAAGGAGGCTTCAAGGATGATGTGTTTTTAGGGGAAATGCATTCCTTGAAGGCTCAAAAACATTTTAGCCCCCTGTTTGCTTGTCAAAAAATTTATAGGGGGCTAACACCATTGATGTCAAAGTGGGAGAGAATGTTGTAGGAAGAGGTGTCATGATCGCAGGGGGAGTACTTGTGTTGCCATCAATGCCAAAGGGGGAGATTGTTGATCAGCGATTGTCATTGATGTCAACCCAAGTAGCAACAGGGGCTAATACAATATTTCATGGGAATTTTGACCTATTATATTAATATATTCTAGGTCAATAATTCTTTTGATGGTTTCTACTTGTCAAGATGTTTCCGTTGATATATGGCATGACATGTAATTCTTCACGGTTTGAGAGATATTCATGTTTGAAGTTTGTACCCCCAATTAGTGGGATAAAACCCCATGGGATTGGGGCATGGGTCATTGAAAAGTCATAATTAATATTTTTTAAGCTCCTAAAACCCCTCCCACGTTCACTTATTGAAGCCCCTCTCAACCTAAGCATTTATATAAATTGTGATCTTCATTTCCTCCTTAGGCAAGGGATTTTGCTATCTGAAACAGGTCATCATGGAATTTGTGCTCTAACGTTTTTTCTATGAAGGTTCAAAAGATGAAATTTTTATGAGGTGAAGCCGAAATCCTAAGGAAGCTACTGTAAAAATTTCAGATCAAGATGCGCAATATTTTTGGAGATATGATCTATGGAAGTCAGGGTTTTTGCAGGCTCCTGAAATTTATCTCAAAGAAGTGACCTTGGTAAATTCGTAATAACTCTCTCTCTAAGTATCAGATTGGAATTCCATAAAATGTGAAATATATTGAACAGTATATAATTTTTTCTCTATCAATTTCAGAGCCAAATGAAGAAATAGTGACATGTGGCACGCCGTACAAGTGCGCTCTACTGAAACAGTCCATAATTAGGGCATTGTGAGAGATTGGGTATAACTCTCTCTTGAAGAATCAAAATTGGGTCAAACCTGTGGCATTGGAAAGAAAACTCAGAAGAATACTATAGGACTTAAAATAAGATATTGAGGATCTGAAATAACAGAGATACACCAAATTCAATATCGAGCTCCTACAAGGCAAGAAAAAGCTAGATCATGTGTTGTCAAGGGTTGCAAAGGACCAGACTTTCTATGGCAGCAAAGCAAAGCAAGGAGAAGCAGAGGGTAGA
Organism: Pinus albicaulis; assembly: GCA_034641835.2. Lineage (NCBI taxonomy): Eukaryota > Viridiplantae > Streptophyta > Pinopsida > Pinales > Pinaceae > Pinus > Pinus albicaulis. The sequence goes on along the minus strand of CM076575.1, from coordinate 1,762,772,478 downwards.
ATGACAAGAGAAGCAACCAAGGTGCATAATAATAACAAGAAGGTCATCATATGAAGTCTTCAAGTGGGTAGCACTGCATACAATCATTGTAAAGGTATCATTGTACTTAGTCATTGTAAATACATTATTGTACAAATTGTACTAGTGTCTATCTGCCAAGGGTTGAAGAAGTAGTGTTGGGAGGTCTAGGATCATCATTAGTTGGTTATGTCAAAGTTGGGGTTATGGTCTAGTATATCGTATTCTTCGGCATCATTCTATATCATTGTAAAGTGGACCATTTTCCCTGGTACGGGAGTCCATTGTTCTTTTATTCTTCTATAGGGTGGTAGGGTGGTGCTAGGGTGAGTTGTAGCTCATTGGGTGTTGGGGCATCCGTTCAGTTGACTACTGAAGAATCTTGGGTTTTGGAGCATCCATCCAGTGAGAGCTAGAGAAGAATTCTTTTCTAGATTCTAGGAAGTTGGAGCTTTATTTTCAATTAGAGTTGAATATTAAAGAATTATTAGAAAAACATTAGGTGGTTTTTGTCCCTGAGTGGATTTCCACCTTAAAAAATGTGTGCATTTGTGTTCCTCTTGTTTGTTGCTATCATTGTACAAACATTGATAATAATTGAATATTAACTAATTCTCTAATTGAAATGAATACTGATTCACCCCCCTCCCCCCCTCAATATTTCCACTTTACACACCATATGAAAGGTATTACGGGTGTGGGACCCTTGAAGGCCACATCATGTAAGAAACACTCTCCTTGAAGGTAAATATTGCTTCCCCTCACTGTTCCTTTTAGGGACGATCTTTTTGAGATTATGTGGAACCTAGAAAAATCCACCACTAACATGGCCCAATACTAATGTCTCTACGACAAACCCAACTCTACATCACCCTAGTCAAGACTCTCTTTGACACATACAACATTGTTAGGATGACATGGCCTCTATTCAAGATATGGAGTGGCATGGAAATACAACATGGGACCATTCTCTTTCTCCATTATGCCATAAATACTATCCCACTGCACCATGTTTTCCTTGAGACAAAAATCTCAGGACTTTGGTACTTACCTTTGTAAGATATTGTCGGGGAAATAGTCTCAGGGTGACATATACTATCCCAAATCTCGACCTAGTCCTCCAATGCATGGTTTAACCACATATCCAAGTTGTAGTTTTTTGGGAGCTTTTATGACAATGCATCAACACATAACCTCTTGCCCCACCACCAAGTCATCTCAGCCTTCCCAACTCGATTGGATTTGCCTCACCTCCTTTGAATTCTCCTCGGATGAGTTCCAAAAGACATGGATAGATTTGAGTGAAAATCATCCTACTATTGGGATCTCTCCTACCTATGCCCTTGATTATGGCGCCTGGTCACATAGGCTTAAACCTCAGACCCTTTTCTTCTTCCAATCTCTAACTTTTGGCCCCTCGACACTTATTCACGTATATACTTGAGGTTATTTCCACCTTTGAAGTTTGGTTATAGTGACTGCGCACATGAAAAAGGGAAAAGCATACTAATTCCTTGAACTCATCCCCCTCTCATTTTCATACATGCCTAGTTGAATAGCTCTCAGAGCTATTCCTACTGAACTTGAATGTGTTTACTTCACTTGTCGGAACACCATCCCTCTTGAGCTTATGAGGATATCATCCCAGATAGCCTGTTCGTGTATTTCCCATTTTTTATATAGCAGGTTCCATCGAAAATTTGCAACATGGGTACTCCTTGGATGAGGAATTAAATTTTGCATCCAAAAAGTGGTATTACTTGACTTTTGAATAAAACTGAGTTGAAAAATAAATTTTTCTTTTTTCCCTTTGAAATTTGATGATGTAATTTAATATTATTTTATTATTGCCACTATTATTCTATAATATTCCTTAGGAGGCCCATTTTATAACTCAAAAATTCTCTAATGTGAAGAAGGAGGTTGGAGCCTCAATCATGTTGGAGCCTAGTGCAGGTTGGAGCCTGCTCACCATCGAGGTTAGAGCCTCAATCAGGTTGTAGCCTAAAATGAGATACTACTTTCATCCTTCAAAGTTAGTGCCTCAATCAAGTTAGAGCCTGCTCATCATCTAAGTTAAAGCCTCAATAAGGTTTTAGCATATAATGAGCTAATATTTGCATCCTTCGAATTTAGTGCCTCAATCCAGTTGTAGCATACTAATAGTGGCAAATTTCATATCTTTGGGATAGTTTCATCCAACAAGTTGAATATTGAAAATTGATGTAAATGAATTGAAGGTAAAGAAGATGAAGAATGGTGGTTTTTTCCCGTATGGGTTTCCACCTAAAAACTTGTGTCGCTTTGTGTTGTGATGGTTTCTTGTTATGTTGATGGCTTCTTGATATGTTGCTTATATAATGATGCATTAGTTTATGAATCATTTCTATATGGATGTATGAATAAGAAAGGTTTTGAAATTGTAAAATTTACCTCTTATTGATTTGTCCATGCTTGTCAGTGTAACCTTTGGGCCAACAAGAGCTAAAATAAAAATTCCACAAAGGAAATAATTCCCTGGAACATATTCTACACATGTAGAGGTCCCCACTTATTAAGACATGTCTTGGCTATAATAATATGAGGCATCCAAAATAAATTGTCCCCAAGTTCATCAACTAAAATTTATCCTAAGAAAATTGGTTATACATTCATAGCATCCAATAAAAACTCACTTGAAGATCTAAAGAAAACAATACACCAAGTCAAGAATGTTCACTTCAATGAATCTCAAGACAATTCCAGGAAGGCACAAAATAAAAGAATCCAAAATGAAGGCAAAGGCTTCACAAACAGTAATAATGCAAGGAATTCGATCAATATCTCTCAACATAAATCATCCACAAGAAATAATGGAACAGGTCTTGAAAATAAACAAATGAGTATGGCTCATGCAAGGGTTGAAAAAAAAGGAAATATGGCTCCTCCAAAAAGTATCATTAGAATATCGATACATCCTTATATACCTAGGTATCAAAATAATTTCTTTGGTTATTGTTTCTCAGGCATAAATTTTGGACACAATGCGTAGGATTGCAGAAACTATGATGTGGTTGGGTATAGACGATATGTTCATGTACCTAGATGGAAACGTATGGCCCAAATTAGAAGAATGACTCAGCCATTATTGCAAGTGTTAACACCTGATGTTAAATGTAACATATGTCACAATAAAGGTCATATAACAAGAGATTGAAGACTCAAATTTGGATTGTAAAATAGAGAAATACTTCCTATCAATACTCGTAAAGGGAAGAGATCAAATAGGACCTCTATTAAGTCTTAGAAATAATCCTTTGAAGAAAGCTTCTTCAAGATCATTACTTGTGCAATCAAAACTTGGAGAAGAAACACCATGTATGATGGAATTATATAGACTATGAGTTGATAATGATATCTCATATGTAATAGGAGAAGAAGCATATGATAGGTATATATAAATAGAGTATGAACCCTGGGGCTTTAGAAACAATCCTTTGAAGAAAGCTTGTTCAAGATCATTACTTTTTGAATAATTTTTTTGAGAAGAAACTCCATGTATGAGGGAATTATATAGACTATGAGTTGATTATGATATCTCATATGTAAAAGGATAAGTCTCATATGGTATCTATAGATATAATATTAACTCATGGGGAGTATGGGAATAAGAAATAGTGGACTCATGGTGTTGTGAATACAATCCCCTCTATGGAAAGAGGTGAACTCTCTAGCCCTAGAGTGGGTCTAGCAACGCACGAGAGTAACTAATGAACCCTTTCCTAGCTTGTATTAAAAGAAGAAGAAGAAGAAGAAACTACCTCTTCCTGATGCTATCATCCAGTCCTTTGATAATGACCTTAATTCCACAATTCTTCATGATCAATCCTCGTTGCTTGTGGTGTCCGAATACCTGTAAGAGATCAAGATAAAATAACAATAAATGTGACAAGATACATAGCATACATAAAATACAAGCTACATAACAGATCAAGGAGAATTAGGCTACTTGCATAGATATATAGAAAAATATGGAAAGTGAAACACCAGTTCTATTATTAATTATAGAAAGAGGAAGAATACAACCGTGACCTTGTTCTTGGAGGCCTCCCTTTGGTGATGGCCAATTCCAAACTGAGACTCTTCAAGCAATCCTTCTCGCAAGTGGAAAATTGAGCATAATCACAATATAGGGATCCAAAGGATTAATGATCATGTAAGACCAACCAGTAGTGGAAAGATGGGATTTAATTTATAGGTAGGGAGAGGGAGTTATGGATCCATAAAATAAGGAGGAAGGTCCACTTCTCAAGGAAAAATTCCCTAATGATAATATCAATAGCTCCAAATGAGAAAGCTTGAGCATATCTACATAGAACCATATCCAACTCGTTGTTCGGGAAGCTTATAGTGCATGAACATTCTCCTCCATTTGAGGAAACACTGCCATAAAGGGTCCAGTGTGGTTTTCTAAATCAAAAATGCACTAGATGTGCTAGGTCAAAGTGTGGGAACCTGCCATCAGCATGGGCAGGCAACTGGAAAATAGCATTGACCAAGAAATTTAGGTTTTGAGTTAAGCTTCTCCAGAAAGTATTCAAGGTAGATTTATGTTGGTCTTCAAGGGATATCATGATGTATTTTCCATGGTGAATATATTGCATAGTATTCATCTTAGGGAACTTTAGGATTAGGGATGGGAAGTAAGCAGGGTGACAAATTACCGTGTAATAGATGCCCCCTAAAGCATGAAGGAAAAATAGGGAGTGATGGGTGAAATGCTTTATGAACCAAGGCAAGGACTCAATACCTCTAGGTGACCTGCCAAATCAAGAAAAATAAAATATGTGACATCTATGATATAAAATTAATAATAACATGTTATCACTCATTAGTTGTAAAAAAATTTTCTTGATAGGGTCATGCAGGTCATTCGCCAAATGGATGAGGTTTCCTAAGCCATTTCAAATTGATATATAATTTTTTTTTCATTTTTGAAGCATATCCTAAGTTTAATGTCCACCTCCATCCATGCCACTTCAGTCAAATCAGTCCCATATCATGTCAGTTTTCATTCCCCACAAATTTAAACTCAAAATTGCACACCTGTCATTTTTTCAGATTTTCGTAGCGATTTATACAAGAAATCCACAGATTTCACTACGAAACTGCCTAATAGTTTCATAGAGAATAAATCAGAAGCCTAACTTTTTTTGCTACAAAACTGTGTTTTTTAACCAGGGTTGTCAGAGTTATATGAGGTGCCAGTTTATGATTAGAGAAATAAAGGTGGAGGTCATAAAAGGTCGTTATGGTAAAATTCAAATGTACACAGTCGTGTGCTTAACGTCATCATGATCCTTTTTGCTTTCATGTGCTATGATTGAAACTCGAGCTGTTAGTTAAAATTTTAAACCTCACCCCAAATAGCCTTTTTTCATATTATTATTTATCCTTGCATGTGAGTCGATCCCTGGAGAGCTGCTTAATCGAGCCAAGAAGGTTGCTGCCAAATTCAAATTCTGCAGGTGTCATCAGCAAGTGAGGAGTGAAGACTATAAATTATCAATGGTTCCAAGAAAGAAAACAAACAAGGGTGGCCATTGTCATAGGTATGAACCCTGGATTTGAAATTACTCAATGGAGACCTTACTGGTATGGAGGTTTTTAGAAGGACTGGCTGCTTGCAATTTTGCCATAGGTTGCAAGGTTTTCATACATAAGTTTCAAAGTATTTTGCCATCAAATTCACAGGAACAACATCAAAAGTTGGGATTCTGAACCTCACAGTGACACCAGAGAGCATATCATTAGCTACAAGGATCCTTAGAGGTGGTGAAGAGTGGTTTAAAGGTATCAAATTCACAATGCAGGATTGCAAGAAGTTTCTCAAACAAGAACACAGTGAATTTGATTTGACCAATGCTATCCCTAGGAGTTTTATGAAGGAGAATTATGAAAAAATGATGATGGACATTCAAAAATATTTAACCTATGAAGGAATATTTCACATGTTATACTCATACCATCTCATAATTATTCTACATTTTGTAGGTAACAGATCACTTGACTTATGTTTCTATTTATATAGAAGTTTAGGGAAAATGTCAAATAAGGTTCACATTAGGGTAATTTTGAGGTCTAAAATGGTCATCCTAAGGAAATTATAAAATAATAGTTGAAATAATAAAATAATATTTGATTACATCATCAAATTTTAGAGGTAAAAAAGAAAAAACTACTTTTTCAACTCGTATTTTCAACTTATCTCCCAAAATTTTTACTCAAATTTCAAGTAGAAGTACTTGTTGGATGCAAAATTTAATTCGTCATCCAAGGAGTACCCATGTTGCATACTTTCGATGGACTCTACTACACGAAAAATGAGAAATACATGAAAAACATGATTACAATCACGTTTTTTCATGTATTTTTCATTTTTCACGTAGCAGGGTCCATCAAAATATAAAACATGGGTACTCCTTAGGTGAGGAATTAAATTTTGCATCCAATGAGTAATCCCACTTGAAATTTGAGTAAAACCTTTAGGAGATAAGTTGAAAATACGAGTTGAAAAAGTAGTTTTATTATTTTATTATTTTTTAATCTTTTTACCCTTTTACTTAAAAATGGTGAATCATCCCCCATGGTTGACATCATCATCTTGAATCATATTGGTTCTTATAAAGTTTATTTTGGTTGTACATTTTTCTTAGGAGGCCCATTTTAGACCTCAAAATTCCCCTAATGAAATCAAGGCAAAAGGCAATGAGACATCTCTTTTTCATCATGGTCTAATAAAGATCTTAGTGTTGGAAGAATTGAGTGTTGGCATATGTTGTCCTTGATGGAAACCTACTTGATGAAGTTGATGGTAACCTACTTGATGAAATAAGATTGTTGGCAATATGATGCAGAGTGTTGTCCTTGATGGCAACCTACTTGATAAAGTTGATGACAACCTTCTTGATGAGTTAAAGGGGAGATTGTTGGCAATGTGATACAATGTGTTGAATTTGATGGAACCTACTTAATGAAGTTGTTCGTGATGGAAACTGACTTGATGAGTTGTTAATAATGTAAATCTGATGTATCTACAGATCAGTTCAGAAGTAGCAGAAGAAAGGAATTCAGAAAGTGCCAGAATAATGATAAATAATTTATGCTACAAAGCATACGTGGGTTTGTTAAGGTGAAGTAGCGTATGCACGCGGAAAATTACGTGCCAAGTCACGTATGCCAATTTGTGCTCTATTTTTATAAAACCAGGGGGCATTACCATGGTATTGACCCATTGTATTGAGCGTTGGATTATCTATTTGATACCGTCCAGGAATACCATCGAAAGTGGTGTGGTTTTGACTCATGGTATTGACAAAGGCTAATTCTATTTAAGAAGAAGGAAATCATAGTGCAAGAGGGTGCAAGTGTCTGGGCTTTAATGAATACTTCACTCTGAAGTATATCTGCATGGTTGAACTCTATTCTTAATTGATCTGAATCTATGATGCACCTATGAATATGATGAAGGTTCGAATCTCTAGATCTAAAGATGATGAATCTCTAGGATGATCTGAAAAGTGATGAAGATAGCGCCGTCGATGAAGAAATTGAAGAAATGCGGGTAAGTTCATAGATCTGGTCTATTACGCAAAGTTTATCTTTTATATTTTTATCGCCGGAGTTCGTTTCGCAAGCGGCGTGTATATCACGAATCCCATTGAAATAAAAAGCGTGTATAGGCGATTAGAGTTTTAAATGCCGCAGTTAACTTATCGCGGGTTAGTTTCATGAAAAGCGTGTGTATAGACGGGTCTGATTAAATAAAAGCGCATATGGTATCTGAAGCAATGGTTGCTCAAGGTTGAATGTGTTTCTGCATATCTATTTTGAAGTCTGGGTTATCTCTGGTATTCTGGTTACAATGGTTTCACTGTTCTGTTTGAAGCATTGGGCAAAGTATGTCTGTTGATAAGTGAAGGGTTGTGTTGAAGCTGTTTGATCCATTTTGAAAATTGATGAAACGTGGTGCGATGTAGTCTTGAGAATTAGAAACCTTGAGTGTGAAGAGGTGGCCAGCTCCCTTCCCGGTGGTGGCTGGTAAATGAGGCGAGGGGGTTGTAGCTCCCTTCCAGGAGAGGCTGGTAAACGAGAGAAGGTTGTAGCCTTCCGCAGGTGGGTGCCTGCGTGCTGGTATGAGTCTGCGCCAGTACATGATTGTAAGAAGTTTTCTTTGTATAATAAATATTGAAGACTGAGACGATAACAGCAGTGGTTTTCTCTCGAATTGGGTTTCCACCTTAAATCATAGTGTTCATGTGTGTTTCTTATGTGTGGTGATTTATTTTGTTCTTACTGCACTTGTTTACTACTTACTAAACATCTGAAGAATGAATGATGCAATGATCTAAGTTAAGAATTAAATGCATATTTAGATCTCTGAGCATATGTGAGTTTACTTAAGGAGATCTGCGTCTATATGTGAGTTGTGTTCATTAAAGTAGCATATGGGTTTAAAAGCTAGAAAAAGTTAAAAAAATTCAGTCAGCACTAAATACTGATTCACCCCCCCTCTCAGTATTTTTCCCAACAATTGGTATCAGAGCAGGTCCTTCTGAAAAGGCTTAGCCGCTAGAAGTAAGATCAAGCAAGATGAGCAATCAAGATGGAACAACATCTATCAAGCCTCCACTTTTTAATGGAAGAAATTTAATCTTCTGGAAAACAAGGATGAGATCCTATCTTCAATCTATGGGAACGCATGTATGGGCCATTGTTCAACAAGGATATCAATATCCAACTACAATACCAACAGATCCGACTGAAAAGAAGAATTATGAATCAAATGCAAAGGCGGTCAATGCTATAATGGGAAGTATGACTGAATTTGAATTTTTCAAAGTCATGCAGCTAAATACAGCAAAGGAAATGTGGGACAAAATCATTCTGAGTTATGAAGGTGATGCAAAGGTAAAAAGTGCAAAACTTCAAACTCTTAGAATTGAATATGAAATTTTAAGAATGCATAGTGATGAGAATATTGCCAGTTTCTTTTTACGTGTTGATGATGTTGTAAATCGTATGAGAAATATGGGAGAAACAATAACCAAATCTACTTTGGTTGAAAAAAATTTAAGATCGCTAACAGCAAAATTTGAGTCAAAAGTTTCTGCTCTTGAAGAAAAACAGGATCTTCAAAATATTACTGTGGTACAACTTCATGGCATACTAACCGCATATGAAATGAGAAGAGGAGGACCATCTGAAGTCTAAGAGGCTATCTTCAGAGCTTCTACAAAAGGGAAAGAAGTACAAGAAGCAGAAGGATCAGGATATATCTCAGAAGAAGATGAGGCAAATTTTGTAAAGAATCTCCAACTTGGCACAGGACGGTTCAGAGGTAAGGTTCCTTTCAAATGTTTTGAGTGTGGAAGAATTGGTCATTATGCTTCTAAGTGTCCTCATAAAGAAACAACTGCAAAAGGGAAGGAAGTAGCAAGAAGGAATAAGAATCAGTTTAACACTAGAAAAAGTTACTATACTCATGAAGACAGTGATGGGATATCTAATAGTGAGGAAGAATGTGAACAAGATATTAGACTCCTCATGGAATTTGAATCCAGAGAAGAAAATGATACTTTTATGGATGCTCTAGAGGAAAATGACTTTCTTGAAGAAAAAAATCAACTCAAAATACACTTAGAAGAAAGTAAAATACGCTTAGAAGAAAGTAAAATAACCATAGAGACTCTGGAAAAGCAGGTTGAAGAAGTAAAGAAACACATTGAGAAATTAGAATGTGAAGTGGTAAGTCTAAGAAAAGATTTTGAGAAATTAAAGACTCTGAATCTTAGATTTGCTAAAGGATCTGAAACCTTAGATGAGATTATCAAGGTACAACATTATCCTCTTATAAAGACAGGTCTTGGATATACCGGAGATTCTTCTCAGGCTTCAGCACCAAATTATCTAAAAGCAGCTACAGCTGGTTTACAAAATTCTGCCACTCTGTAAGGGAATAAAGAATCATTACAGATAAAGCATGATCATCTCAATTCAAAGAACACTAACAGGAATATCTCTCAAAGAAACACCAATCAACAGGTAAATTCAAGAAGAAGATTTCATGATCACAAAAATTTCTTCTTCAATGGACAATGTTTCTCATGTCACAATTTTGGTCATAAGGTTGTTCAATGTGTTGCATATAAAACCATCATGACTAGAGAATCAAGAAAGAAAAGGATTGAATTTGAGAAGAATACCTATAACAACTTTTCTCCTCTTCTAAATGAAGTTCAATGTGCTTATTGCAATAACGTTGGCCATGAAGAATCTGAATGCAGGAGAAACGTTTAGCCAAAAGAGCATGTTCCTTCAAGCTCCAAAGTATGGAAAAATAAGGAATTGCAGGTTGAAAATTGTGGCATAGCGTTATTTGCAGAAGGTGAATAAAATCAATGGTACATTGATAGTGGATGCTCAAGACACATTACAAGTGACAAAAACAAACTTCTTACATATAATGCTCTAGAAAAGGAAAAGAAGGTTACATTTGGAAATGATACTCCTGCAATAATTAAGGGAAAAGGGTCTGTGTTTCTAAAAGAAAAGGTGAAGGCTAATGATTTCATGTATGTGGATGGTTTAAGGCATAACCTATTAAGTGTAAGTCAAATGTGTGATCAAGGAACTGAAGTTGTCTTTAGTTCAAAAGAATGTGTGGTTCATGATCTTGATACAGGTAAAACAATTATAAAAGGAAAAAGAACTCCAAGCAACTTGTATGTATTAAAGAACTGCAAAGAACAATGTTACTTGAGTAAATCTTCAGAAAACTAGCTATGGCATAGAAGGTTGGGGCATCTAAGCTTCTCTCAAATCAACAAATCAAGCAGACTTAATGTTGTTCGTGGTCTTCCCAATATTACTCTACCTGAAAGTATCATATGAAAATCTTGCCAATTCGGCAAGCAGACCAGAGTGAAATTTAATGCCAAGGAAGGATCATCAAGTAGGCCTCTTGAACTCATTCATACTAACATATGTGGACCTATGAGGAAAAATTCACCTCGTGGTGAACAATACTATATCTTATTTATTGATGATTTCTCTAGAATGTGTTGGATTGGGTTGCTTAAACACAAAGATGAAGCATTTGAGAAATTTCAGATCTTCAAGCCTCTGGTTGAAAATGAATTATATCTAAAACTCAAATATCTTAGATCTGATCGAGGAGGAGAATATACTTCATATGAATTCCTTGAATTTTGTGAACAACATGGCATAAAAAGACAGTTCTTTGTAGCTGGCACTCCACAACAAAATGGCGTAGCAGAAAGAATGAATAGAACAGTTCAACAAATGGCTATAGCTATGCTTGATGATTCTGGAACACCTGACACATTTTGGGGAGAAGCAACACATACAGTGGTAAACATTCTCAACAAGGCACATGTTCGTGTAAATAGTGACAAAACTCCATATGAACTCTGGTATGGTAATTCTCCCTCTGTGAAACATTTTAGAGTTTTTGGAAGTAAATGCTTTATCAAAAATAATGATGAAAAACTTGGCAAGTTTGAACCTAGAGCAGATGAAGGAATACTTCTTGGTTACTCCTCTACGAGTAGAGCTTATACATGTTACAATAAAAGACTTCGGAAGATTGTTGAATGTATTGATGTTGTTATTGATGAGTCTCCTGCAGCCCCAAAAGAAGAAAAAAAAACAACAAATGAAGACGATGGTGACTTATGTCCTTTTACATCAAATAGAAATGATATAGACAGTGAACCTAATAAAGAACCTGAAGATGATTTATCTAAAAAAGCTCCATCCAGATATGTTCAAAATAATCATCCAGAATCTCAAATTTTGGGAGATAAGGGATCAGGTGTACAAACAAGAAGGACTCTTGTGGGATCTTCTAGCTATCTGGCATTTCTATCCACTATTGAACCACACAATGTCAATCAAGCTAGCAAAGATGAATGTTGGGTTCAATCCATGAATGAAGAGCTTGATCAAATTGAAAAGAATCACACTTGGGAATTAGTGCCAAGACCTCATAACAAAAATTTCATTGGAACTAAATGGATATTCAAAAACAAGTTAAATGAGAATGGGGATGTTGTAAGAAATAAAGCTAGAATTGTTTGCAAGGGGTATACTCAACAAGAAGGTATAGACTTTGAAGAAACTTTTGCTCCTGTAGCTAGACTTGAAGCCATAAGAATGTTTCTTGCTTTTTCAAGTTTTCAACAAATCAAAGTTTATCAAATGGATGTTAAATCTGCATTTCTAAATGGTGATCTAGAAGAAGAAGTTTATATAGAACAACCAGAAGACTTCATTTTGGGAAATGATGAAAATCTTGTTTGTAGACTTAAAAAGGCTCTATATGGTCTCAAACAAGATCCAAGGGCATGGTATTATCGTCTTGACAAATATCTTCATCAACAAGGATTTTCAAAGGGATCCATTGATAGAAACTTGTACACAAAAATTGAAAATGAAAAACTATTGATTGTGGTTGTATATGTTGATGATATCATTTTTGGAAGTAATGAAGAATCTATGAGTCAGAAATTTGCTTCTGTTATGCAGCAAGAGTTTGAAATGTCTTTACTTGGGGAACTAACATTCTTTCTTGGCTTACAATTGCATCAAACTACAGATGGCATATTCTTATCACAGGCAAAATACCTTAAGAAAATTCTGAAGAAGTATGGCATGGAAGAGTGCAAACCTGTAAGTACACCAATGATAACCGGATGTAATCTCAGTTCTCATGATGATTCTCCCACGGTGAATCAACGAGAATATAGATCTATGATAGGAAGTCTACTTTATCTCACTGGGACTAGACCAGACAGTATGCATACAGTTGGGATTGTTGGATGATTCCAAGTTAATCCAAAAGAGTCTCACCTGTCAAAAGAATATTCAAATATCTACAAGGAACTCAAGACTTTGGACTATGGTATCCAAAGAATGCTGATATTACTCTTCATACTTACACTGATGCAGATTGGGCTGGAAATGTTGATGATCAGAAAAGCACTAGTGGTGGTGCATTCTATATGGGGCCTCAGTTAGTATCCTGGTTTAGCAAGAAGAAAAACTCTATTGCCTTATCTACAGTAGAAGAAGAATATGTGGCTGCTGCATCATGTTGCACTCAACTTCTTTGGATGATGCAAACCTTACAAGACTATCAAATCAAATGTTCACCTCCTGTCTCCATTATGTGTGATAATACAAGTGCCATCAGTATCTCAAAGAATCCTGTTATGCACTCCAAGACCAAGCACATTCCCATAAAGTATCACTTCTTACGTGAACAAGTGCTTGAACAAAAGGTGAAGTTGGAGTATGTTCCCTCCAAAGAACAAGTTGCTGATATACTGACCAAACCTCTGCTCAAGGAAGCATTCGAATATCTCAGACAAAATCTGGGAGTAGTGTCTGCCATGCAAAAAATCAGAACTGCTTAAATTCAAAAGATTAAATTGGATATGCGGGTTTCCTGAAAGACAGTCGTGTATATACTCAAGTTTATACAAAGAAAACCGTGTATGGCTAGTTGCTGATAAATTTTACTTGGGGTCAACATTCTTCAGCATAGCTGCAGTGCTGTTTGGTATCTCTGATGATGTTTCAGCTCTTATATTTCTGTTTCATTCTCTGATTTTGGGTAAATATGCCTTGATGATTGGCTGTTAAAAGTGTTCAGGTTGCACAAGCTAAGGAGGAGTTTTGGTCATATGGAAAGGATGCATTGGATGCACAGTTTCAGGGGGAGCATTAGCCTTGCTTAATGTAATGCATTGTTGGCATTATGATGATTCTGAATTTTTGATCTCTCTTGAGGTCTTTTTGATATTGGTTATAAAAAATTCATATGTGTAATTTGATGAAAAGGCTATGACCTATGATGTAAATTGTAATATTCAATCATGTAAAGGACTTGTTCAAATTTGTAAACCCACTTGGTTGGGTAGTTGAGTCAAAATGTGTAAATCCACTTGGTTGGATCTTTGCTGTAAGTATGATTCCTTGGTGATAGGAAAGTTCATAGAGTCATGTGCTTCATTGAATAATATGGTTGAAGTTTCAGCATGAACTCAGGGGGAGCAAGGTAACTTCAGTGCACATCAGATCTACAGAGCTCTTCTTTCTACATGAGGAGAAAAACCTTGTTTTGGTTTTCATCCGCCCTTTTCCCTTGATGTCAAAGGGGGAGAGTAACATGGTGTTTGAATAAGGGGAGAGCATCATGGTGTCTGCATAATGGTTGTATTCAATGTATCTATCTATTGTGATGATCAAACACCATCATGGTTGCCATCAAGTCCAAAGGGGGAGATTGTTGGCATATGTTGTCCTTGATGGAAACCTACTTGATGAAGTTGATGGTAACCTACTTGATGAAATAAGATTGTTGGCAATATGATGCAGAGTGTTGTCCTTGATGGCAGCCTACTTGATAAAGTTGATGACAACCTACTTGATGAGTTAAAGGGGAGATTGTTGGCAATGTGATACAATGTGTTGACTTTGATGGAACTTGCTTAATGAAGTTGTTCTTGATGGAAACTGACTTGATGAGTTGTTAATAATGTAAATCTGATGTATCTACAGATCAACTGACTTGATGAGTTGTTAATAATGTAAATCTGATGTATCTATAGATAAGTTCAGAAGTAGCAGAAGAAAGGAATTCAGAAAGTGCCAGAATAATGATAAATAAGTTATGCTACAAAGAATATGCGGGTTTGTTAAGGTGAAGTAGCGTATGCACGCGGAAAAGTACGTGCCAAGTCACGTATGCCAATTTGCGCTCTATTTTTATAAAAATAGGGGGAATTACCATGGTATTGACCCATTGTATTGAGCGTTGGATTATCTATTTGGTCCCATCCAGGAATACCATCGGAAGTGGTGTGGTTTTGACTCGTGGTATTGAAAAAGGCTAATTCTATTTAAGGAGAAGAAAATCATAGTGCAAGTGTGTGAAAGTGTCTGGGCTTTAATGAATACTTCACTCTGAAGTATATTTGCATGGTTGAACTCTGTTATTAATTGATCTGAATCTATGATGCACCTATGAATATGATGAAGGTTCAAGATCTCTAGATCTAGAAATGATGAATCTCTAGGATGATCTGAAAAGAAGTGATGAAGACCTGGCGCAAATCTGATGAAGAAATTGAAAAAATCTGGGTAATTTCATAGATCTGATCAGTTCTGCAAATTTTATCTGTTATAGATCTATACGCAGGTTCGTTTCATGAAAAGCGCATGTATACGCGGATCTGATGAAATAAAAGCGCGTATGGGCAGTTAGGGTTTTCTGAGAAATACACAGATGTATACGTGGGTCTGATTAAATAAAAGCGCATATGGTATCTGAACTAATGATTGCTCAAGGTTGAATGTGTTTCTGCATATCTATTCTGAAGTTTGGGTTATCTCTGATATTCTGGTTACAGTGGTTTCACTGTTCTGTTTGAAGCATTGGGTGAAGTATATTTGTTGATAAGTGAAGGGTTGTGTTGAAGCTGTTTGATCCAGTTTGAAAATTGATGAAACGTGGTCTGCAGTGGTGCTGAGGGTCGAAGCCTTCAGTGAGGGGGTTGTAGCTCCCTTCTAGTGGTGGATGGTAAACGAGAGCAGGGGGGTTGTAGCTCCCTTCTAGGAGAGGCTGGTAAACGAGAGAAGGTTGTAGCCTTCTGCAGGTGGGTGCCTGCATGCTAGTATGAGTCTACGCCAGTACATGATTGTAAGAATTTTTCTTTATATAATAAATATTGAAGACTAAGACAACAACAGCGGTGGTTTTCTCCCGAATTGGGTTTCCACCTTAAATCTTGGTGTTCATGTGTGTTTCTTATGTGTGGTGATTTATTCTATTCTTACTGCACCTGTTTACTGCTCACTAAACATCTAATGAATGAATGATGCAATGATCTAAGTTAAGAATTAAATGCATATTTAGATCTCTGAGCATACGCGAGTTTACTTAAGGAGATCCACGTGTATACGCGGGTTGTGTTCATTAAATTAGCATATGGGTTTAAAAGATAGAAAAAGTTTAAAAAAAATTCGATCGTACTAATCTTGATTCCCCCCCCCCTATCAGTATTTTTCCCAACATTGAGAAGGTTAGATAGAGATTGTACTTCTTTCTTGTTTATGAGTGGTTATTAAATTGATGTGGTCACTCCAAAGAAAAAATTAAAACCTATAACTACTACATCACCGGCTATGGAAGAAGAAGTTGAAGAAGAAAAAAGAGCATCCCCTACAGAACCAATGGACATAGGAGTAGAACCTCTGCAAGAGACTGACACCCCTCAAGATGCACCTGCAAAATAGAAACCTAAAGTCAATAAACAAAGAAACAAGAGGATCACTAGAAGCTAGAAATTGGCTAAAGGAAAATTGGAGGATATCCTTCATGAAATTGGCATTGAAGGGTCACCAATAATGCAAGATGAAGACATTGAAGATGGTGGAAGAAAACTTAAGAAATGTAAGATTGCTAAGAAACTAGATTTTGCAGGTGATGATGCTGGTTTTATATTTCAACCAAGGAAGTGAATGACCATACATGAAAATAATGCCATGGAGAGAAAAAAGACAAAGAAAATCAATGAAGCTGCTTAGTCAATAAGAATCATAGATTTGTATCCATCAGCAGAAGAAGTGGTTATCAGGTAGAGAAAGGGAAAAGAGAAAATAATTGAAAAATCATAAATAGAATCCCTCAAAGAACAATTGAAGGAAGCAAGTAAAGAGATATTAGATTTGAATATAGAGGCAAATATTCATAGATATGATAAGGTTCAATTTGAACAGATGAGGAAAATATGGGATAAGCAAGTCTCAAGTGTTTCAAAATATTTGGACAGTGCCAAGATGTTGTTGAAATGGACTCCGCCATTAAGATGGGAGGTCAAACATATTAGGAATATGAACCTATACTTAAAATCTAGAAATATATAATTTAAATAACAAGTGGAAGATCTTCAAGAGAAACTGGACTTGATCCAAGTTGAGTTGGAGAAGAAAGGGTTGAAGATGAGAGTGGTTGAAGAACCCATAAGCCAATTAATTGTAAATGAAGAAGAAACTCCTAAAGAGTGAAAAATTGAGCTGAAACAAGTTTTATGAGGTTAATGGCTTGCAAAGAACCTAAATTTTTCCTCTGAAGATTAATTTTACAAGATAGTCACAAAAACAACAAATTCTGGCTTTTTAGATAATTTCGTAGCATGCCTCGGGCTTGAAGCCAGAAAAACGCTACGGAAATTATGAATATGCAATTTTTCTTTGGAATTCATTTTTGTGAAGGATTAAGGAGGGGAGTTGTTTGTTTTCAATATTTTTTCCCATATTAGAGGTTTTTGACCAGTAAAGGTGGCAAGGAGATGGATGAAAAGACAATATTTCATACGCTACAAAAACTCGCTATGAAACTGCTTAAAACTTCCCTGTTTCATAGAAAGAGCTCTTTTGAAGATTTTTGAGAGTTCCAATAGCATACCAACCATCTAGAGACATCCAGCTTGTCAGTGGGCCATCCCAGTAGAGACTCATTACTCAAAATGAGTGTCACACATCCAACTCAATAGGCATATTAATGATTAAAGTGAAGATTATCCATTCCTGAAAAGTAGGACTATGTTTCCTAAATCTAGGGGTGTTTTAAATATGTTAAGTGTTGGTGAATTGTGTCTCGAACATGTGATCTCTATTATGTAATTTTTTTACCGTTATAAAAATTGAATGTAATAAATAGGATGTAGATTCCTATTAGGAGTATGACTTCTTAAAGGATAGTTGTCTTTTTTCTATTCCAAGAAGGTAGTTTCAGTTATGTTAGGTATCAGAGTTAGAGTTCGAGGATCTAGCCAACTAGAAAATAATTTACATTGTAAAGAATGTTTATTTATAAACTAAACATCGAAGAGAAAAGCATTGGAGAATATTGCCCCAAATTTCTACTTGTATGTTTTTTTTTCCATTACTAGTAATATATAGTGACATTCTACTTCCATACCTGAGATTCTAATGAGGTGTTTAATGTTTTGTTACTCTTAATCGTTATGTCTTATCACTTGTAGTGAATTTTATCTCTAATTACTCAGAATTCATGCTATCATGCTCTGACTTATTTTAGGGGTGAAATTGTTGTGTTTTACTTATATTTTGTGTATGAATCATCCTTATTAAAAACCTCTATTTTCCTCAGCTTCCATGTGAATATTTACTGTCACTAATTGCACTGATGTTGACTCCATAGCCCAATGGTAGCAAGCCTTCATTTTTTAACTTGCAATCATACAAAACCAAGTCACAACTCATAGAGTTAACCATCTAGTATTATTTCTATTGAAAATCATAAATCCCCTTTCATAGAGACCTCTCAAACTGAAAAGGCTAATATTCAATTCGAAGTGGTTTGAAAGAGTTACATTGAGTTGGTTGATAAGCAGCCCATCAAGATCAATTTGGTGATAACATAACGTATCTCTGAATAGGCATAAAATAACACATGAGCCCATAGCATGGGCATAACCATCCATCTAAAAGATATCATGGAAATGGATCCACGGTATGGTCACAACCATCCGTATAGAAAGGCTCATGTGTACAATCATGAAAAAATAACAATTCTAAGCAACTTGGATAATAACATATGTGATCTAGGGTATTCATCTCTATATCAATCTATCAACTATATGAATCTAACCATGTGAATAGATGTTCTAATGCCGAACATGGTAGAAACCACCTGATTACCAATCAATAATGTAAATTGTTAACGGGCATGAGAGAAACCACCAATGATGACAATGGCCCTCAAGGTACGAAAAAAAAATATATAAGTGTGAATGAATGAGTTGAATTCAAACACTTGAAGGATCCTTCGATTAGAGGTGAATGATGTGAACTTGTCGTTGAATGCAAAGAACTTGCCATTGAGGCATGGAAGCTCCAAGGTACTTAATAGGAGTTTCTAAATCATCTTCTTGGATAATGAGTTGAAGTCGACATGAAGTGATCCGTAAAAGTAGGGTCATTGTTACACCAAGTTTTGGTCATCTAACTTGTTACTATTATATGGACCACAGTACACCATATAAGACCAATTTTACCCTAAGTAAAATTGCTTTCACTATGAAAAATAACTTAGTAATCCTTATTTATTAAGTTGTTTATGGTATAAACAAGAAATCCCATGAGGAAATATTAAACAAATCCACATTTGTTTGATTTTCCTCAAGGAATAATTAGTTAAACAACAGTTTAATTAATATTCCGTGTCATATTTAACCCAAAATGGGAAAATTAATTAGATAAATTATTATTTATCTTATTATTTTCTAGGAATAATTATCTAAACCTTATTTAAATAATATTCAATGTTAAATTTGACTAAATCATTTGTAAATAATTGAATAAATCATTATTTATTTGATTGTTACTCAACCACATACTTAAAATAATAAATAAATCATTTATTTATTTATTATTTACAAATAAAGGGATTTGACCAAATTCAAATTATTTTTCCCTCCAACAAATATAATAAAATATTCCATAAAATTTTGATCTAGATTTGGTTAATAATATTTTAACTATGCACCAATATCTAGACTAACTCAATATTTTTTTATAAATAGAAGGGTTTTTCCATTCACTCACTACCTTTTGTTGCCTAAAGATCACTCTGGATCTATACTTTTGGTCTGACTTTGATCCTCCATCATTATCATATTTTGCTACCATTTTTCTTGTGAGCTCCCTTTGAGTTCCTTTTTTGTCCAGGTTTTCTACACCATTAAGAGAGAGAGATTTTAGATTTGAAGTGTTGAGGACTTACAAGAACCCATCCCATTGAGGGGGACTGGTAACATATTTCTATGTTCCCTTCCCAGGTGTCAAAAAATACAAAAATTCTTTAAAACTATTCTTGTCTTGTCTATTGGATGCATGGAGAAACTCTTTCTTTTATTTACTGCTTAATGTCTTTTACTGCATAGATCTATATTTTAAAGTATTTATCTTGGTCAACTAACTGCAGATCAAAGAAATTGGAATCCATATTTGATATTAGGGATTTTTGTTATGCACAACTAAAGTGAGCCTTTTTCGTGCGCTTGTGATTAAGATTCATACTAACAATTGGCAACTCCACAAGGGTTTACGATTAAAACCTCTGTCGTTTTTCAGATCCCAGCATGACCAACTACTTCAAACCCTAGGATTTTTCTTCAGCTTCTTGTTTTCTTTTCTTGACGTTGTTTTTAACCTATAAAACCCTAAGACATAAAAAATTCTAACTTCCATGTGTTTTCGGACCTATTGTGATGGTGACAGGCATCAACCACAATTGAGATGAAATTTTTTTCTGAAATAGCTCTCGAGAGTTTTGGAAGTGTAGGTCACACTTTTTGGGCCAAAACCTGCAACATGAACCTCCAAGACATAGAAAAAATCCCAAAACTGGCGACCTCTGCAGAAAACAGGTCAGAAACTGTGACCTGAATTTTTTGCGGGAATTTTTATGATATTTTTTTGGGTTTGTCTGGGCCTCTGTTCAGGGTTATCTGACCTTTTTCTCCACCTTTTTTGGACCTATAATTGCTCTTTTTTACTCATCAAAGTGGGAACCTAGCCCCTAGGGCTTCATTACCCTCCACCTTTCTAGGAGGTGTTTTAGCTATTGCAAGTCGTTTGAAATTTCTGTGTGTTCAGCCATTTTTCAAATCTGATCCGTCATCTTTAGATCCACTTCAGATTGGTTATTCATCCATCCAAAACACCTCCTTTTACTTTTTCTGGGTCTTCCTCTAGGGTCCCCTCCGCTTCCCTCCAGGTTGTAGCCTTTCACCACATCATTTACAAAAATTGTCCCTCTGATTTTTTGTTGTTTTTCTGCACCCATTTCCAGTAGATCTGACCCTTAGATCACTGTCCCTCCCAAATTTATATCTATTGGATATATTGGTGTGTTTTGAATATATTTTTTCCCACCCATAGACTATTTTTTGAGAGGCCCGCCTCCTTTGGTTTATATGTAATATCCCTTTTTCAGGAATTTCAAGAAGGTGCTCAAGAGAAACGTTGTATAAGTAAAAATGTGTAAAAATAATGAAGATAAGGACTTGGTTCTTCTTATTTATGCTGTATGATACTTATATATGGAGTTTCATCAAAAAAAAATCAGTTTAGACTCACTAAACAGATCTCCCAAAAACTTGACTAGCTAAAAAGCACCCAAAGAGGAAGGTTGCAGCCAAATGCAAGCACTTCTTCAGGAATTACACAGTTTTAGCAGATTTTAATGGAGATCAGCAAGGAGAATTATATTTTAGTAATACAGCATCAAATCAGCATTATGATAAATCCCTTTCATTATACAGTAGAATGCATGAGTCAATACAACAATAAATCTTCAGAAAAGAGAGCTGGAACACATGTATATTTGCAGAAATGCTTCAACAACATTATTTTTAAGGAGCTTCAGCAATTTGAAGTTACAACTCAGATCTAGGACAGACCTGTGGATAAAACATTAGATCTATTTCAGATCTAGAAACTATATAGTTTTCTCTTCAAGATCCACTTGGAATTTTGGCAAAAGCATGCATAAATAAGAGTAGATCTGAGAAACAAGTTGCAGATCTAGAAATTGCTGCAGTAAATTTTTGAATATAACACTTCATTACAATGGATAAGATCTGAATAGAACATAGATCATCAAGCTAATCCATGGATCACCAAGTGGAATTCAGAGCCTAGCACTAGAGATCTCTGATCTAAACTATGAGCAAGACACCATGAAAACCCTCATACATAAATAACGCAATCTACTCATGGGAAAAATGTTGTAGCTCAAATGACATAGAAAAATACTATAAAATTGATGATCTGAAGTATAAATAAATGAGACACTCTTCCAGGAGGTCAAAGGACCCATTCCATGGGAAAGAGGCCCCCAAAATACACTAGATCTCTGCAGATCTAGACTCCCACTTGTTGCAGATCACAAGAAAAATCAACCCTCAAGATGAGTAGTGCTGTAATGTAAGATGGATCTTGGCCTCAAGCCGGATAGTGGTTCAATTCAAGAAAATTTCCTCCTTGAATCCTCAAAGGAAGAGGTGAAATCCCTGCATAGGAATTCCAGATACAATCCTCCACTAAACAATAGAGAATGGTATTTTTCTAAGCAGACAAATACTCAGAAATAGGATCAATCAACAACCTTCTCTTGCTGCCCTCCTTGTCCTTTTATAAGATGAGAATGCTTTTGCAAACCCTAAACCATCTTGATGAGTTAGCCCTTTTCACAAGAGATGCTTCCTTCTAGAACTGTATTGTCCCTTTTGGAGATGCAATGAACCTAGACAACGCTGTTGATTTGGTCAATGTTGACCCAGTCTTTAGCTCAAACCTCTTTCACACCTGCAAGTGATTATTTACATGGCTCTGATTTGTCTTTTTTCACATGGTCATTGATTTATTCATAATTTTTAGGAGTTTTACATGTCCTCCTTTATTCATTTATTCATGAAACAGAAATTAAAACAAAATTGAATGTTCCTCTTAGCTAAGGCTAAGTGGGAACATTACAGTCCTCCCCTCGAAAATGTTGCTTGTCCTCAATAAAATGATAGGGTAAGAGCTGTAGTTCTTCTCCTTCTCCATTTATGGCACCATCAACGATCAAGTTTTCATCATGGACCAAGTGCTCATTAAGCCAATACATCAAAAATTGCTCCTCCAATTCTAACATGATAGGGGCATAGTCCATCTCGTGAGGAGTGTAAAACTCAACAAAAATAAACATGGGTGAAGTAATGTCACATCTAAAACATGTATCGTGAAGTACAAGATGAAGTTCCATCCCATGTGGTACATATACATTGCCCACTTTTTCCCCATAAAAACCCATAAACAATAACAACATATCATCTATGTACAGAAGCAAAATTACATATATGCAAACTGAAATTTGCACTTGAGGAGGTGGGTCACAAACCCACATAAGATACCAAAGCAATGCACTCCTTGTCTTGAGTAGATCTGAGTGTGGTAAGTGGTACTCCCACCACATCTTTGATGCATGGGTCACTTTGACATGGCTGAAAGTGATACCCAAGTTAGGTGCCTTTTGGAAGCACCCATCATGGAAAAGAATCTCCCTTTGCACCTCAAGGGAGTGGTCAGATTTAGAATTATTATTGGCCTCACCAATGCCATAAGATCTACATGTAATATTACTCCTTGTAGGAGCCATGGCCTGCATACATATGGTAAGAGAATATGTCAAATCAGAAAAATAAACATGCTCCATAAGATCATATTCTTTACCATTCAAGTCTCCCACACACATGGAGTTGGACATGGGAATTTCTCCTCCTTTAAGAGAAGAAAGAGATGGCTGAAATGACTCCTTCATAGAGTCCTTTGGCTGCCCCAACTCCTCATAAATATTTCACTCTTGTAAGTGTTGATGTAGTTCCTCCTCCATACCCTCCTAATCAAAACTCCTCACGATGAGGGTGTAGATCTTTGCTGACTGCATATAGCTAGAAAGGAAATATTTGTGTGCTCTTTGTAGTATCTCTTGCTTAAGCTTGGAGGCTTGAGACAAGAATAATCTCCCAAGATGATAGATGACCCCTTTATGGACCAAATATCCCCCCCTTGCTTCATGCCATCTAATATCATCCTGGTGTGAAGATCTTTGGAGTACTCCACAAGGAGTTGGGATCTCCAACATGGATCTACACAGCTCAGCAATGACAGCGCTGCTGATACATCTATGGTGGTGCTTGCCTTGTTTCTGATTGCTTCTTTGACATTACACATGCCAAAATTGTTTGTGGGAAGTGCTAGTGTCCTGTGATTTGGCTGATTGGCAAGCCAAGTGACAGGGTAAAATCAAACCAACTTTGGAGCCCAAGGACCTAGCCTTCCTAGACTTAGAGAGGGCTCTCTCTATTTGTGTAAGGGATGTATAGTTGTTTGCTTCTTATTTTTTTGATTTTAGGCTAGTTATGAAGTAGGTTTTTGGTTTTGTTTTTAGGCTTTTGAGGGAGGAACTAATCAAAGACTAAATAGATAAAAATATTGTTAAATCAACTGGGCTATGGGGTTGAAAAGGTAGAGAAAGCCTCAGAAGGTGATAGAAGGTATATTGAAGGGCTGATTTGATCAAGGTAAAATGAAGTGGGATGGACACTATGTTTGTGAAGGACAAAGGCTTTCAAACAATAATAGTTCAATAGCAGACATTTATATGGTAGGGCTAACCATTAATCATGTTAAATGTAACTTCAAACTGATAGATGCATAAAAAATAAACATTCAAGTGATACATAGAGATATATGACTCTCTAACTTTAAATAATTTCTATCATAATTTGGGGAAAAACAATTAAGACAAACAAATAACTCAAACTACTAAGAGGGAACTCCTAGACATAGTATTTTGGGTTATTGGGCACTTTAAACTAAGATTGTAGAGTTTTAGGCAAAGGGCAAGATCGATACAAGACCTCTTTGGTTCAACTAGGACAATCAAACATTCAAAGAAAGGTTTCAGAGATGGAGCTTTGACTAGCCATGAGTAAGCAGGGAGTACTGTGAATCATACCTAGCATGCATAAAAACCATAAATGAAACAAGAAAACAAGTTCTTCAGTGATCAAAGAGCAGTTAAGAATTCTTTGATATGACTAAGAAGGAAGAAAACATAGAAGCTATAATGAAACAGGAAATCTGAGGTGCCTCCTAGGGCATGTCTCAAATCTATTCTCTACTGTCTTACAACAAGCAAAGAACATGAAATATGTATGAAAAACTAAGGAAACATAATAGAGAGGGACACTATACCATTTTACCAAGTCAAGGAATCCAACAACAGTCCTCTTTCATCATCCAAAACATTTAAGAAACTATCCAATGCATGAGACAAGTATTTCTTCCAAGCTTGTATAACCATATATTTCTCTATATCATCAAGTTCAGCCTTGTTTACAATGAATTCTCTTGGAATATATAGGCCAAGATGAAGGAGAACCTCCTAGTGCAACTAGCAAGCTCATTGGCCCATCAAAAATATATAAGTTTTGTCCTTAAGGCTTTGCAAAGCCCAAGGCACAAAATATCTATAAAAATATCTTAAAAATGTTAAAAAATGAAATTAAATTGACTTTTCCGAACTGAAAATGGCCAAAAAAAGGCTAAATGCACATTTCAAAAAGCCACTTCAGAAAATTGCATTTTTTACAAAAATACTTCAGAAATATAGTAGCAGAAAATCCCCTGTATTGTGGGCAACTTTTGGAGGCCTTCCCGATGTCAAAATTAGGCCCATGATGGCTCGTTGAAAATCCCTAGATGTCTAGTTTCTGAAAATGCTTTTTTTTCCCAAAACTGATCAATGGAAGCCTATGAAAATCTGACCTGTGTGGAAAAACCGAGAAATTAGCCTTTGCTGATATGAGGGGCAGAGTGTTGGAAAAGTGACAGTTTTTCGCCACTTTGGGGGACCAAAACATCTTCAATTGATCTGAAATTTTCTGAGTAGATGCCCCTGAAATTAGGGCATCCAATGATACAATTTTCATCCTTTGAGGATGCTTCAAACAAAAATGGCGGCACCCATGATTTTATGCAATTAGGCCCAAAATGTCAAAAAACAAGAACATGTCAAAAATTGCTCAATTTTGGTGAGAAAGTACCTCAAGGCTTCTTAGAAACATATCTAGAAACTTGGGCTAAAATTTCAAGCCTAGAGGTTTCTTTATCCCTTTTTCTCACTAGGCGCCCTCTTTGGGTGACTTTGAGTTTTTCTTGTGCATCCTTCAATTTCCTTCGGGCAAACTAATTTGGCTTTTTGTAGCGCCCGTTGCTTCTGATACTCTTCATTTACTTACCAAGACCAACTTTTGAAATGATCATTGGAAAAAATCTTCAATCAAGACACCGTTTACTCCTTTCAAATCAATTTTCTTCTTTGATGATAGCAAACAAGTATTTTTCAAAATGAAAACAAAATTACTTCTTTATCACTGTGTTTGATTTTTGATTTAGCAAACAAGGTATGTTCTTTGTTAACACTGTTAAGACACCTTTTCAAACAAATTTGAGACCTCTTCACAACTCTGCTCCTCTGATTTTGGAGTTTGCACAAATCCTTTTCTTCTTCACAACACAAGAAGACCTCCTTCAATTTTGACAAAAGCTCTATCCCTTTTACCACTGTTTCTCTCTTTGATTTTAGAAAACAAAGTGCTTTTAAAACCACTGTAAAGATGATCCTTTAAGTTGATTTGAGACCTCTTCAAACACACTCTGTTTTTATTCTAGCAACTGTGGGTGTTCTTAGTTATTTCATAGCACAAAATAGCACTTTTCAAAATGGCATACTAGTCTTCTCTTCTTTCACTATTTCTATCCCTTTGATGTAGCAAACCAACTACCCTTTGTAAGCACTATTTAAGACACCTTTTAGACTGATTTGAAGACCTCCAAACAGACTCTAATTTTCTCCTCGAAATTGTTTGTATTTTAACTCTCCTCAATACAAAGAAAACCTTTTCAAGAAGACTAGAAAACTCCCTATACAACTCTGTTTCTCTGATTTTTTATGAGCAAGAGAAGTTCCCTTTTGAAAACAACACAATTTTCTTTTACTACTCAAAGCAACCAATCTCTTGACCAACAAACACTTTCTTTGATCATCAATTCTTTGTAGTAGGTGGACAATTTTTTTGTTCAAAATGAAACTAAAATAACTCTGGTCAACTTTGTTAGCAAGTAACCAACAGATTCAGAACTTAGAAAAGAAATTTTCTTTCTTTTGGGCACTTTGGAAAATTTTTCTGTTGGTGGTCTGGGCACCTGGGCGGTGGGCCATTTAGGGGCGTTCTGGGTGGGGCTAAAAACCGAATTTTAGAGTTGTTTTTTTCCAAATTCAAAGGTAGACAGTAGGATTTGAGAATAGAAAGGACATTTGGCGCTTTGAAGGAGTTGTTTTAATGGTTGGAGGGCTTAGATAAAAGGAAAAAAGCTATGGGTGCTGGACCGTTTAGACATGGCCCGGGCCGTTCTCAATTAAGAAGTGCAGAGGTGCCAAAAGGTCAAACAAACGATTGATAATGTGAACTGAAAGTGTTAAGATTATTAGGCAGGTGAGAGAGATTCCTACCATGGCAAGGAGTGGTCGGAAGCTATGTTTGAAGACTGGGCGGTGGCGTTCAGAGGCAACACCGGGCCGTTAAGGTGTGAACACCATGTTTAGAGGTAATCGTGGGCACCGAGCACAGGTGTTCCACACCCTTTTACAGGTGTGCCGCGCCCTTCACAATTTTCTTCTATGTCCTCCTACAGGCGCGCCGCGCTCATTCTCAGGCGTGCCGTGCTTGAAAACATCCAAGATGCGTTTAAATATCACCACTCCTGTTGTGAATTTACCTGTTTAATGGATGAAAAACATCATGCCCCAACCCTTGTATACGTTTTAGAGGGTTTCAAACGTGATTTCCTCCCTTTTCAATTCGAAAAACCTCTTTTTTCCTTGCAGCTATATTGAAAATACTGGGTGATTTGATTGTTTAAATGTGTAATTCCAATGCAATCTTCAGTTCTTGTTTTGAGGGAGGTAAAATCTCTTTCATCAAAAATCTTTGATGAGCTCCTCCTTGAATGAGCCTTATCTTCAAGAGGCATTAAATACATAGATGCAGTGCAGGTATAGCCTGTCTCAACCATACTCCTTGCATTTGAGCTTTCACTGTGCTTCTTATTTAGAGATCTGTCTCTTTGTTTCTTGGTGAATGAGGTTTAAAAATAGTGAAATTTCACTCATTTTACCACTTTTGACAGTAGTCCTTTTTGAAATATCTGCCACACTGAAACAAATGCTCTTTATCCTCAAACAATGGTGGTCCCTCCACTTGTTTATGAAGGAGGCCTATGTTTAACAACTTCATGGGCACTTTGTAACCTCTGTTTTATTTCTCTTTAAACTGCATTTCTCCACAATGGTCCTGTGGAGACCTATTAACCTAAAACAGCTCTGTGAGACCTTTACCAAAGCTATACTATTTTGAAAAAATTTCAAACAAATATGCCCAGCAGTCTTTCTCAATAATCACTTATGTGTTTCACTATTTCATGAGGTGAAAAAAAATCTTTTGAAATTTGTCTTTGATCCTTTACTAGCTCTCGAAGGAGATTATGTC
The DNA here is from genome assembly GCA_034641835.2 of Pinus albicaulis. Taxonomy (NCBI): domain Eukaryota; kingdom Viridiplantae; phylum Streptophyta; class Pinopsida; order Pinales; family Pinaceae; genus Pinus; species Pinus albicaulis. Next base: position 1,762,744,204 of record CM076575.1, on the reverse strand, counting down.
AAGAAAACTACTCAAGTTGTTCATAGTCACTGTCAGGCTTTATGTTTATGATGAGAAGACTCCTCTCCAACTACTCCTCTAGGCCATTGCCTTCAGTTTGTAGGAGGCTCCCAAACATCTTGTCTTTATCACCTGAAGAAAAATTACATACAGACCACAATGAAGCTTTTTGATAACCTAATTGTGCAAACCCTCTCATTTATGAGTTTTTTCAACATCTTTGTTTGTCAAAGAGCGATTATCAATCATAGGACTTGACTCTGTTGGTCTACAAGGGAGGTTACCATGAAGGATCACTACTGCAGCCTTTACAAATATATAAAACAATAGTGCTAGTTCTCGGATTTGTGTACAAGGGAGATCACTACAAACACATTGTTGTAGTACTTTGCTAATGAGCCTTCAACCTTATCATAAAGCTTTTCTTCTCATTTATCACTTGATGGATTTAGCTTATGATGAACCATAATTGATTTGTAAAAGTGAGAATGTCCTTTTCACATACACCTGTGTAAAAAATTCCTTATATCATTTTGTAGATATGACCAGAGCCCAAAATTTGTCTATCAACATCACCATTCAGAAAAAGGTCTGTTTTAATTAAAAATATCACCTATGATTTATCCTTGGAGGGATGTTTTTATAATTGTGAGACCAGTGGTCTTTTAACAACAGTATGTTGACCATTTTTTGTAATATGAAAAGGCCTTCAACCTATCATCTCTCATTAACTTACCACTAATTTTCAACCTTGTATTCCCAATAAGAAACTTACTTAAACACCATTTGAAACTCTGTTGATGCATCTTTTGTTCATCCCTTGGAAGGAGGTGGCCTACAACAACATTGAAATCATTTAAAAACATGTTGGCCCTCTGCTTGTTTATGAAGGAGGCCACAACATGCCTTTCTAACCATCTGCTCTTGATTGAAGGAGGTTTACAGCTGTGCTTCTAACCATCTGCTCTTTTGAAGGATGTTAACATAGTCATGACATCTTATTTGTCTCGAAACTATGTCATCTTTCTTTGCAATCACCAAGGATTGTTTTCTTGGATGTCTACCTCATCTTTTGGATAAGATGGTCTATGTGAACTGTAACCTCAAGTGATAGCTTTCTAGTTAAACATTATAACTCATGATTTATCCTTTGAACGAAGGCTTTGGTAAACATAAGAAACATAGATCTTTTAGCACCATTATGCCATTGTGTGTTTTCTCATTTGAAAGAGGTCATCAACTTATGAACTTTAATTTGCTCCACTGATTTTCAAACTTGTATTTTCAATAAGAATCCTACTCAAACAACATTTTTAAAACTGTTGATGCATCTGTTATTCATTTTTTAGGAGGAGGTGGTGTAAAAAAATTTCTGAAGTTACTCCAAAACACCCTAAACCTCTGTTCCTGACCCTCTACTTTTAAATGAAGGAGGTCCTTATCATGCTCCCAACCATCTACTCTTTCTTGGAGGAGGTTATTAGCATGATGTCTTCTAACATTTTCTCTTTGACTAGTGTCTTTGTCCCAGGCTCAAGGCAGCATAAGAAGCAATTGTCTTATTATGTATTATGATGATGTCCTTGGGAAAACTTATGCAACATTATTTCTGAAGGAGACACTGAAACAATGTAGATCAACATTATATCAGTCCTTTGTATTCATGTGGCTTTGAAGGATGATCTCAGCTCTTTGGGAAACTTTTGACCTTTGACACATGCACTCCTATTCTCCTTTCATTTCAGCTCTCCATCTACTTCATGATGGAAAATTTCTTCAACATGAGAGACTTATTTGGAATTGTCTCTTTGATCTTGTTTGGATATTGTTTGTCATTCAATTACACCCCTGCAGAGATGCAAAACATATGACTTTTAACCTTGGAAGGATTCTTTGGTGCCTTATGGAGATTTTTCCCGATCTAAGCACATTCTTTTAGACAGTTAACATGCTTATCTTCTTTTGATTTGGACCTTCGTTGAATTTCTTCTTGAATAGAGATAAAATACCTCTTAGTGGTGTGCGACCTATGGATGTATCAAGATTTATTTTGCAGAATAGGAAGGAAATCTATGACTGATTGGTACTAGACAGAGGCTCTTTTGGCTTAGGATATTTTTGCCAAGGAAATGACTCCTAAACACCACTATCTAACTTAGGGGTAACTTTCATAGATTTTGATTTTTTTCTCAACAAGAAAATCAAGGATAGGAGGGGAGACACTTTGCCAAATGTTGGACAGTGAGTTTGATGATAAATAAGGGGAAAATGATAGTAGACAAGAAAGACTAAGACATCTATATACAGGGATATTTTGATGAAACAAGACATGACTTTGAAAAATGAAGATTGCTCTGATCATAGGCTGACAGGAAGGGTTAGGAAAGAAAAAATTTGTTTGGGGGTTTTCTAGATGAAAAATTGACATATGGAGATCAGCTTCTAGAAAACTCAGCTAAGGAATCCATTCATCAACAACAAGTGAAAAATATGGATGACTAACAGTGGCACCATTTGGGGAGGGCAACTCCTTTTGAGGAGGTGTCTATAATTGCAGATCTCTAGCTCATGAAGACCAATGCCTTATCCATTGGTGCAAATTTCTCTATTTCTTGATGCCATTTATGAAAATTGACATCATGATTAGTTTCAGAAACATCTCTACCTACCCAGCTCTATTTCCTAACATTTTTTCTTCTTTCGGGTGCATTTGGACTAGCAACCCTTTGGCATAATATTTTTGAAAAATGACACTATCTAATTCTACACTTATATCCATCGGGAGTTCAGATTAAACTGATGAACTCCTTTGTTTCTCTACCTATGCTATATCGACTATCAAGATTAACTTGTTTGACAGGATTTCATTCTCTAATCTAAAACATGAAATTGAAAAATGACTAAATCAGGTTTAGGCAGTCTGATTTGTCATGTACTTGTGGCATGAAAGACAAGTTGCACACAAATATTATTTTGCATGAAAATAAAATTTAGAAAAATCAGGGTTAGGATACACATTTTGTTTTTCATCCCTGTTTTCCTCTTTGGTTCTGTTTTGAGCATGTGGAACCAGTATCTTTTCCTAATATATTTTATTTGAAAAGTCAAACTTACACAATTTGACTATCTCTTCTCTCACTAACTTATCAACAAATAAATTTAAAACATGTTCAGTTATGATTAGGCTAGATAACTGAACAAGACATTTTTGAGCGCTAGTAGCGGAATTTAGACTTGCGTGCTTTCAGAATGACTATTTTTTGAACATGGGGCTTTATTTATATTTTCCAAACTGCCCTCTTTTTCTACTTTTCTATTGTTTTTATATTTTCTATTTTTTGATTTATTCTTCAAAAAATGATATATACAATTATTGAAAAATGTGGAACTAGAAATCCTGAAAATGGTGAAACTTGAGCATATTATCTTCATAAGGATCTCCTACCACTCTTGGTCCACTCAGCTCTTGAAAAGAGAAGTTTGGAAAATTTTCTCTTTCAAGCATAACATAAGGATTCATACATGAATCTCTAAACAACATCGTGTCTTCCCGCTGTACTTCTTTATACCTTTGATCTCTACTTCTCCTTTTGTTGTACATATTTTTCAAATAATGCAGATATTCTTTGTCATTTTTGAAGTATATGATGACATCATCAAGGTACATCAGAATGAAAAAATTTATAACTGGAAACATGGATTTTAGGAGCATGTTTTTGGTGTCTGGTGGTTTTGAAATTCTAGGTTTGATGATGGAACTACTTCCAGCATACTTGAAAAATTCTTTGAGTTGTTCGCTTTGCAAAGGAATTATTTGGCGATACCCTGAAACATCATTTTGTAAAGACACATGATTAGAAGCACCTATCATTTGTATAGTATGGTCTTGGGCAGGAAGGATATAATTTCTATCCCAAGGATGTGTATTTGTGTTTCTAAAATCAACACAGATCCTATGTCCAGCTGTCTTGTATTTGATTATTATTGTTTGGTCAATATTTTTGTATTTTATTTTGTCAAAGTTGTTTCTTGAAGTGATGGCAGTTTCATAGTGCTTCTCACCGTTTTCCCTACATGTAGTACTATCTTGAACAATCTTGCAAATTCTAGCGGTTCTAAGTCTTTGGTGGAGTGGTAAAATGTTAGCTAGTTCAAACAACTCAGGTATATTTGGACTGCAGTCATCATATCCCTTCATATTAATTTTATTAGGCATTTTTCCTAGATCTTTAGCTGTTGTGGCTATATTCAAGGTTTCATTTGAGGAGGTAGAGTTATGAGATGGTAGATCTTTTAGGTATGGTAAGAACATTAAGCTCCCCTGCCCCTGATTTCCAAAGAGGTTTGTAATATGCAAGTCGTCTAATGCCTCTGTTCTGAAAATGTCTCCTGATGTTACTGCTGATGTTTGTCTATGGTTTGAGCAATTTTATTGATGGCATATAATGTTTTTTGCTTCCTGCTTTATTTCTGTTTCAAGAGAATCAAATTCTCTTTCCTCAAGACATTACTGCTCAGGGTCATGATAATTTTGAGTGTCCAGCTCATCATAGAGAACCTGGGGTGGCTGATGCGGTGCACCTAAATTTGTTTCAAATTCTCCTAATTGTTCCTCAATGTCTTCATTAGCGTGTAAAATGAAGGAATTCAGATCTGAATGCAAGGAGTACATCGGGATGTTATCTAGCTTTTCTTGGCTGCTGACCACATATTTCATGTGTGATTCCCAATAGAGTATTCTAGTTTGGTTAAACACGAGAATAGTGGCATAGGACATATCAAGTTGAATATTTCCCTGAAGCTTGCCCCCCCAAGTTCTGGATAAAAGAATTATGTACTTGGGAGGGATGTCTGCTACCACTATGTCCATGATCAGGTGTTTTGCAGGTATTTGGGCCAAACTGAAACAAAAATCTTTGATTAAGCCTAGACACTTGACTCTGCTTGAATCAAATGAATATAAGTCTTTATAAGGTTTTGTTATTTATAGGCATAATCTTTCCATCACAAATTTTGGCATGAGATTATGCGAGGCCCCGAAATCTAGCATGGCATTATGTAGGATTTGGTCATGTATATTCAGACTGATGTAAAAGGGAAGAGTGGTTCCTTATTGAAATTTCCCTTCTATTTTTGGACCAAACAACACTTCAAGGGTATCATCAGCTAGATGTAGGGTGTATGCATCATTTCCTATGTTCAGGACCTTTAGCACTTGGGATTTTTAAGAGCTTTGGGTGAGAAGTTTAGTGAGAGGCATGGTGATCTTTATTTTGGATATTTCCCCTTAAAAACTGAAGGGTGTTTGTAGTTTAGATAGATTTGCTTCAGTTTTTTCAGCCATGAATTTCTCTATGTTCTTAATTTGCTGAATTTGGTTCGGGGTTTTGTTCAACAAAGCCATCTCGGGGATCTTAGTAGAGGTACTAGGACAATTTGGGCCAAGGCTTGTCTGAATAGTTTTATCTTTGTTTTGGTCGGTTTTCTTGACCATGATTTTGTTTCTATCCACTGCTCTCTTAAGGATGGTATCAGGGGTTTTAGTAACAGCATTTTCTGAGCTACCTTTCTTGGAGTTGTCTTGGTTTTTCCTACTCCGAAGATCATACTGCCTTTGAGCTTCTATTATGGTGTTCTGAAATCCTATAGCAGGATCTTCGGGGTCCTCATAGTTGGTTTCATTTTGATTCGGGGAGAAGAAAACTTGTTCTTCTTCCATGAGGAAAACCTCACCCTCGTTATCAGAACCTATTAGGTTTAGATGACTTTCATAAATTGGTTCTGTATCTCTCTCTTCCTCATCAAAATAGTTTTCATTAAAGGGTGGCCTGATTTGTTGGTCATTTTCTCTTGGTTTATTTTGAGGCTGGTCTCTCCTAAAGTTTTGGTTCCAGTTCCTGTTTTGAGGGTTTGGCTGGTTGTCCCTAAGAGGTGCCTTTTCACTTATCCTTTCCCATATTTTCACCATGGATCTAACCAGGTCATCTATTCTAGGGCCTGAGGAAGAAACTAAAGGGGCGACCTCATCCTGGTATGTGACTTTCTTCTCTGATCTGGTCCTAGCTCTCTTTTCAGCTAAGTTGGCTTATGCACTCATATCCACTTTTTTCATTTCCTCTAAGGTTGCGGGGTCCTTGTCTCTTAGTTGATAATTCATGTTTGGGTTAAAGCCTTCGGGAAAATTTGCTAAGGCTGAGCCAATTGGAGGTTTGAAGTGAGGCGGGAGGGCATTATAAACATTGTTGAACCTAATGTAGTAGTCCTGGACACTTTCCCCATTATCCCTTTTTAGAATTTTATACTCAGAAAGGATTTGAATGGGTTTTTTTTTTTTTGATTTCCCACCTATTTATGAAAGTTTGGTAGAGTGTTGGGAGATCGTGTATACTATTTGGAGTTAAGCTCTTAAACCATTTCTTGGGTTCTCCGCCCAGGCTTTGGGCGAACATCCTCATTCTTATGGTTTCGTCTTCTATTTCCATGTATTCAAAGGCATTGCTAATTCTATCTACATATTGTTGGGCGGTAGTAGCTTCAACTCCGGTGAAGTGCGGGATTTTGGATTGGTAGTCATGTTGTAAAGGTGCCAAAGGCTATGGAAACACCAAGGGTGCATACCAGGCTGCCTGGCAGGAGCTAAGGGTTGATTTATAGTATGAGGGTTTGTGGGATGAGATGAGGTGATTTGAACAGTGGTGGTTTGAATGGGTGTGGTGGAGGTACTCGGACTTGTGAATTGGTTTTGAGCATATCTGGGGTGGTAAGAGCCAAAGTGGTGGAGAAGCTGAAAATCAGGAGGTGTAGTAGGTGAGGCTTCTTTACTAGGACTCAGTTGCAAATCTAAGGGCTCAAGATTGTTAAAGTTGATTTTACTTTGTGACTTGCTCCTAAAAAGGTTTTTTGCTGATTTCAAGTCAAACTGGGAATCCTGAAAGGATGTGATATGTTCAGGTACAGAGCTTGCTTTACGGATGGACCTATCGGTAGCTAAGTTACCAGTTTTAGAATTTTTCCACAAAATATTCTCTGGGTTATCAACTATGATCGGGGGATTTGGGTCTGGATGATATCTGGTATTGATTCTTCGTGAAGCTAGATTTCAAAATCAGAGTTTAGAGAGGATGATAGTTGTGATTATTTTTGGATGGGTGGCCTCTCTAAGGGTTTTGCTAATGTGAAGAATGGTCAAAACAAAAATGAAGGCTAGTAGAGTTGCCAGGTGGATTTCTTTGAGATCTATGGTCCACCACCAATACTGTCAAAGATGCTTTTTGGGAAAAAAAATTTCAAGCAAACTTTGAGGTAGAGACTTGCAAGAAAAAATTAACACTTAGTTTCAACAGTTTGCTAGACTGTTTGGAAAAGTTAATGGTTCTATTTGCAAGCTTATTTTGTTTATTTCCTATGTTTAGGTGAATTTTTCTGAATTGCTAAGTTATACTTAGTTTGTCACTGATTACAGAGGTTGCACCATGAATTTTGAGTTTTGGGAAAGATGATTCAATAGAATAATATGATTTATGAAATTTTTGGTTTTTATGGAGTTTTAGGCCTACTGGAGGCTAGTGGAGTCGCTAGATGGATTTTTGGTTGTTTTTATAGAGATGTACTTATGGTCCACCACCAATAACTAGGAAAATCCAATCTGGGGATGTTTTTGGGAGTTTTTTGAGTTTTTATGTGTAGCCTATGGTTTATTAGAGTGTTCTAAACCTGATTCATCACTTTTCTAGGGTGGTGAAGCAAAAAGAGTTTACTCTAAATGATTCTATGGACTGCTTGCCTGTTTTGAATTTTGAAAGACTAATGAATCTACAAGAGTTTGCTAGACTATTATGTACTCAGTTAGTCCCACCGTGATCACCATCATGTTAGTGTCCCGTGATTTGGTTGATTGGCAAGCCAAGTGACAGGGTAACATCAAACCAAATTTGGAGCCCAAGGACCTAGCCTTCCTAGACTCAGAGAGGGCTCTCTCTATTTGTGTAAGGGATGTATAATTGTTTTCTTCTTATGTTTTTGATTTTAGGCTAGTTATGAAGTAGGTTTTTTTTTTTTTTTAGGTTTTTGAGGGAGGAACTGATCAAAGACTAAATAGATAAAAATATTGTTAAATCAACTAGGCTATGAGGTCGAAAAGGTCAAGAAATCCTCAGATGGTGATACAAGGTATATTGAAGGGCCGATTTAATCAAGGTAAAATGGATCTTTAAGTAAAATGAAGTGGGATGGACACTAAGTTTGTGAAGGACAAAGGCTTTCAAACATAAATAGTTCAATATCAGACATTTATATGGTAGTGCTAACCATTAATCATGATAAATGTAACTTCAAACTGATAGATGCATAAGAATAAACATTCAAGTGATACATAGAGATATATGACTCTCTAAATTTAGGAAATTTTCTATCAGACTTTGGGGAAAAACAATTAAGACAAAAAAATAACTCAAACTACTAAGAGGGAACTCCTAGACATAGTATTTTGTGTTATCGGGCACTTTAAACTAAGATTGCAGACTTTTAGGCAAAGGGCAAGATCGATACAAGACATCTTTGGTTCAACTAGGACAATAAAAAATTCAAAGAAAGGTTTCAGAGATGGAGCTTTGACTAGCCATGAGTAAGCAGGGTGTACCATGAATCATACTTAGCATGCATAAAAACCATAAATGAAACAAGCAAACAAGTTCTTCAGTGATCAAAGAGAAATTAAGAATTCTTTGATATGACTAAGAAGGAAGAAAACATAGAAGCTGTAATGAAACAAGAAATCTGATGTGCCTCCAAGGGCATGTCTCAAATATATTCTCTACTGTCTTACAGCAAGCAAAGAACATGAAATATGTATAAAAAACTAAGGAAATATAATAGAGAGGGACACTATACCATCTTACCAAGTCAAGGAATCCAACAACAGTCCTCTTTCATCATCCAAAAAATTCAAGAAATTATCCAATGCATGAGACAAGTATTTCTTCCAAGCTTGTATAACCATATATTTCTCTATATCATCAATTTTAGCCTTGTTTACAATGAATTCTCTTGGAATATATAGGCCAAGATGAAGGAGAACCTCCTAGTGCAACTAGCAAGCTCATTGGCCCATAAAAAATATCTGATTTTGTCCTTGAGGCTTTGCAAAGCCCAAGGCACAAAATATCTATAAAGATATCCTAAAAATGCTAAAAAGGGAAATTAAATTGACTTTTCCCAACTGAAAATGGCCAAAAAAAGGCTAAACGCACATTTCGAAAAGCCACTTCAGAAAACTGCATTTTTTACAAAAATACTTTAGAAATATAGCAGCATAAAATCCCCTATCTTGTGGGAAACTTCTGGAGGCCTTCCCGATGTCAAAACAAGGCCCGTGATGGCTCATTGGAAAGCCCTGGATGTCTAGTTTCTGAAAATTCTTTGTTTTCCCCAAATTGATCACTGGAAGTCTGAGAAAATCTAACCTGTGTGGGAAAACCCAGAAATTAGCCTTTGCTGATATGCGGGGCAGAGTGTTGGAAAAGTGACTGTTTTTCACCACTTTGGGGGACCAAAACATCTTAAATTGATCTAAAAATTGCTAAGTATATGCCCCTAAAATTATGGCATCCAATGATACCATTTTCATCCTTTGAGGATGCTTCAAAAAAAAAATGGTGGCGCCCATGATTTTATGCAATTAGGCCCAAAATGTCAAAAAACAAGAAGATGTTAAAATTGCTCAATTTTGGTGAGAAAGTACCTCAAGGCTTGTTAGAAACATATCTAGAAACCTGGGCTAAAATTTCAAGCCTAGAGGTGTCTTTATCCCTTTTTCTCACTAGGCACCCTCTTTGGGTGACTTTGAGTTTTTCTTGTGCATCCTTCAATTTCCTTCGGGCAAACTAATTTGGCTTTTTGTAGCGCCCGTTGTTTCTGATACTCTTCATTTACTTACCAAGACCAACTTTTGAAATGATCATTGGAAAAAATCTTCAATCAAGACACCTTTTACTCCTTGCAAATCAATTTGTTTCTTTGATGCTAGCAAACAAGTATTTGTCAAAATGAAAACAAAATTAATTCTTTATCACTGTGTTTGATTTTTGATTTAGCAAACAAGGTATGTTCTTTGTTAACACTGTTAAGACACCTTTTCAAACAAATTTGAGACCTCTTCACAACTCTGCTCCTCTGATTTTGGAGTTTGCACAAATCCTTTTCTTCTTCACAACACAAGAAGACCTCCTTCACAAAAGCTCTATCCCTTTTACCACTGTTTCTCTCTTTGATTTTAGCAAACAAAGTGCTTTTAAAACCACTGTCAAGATGATCCTTTAAGTTGATTTGAGACCTCTTCAAACACACTCTGTTTTTATTCTAGCAACTGTGGGTGTTCTTAGTTATTTCATAACACAAAAGAACACTTTTCAAAATGGCATACTAGTCTTCTCTTCTTTCACTGTTTCTATCCCTTTGATGTAGCAAACCAACTACCCTTTGCAAGCACTATTTAAGGCACCTTTTAGACTGATTTGAAGACCTCCAAATAGACTCTACTTTTCTCCTAGCAATTGTTTGTATTTTAACTCTCTTCAATACAAAGAAAACCTTTTCAAGAAGACTAGAAAACTCCCTATACAACTCTGTTTCTCTGATTTTTTATGAACAAGAGAAGTTCCCTTTTGAAAACAACACAATTTTATTTTACTACTCAAAGCAACCAATCTCTTGACCAACAAACACTTTCTTTGATCATCAATTCTTTGTAGTAGGTGGACAATTTTTTTGTTCAAAATGAAACTAAAAGAAGTCTGGTCAACTGTGTTAGCAAGGAACCAACAGATTCAAAACTTAGAAAAGAAATTTTCTTTCTTTTGGGCACTTTGGAAAATTTTGTTGTTGGTGGCCCGGGCACCCGGGCGGTGGGCCATTCAGGGGCGTTCTGGGCGAGGCTAAAAATCGAATTTTAGAGTTGGTTTTTTCCAAATTCAAAGGTAGACAGTAGGAGTTGAGAATATCAAGGACATTTGGCTCTTTGAAGGAGTTGTTTTAATGGTTGGAGGGCTTAGATAAAAGGCCAAAAGCTATGGGCACTGGCATTTAGGAGCAACACTGGGTCGGGCCGTTCATGCTTAACACCGGGTGATGGGCGCTAGGCCGTTCAGACATCGCTCAGGCCATTCTCAGTTAAGAAGTGTAGAGGTGCCAAAAGGTCAAACAAATGGTTGATAATGTGAACTGAAAGTGTTAATAGTATTAGGCAGGTGAGAGAGATGCCTACCATGGCAAGGAGTGGTCAGAAGCTGTGTTTGAAGACTAGCCGGTGGCTTTCAGAGGCAACATCGGGCCGTTCAGGCATGAACGCCGTGTTTAGAGGTAACCGTGGGCACCGGGCACAAGCGTGCCACACCCTTTTACAGGCATGCCGCACCCTTCACAATTTTCTTCTATGTCCTCCTACAAGTGCGCCGCACTCATTCTCAGGCGTGTCGTGCTTGAAAACATCCAAGATGCGTTTAAATATCACCACTCCTGTTGTGAATTTCCCTGTTTAATGGATGAAAAACATCATGCCCCAACCCTTGTATACATTTTGGAGGGTTTCAAACGTGATTTCATCCCTTTTCAATTTGAAAAACCTATTTTTTCCTTGCAGCTATATTGAAAATACTGGGTGATTTGATTGTTTAAATGTGTAATTCCACTGCAGTCTTCAGTTCTTGTTTTGAGGGAGGTAAAATCTCTTTCATCAAAAATCTTGGATGAGCTCCTCCTTGAATGAGCCTTATCTTTCAGAGGCATTAAATACATAGATGTAGTGCAGGTATCACCTATCTCAACCATACTCCTTGCATTTGAGCTTTCACTGTGCTTCTTACTTAGAGATCTGTCTCTTTGTTTCTTGGTGAATGAGGTTTAAAAATAGTGAAATTTCACTCATTTTACCACTTTTGACAGCAGTCCTTTTTGAAATCTATGCCATATTGAAACAAATGTTTGACAAGGAGGCCTATGTTTGACAACTTCATGGGTACTTTGTAACCTCTGTTTTATTTCACTTTAAACTGCATTTCTCCACAACGGTCCTGTGGAGACCTATTAACCTAAAACAGCTCTGTGAGACCTTTACCAAAGCTATACTATTTTGAACAACTTTCAAACAAATATGGCGAGCAGTATTTGTTAATAATCACTCATGTGTTTCACTCTTTCATGAGGTGAAAAAAAATCTTTTGAAATCTGTCTTTGATCCTTTACTAGCTCTCGAAGGAGATTATGTCATGAAAACTACTCATGTTGTTCATAGTCACTGTTAGGCTTTATGTTTATGATGAAAAGGCTCCTCTCCAAGTAATCCTCCAGGCCCTTGCCTTCAGTTTGTAGGAGGCTCCCAAACATCTTGTCTTTATCACCTGAAGAAAAATTACATACAGACCATAATGAAGCTTTCTGATAACCTAATTGTGCAAACCCTCTCATTTATGATTTTTGTCAACATCTTTTTTTGTCATAAAGCGGTTATAAATCATAGGACTTGACTCTGTTGGTCTACAAGGAAGGTTACCATGAAGGATCACTATTGCAGCCTTTACAACTATATAAAACAATATTGCTAATTCTCGGATTTGTGTATAAGGGAGATCACTACAAACACACTGTTGCAGTACTTTGTTAATGATACTTCAGCCTTATCATAAAGCTTTTCCTTTCATTTATCACTTGATGGATTTAGCTTATGATGAACCATATTGGATTTGTAAAAGTGAGAATGTCCTTTTCACATACACTTGTGTGAAAACTTCCTTATATCATTTTGCAGATATGACCAGAGCCCAAACTTTGTCTATCAACATCACCATTCAGAAAAAGGCATGTTTTAATTAAAAATATCACCTGTGATTTATCCTTGGAGGGATGTTTTTATAATTGTGAGATCAGTGGTCTTTTAATAGCAGTATGTTGACCATTTTTTTTAATATGAATAGGCCTTCAACCTATCATCTCTCATTAACTTACCACTAATTTTCAACCTTGTATTCCTAATAAGAAACTTACTTAAACACCATTTGAAACTTTGTTGATGCATCTTTTGTTTATCCCTTGGAAGGAGGTGGCCTACAACAGCATTGAAATAATTTAAAAACATGTTGGCCCTCTGCTTGTTTATGAAGAAGGCCACAACATGCCTTTCTAACCATCTTCTCTTGATTGAAGGAGGTTTACAGCTGTGCTTCTAACCATCTGCTCTTTTAAAGGAGGTTAACATAGTCATGATAGCTTATCTATCTCGAAACTATGTCATCTTTATTTGCAATCACCAAGGATTGTTTTCTTGGATGTTTGCCTCATCTTTCGGATAAGATGGTCTATGTGAACTGTAACCTCAAGTAATAGACTTCTAGTTAAAAATTATAACTCATGATTTATCCTTTGAACGAAGGCTCTGGTAAACATAAGAAATAGAGATATTTTAGCACCATTATGCCACTGTGTGTTTTCTCGTTTGAAAGAGGTCATCAACTTATGAACTTTCATTTGCTCCACTGATTTTCAAACCTGTATTTTCAATAAGAATCCTACTCAAAAAACATTTGAAAAATTGTTGATGCATCTGTTATTCATTTTTTAGGAGGAGGTGGTATAAAAATATTTCTGAAGTTACTCCAACACACCCTAAACCTATGTTCCTGACCCTCTACTTTTAAATGAATGAGGTCCTTATCATTCTCCCAACCATCTGCTCTTGCTTTGAGGAGGTTATTAGCATGATGTCTTCTAACATTTGCTTTTTGACTAGTGTTTTTGTCCCAGGCTCAAGGCAGCATAAGAAGAAATTGTCTTATTATGTATTATGAGGATGTCCTTGGGAAAACTTATGCAGCATTATTTCTGAAGGAGACACTAAAACACTGTAGATCAAAATTATATCAGTCCTTTGTATTCATGTGGCTTTCAAGGATGATCTCAGCTCTTTGGGCAACTTTTGACCTTTGACACATGCACTCATGTTATCCTTTCATTTCAGCTCTCCATTTGCTTCATGATGGTAAATTTCTTCAACATGAGAGACTTATTTGGACTTGTCTCTTTGCTCTTGTTTTAATATTGTTTTTCATTCAATTACACCCTTGTAGAGATGCAAAACATATGACTTTGAACCTTGGAAGGATTCTTTGGTGCCTTATGGAGATTTTTCTTGATCTAAGCACATTCTTTTAGACAGTGAACATGCTTATCTTCTTCTGATTTGGACCTTTATTGAATTTCTTCTTGAACAGAGACAAAAGACCTCTTAGTGGTGTGCGACCTACGGATGTATCAAGATTTATTTTGTAGAATAGGAAGGCAATATATGACTGATTGGTACTAGACAGAGGCTCTTTTGGCTTAGGATATTTTTTCCAAGGAAATGACTCCTAAACACCACTATCTAACTTAGGGGTAACTTTCATAGATTTTGATTGTTTTCTCAACAAGAAAATTAGGGATAAGAAGGGAGACACTTTGTCAAATGTTGGATAGTGAGTTTGATGAGAAATAAGGGGAAAATGATAGTAGACAAGCAAGAATAAGACATCTATAGATAGGGATATTTTGCTGAAACAAGACATGACTTTGAAAATTGAAGATTGCTCTAATCATAGGCTGACAAGAAGGGTTAGGAAAGCAAAAATTTGTTTAGGGGTTTTCTAGATGAAAAATTGACATATGGAGATCAGCTTCTAGAAAACTCAGCTAAGGAATATATTCATCAACAACAGGTGAAAAATACGGATGACTAATAGGAAGGCTGATCCTCCCCTTTCCTTCCTCCCATAGCGCTGTAGCTTGCTCTCCAATACTTGCTTGATCTATTTTTGGAGCAACACTTTGTGAGGCTTTCCCCACAAGATCAGAATCTAATGACATTCCAAGTGGCTTGCCATGAGGTAAGAATGTACCTTTCAGCATCCTCATAAACATGAGAGAAGAAAATGTGAGATCCTTGCTTCCACTGAGCAACTCCATCTCAGTTGTTTGTTTGGAAACATTAGGTGAAGGATAGGTGTGCATGCCTTGAATTATTTGTGGTTTCCCACTCTTCAAGTCCACCCACTCTATCTGCAAGGCCTTCCAATCAGTGGTGACCTTCCCCAAGGTAACCAACCACTGGACACCCAAGATAATATTGGTATCCGGTATTTCAACCTCAAAGAAGTGATCCACCAGAGTGTAGTATCCCATAGTGACAGAAAGTGATGGAACATATTGCATACATTGCATAGTTCTATCTCCTGGGACCTAAATGGAAAGCCCATCAAAAGTATCAGTGGGGATCCCTCTCCTTTGCACAAGTTGAGCATCAATAAATTTGTGGATTGCCCCACTGTCAATCAAAATAAACACTCTCTGGTTCATGATTGAACCTTGTACTCTTAGGTTCAAGTATTTGGGCACTCCTGTCAAAGAAGCAAGAGTCCCACTTTTTGGAGAAAAGGATCCCTCTTCATTTCTGGATGGTGTTTTATCTTCATCCTCATCTTCACCAGTGTTGTGACCCCTCCTAGGTCCCTCATTCCCATCTTCTTCTTCAAAATCTGAGAATACCTCTATATAGTGTGCCCTTCCAGCAACACATCTATGTCCCGGTACCCATGGCTCTTGACAAGTGAAACAAAATCTATTTTTCCTCAACTCCCTCCGGAGATCAATGTCAAGAGGTTTCTTTAGTGAGCTCTCCTTGGGTGGAGCAACTTTCCCTTCTTTCCCCTTAGAAGAGGGAAGGGATTTTCTTTGGAAAGTTTCCTTTGCTCTTAGCAAGGCATCTTGAAGATCTCTAGCCCTCTCAATGGCATCATGCAAAGTGATGGCCTTGGTAGACTTAACCAACCCATGCAAAGGTTCCTCCAGGCCATCAATGAACATGTAGAATCTCCTTGATACAGATAGATCAGGGACCATGACTGGAAATCTCAGGAACTCAGAGATATAGGCCTCTGCATCTCCTACCTGCTTCTGCTTTGCAAGGCTTATAAAAGGTGCCTCGGGATCCTTCCAGTCAAATCTCTCCACCAGTATTCTCGTGAACTCAGAATAGGTAGACACATTTTTGTGTCCCAATGTAGATAGTCCATGGAACCACCAGTTGTGGGCTTCACCCTCAAATTGTAGTGCAACAATCTTGATGGCTTCTACTTCGGGGACTTTGTTCAACTAGAAATAGATATCCATATTTTCCACCCATGCCTTGGAAAAACAAGAGGATGATCCATCAAACATTGGCAAGAAGAATCTTCCCATAGTTTGGTGTCTCCCATGAAAGAAACCACCATCTCTATACTGTTTCCATGGCCTCCTCCGGTCCTTGAGATGGAAAAAGTCCTGGAAACTCAAGTAATCCTTGAATCTCTGACTCTGAGAGTCATATTCCACAAAGCAACCTTCAAGGGAGGTTTTCTCTTGTGGTCCTTCATTCTCTACAGCTAAGAAGGTAGGCATAGTAGAGCATTGTGAGGCTTGTGGAGCTTGTGGCAAGCTCACAGGTTGTCTAGTCCCATAGTGAGACATGTCAGAACTCTCTCCTTGATGAAATCTCCCACGAGATTCCCTCATTCTATCCATCCTGATTTATTTGATCTCCTTGGAGAGATATTGCATGGTATCCAAAACAGTTTTTGCAAACTCCTCTGCTTCCTTATCCTTCTCAGTTTCAGGGGCTTTCCCCTTGTCTTGACCCTTGTCAAGATCATCAGTGGTGTAGTCATACTTTCTATGACTTCTATTTTGGTACCTCCTCTCCCTCTCAGTGGGAGGATCATCTTATTTGGAATGCAGCATGACTAGTGTTCCAAGGCAAGCACAGGCTATGCCAAGAGTGGAGCTCCGATACCACTGTAATATCCCTTTTTTAAGGAATTTCAACAAGGTGCTCAAGAGAAACATTGTATAAGTAAAATTGTGCAAAAATAACGTAGATCAGGACTTGGTTACTCTTATTTATGTTGTATGAGACTTATATATGGAGTTTCACAAAAAAAAAAAAATAGTTTAGACTCACTAAAAATATCTCCCAAAAACTTGACTAGCTAAAAAGCACCCAAAGAGGAAGGTTGCAGCCAAATGCAAGCACTGCTTCAGGAATTGCGCAGTTTTAGCATATGTTCAGTGGAAATCAGAAAGGAGACTTATATTTCAGTGATACAGCAGAAAATTAGCATTATGATAAATCCATTTCATTATACAGTAGAATGCATGAGTCAATATAGCAATAAATCTTCAGAAAAGAGAGCTGGAACACATGTATATTTGTAGAAATGCTTCAACAACGTTATTTTTAAGGAGCTTCAGTAGCTGGAAGTTACAACTCAGATATAGGACAGATCTATGGATAAAACATCAAATCTATTTCAGATCTGGAAACTATATAGTTTTCTCTTCAAGATCCACTTGGAATTTTGGCAAAAGCATGCATAAATAAGAGTAGATCTGAGAAACAAGTTGCAGATCTAGAAATTTCTGCAGTAGATTTTTGAATATAACATTTCATTACAATAGATCAGATCTAAACATAACATAGATCAGCAAGCTAATCCATGGATCACCAAGTGGAAGGCAAATCCCAGCACTAGAGATCTCTTATCTAAACTATGAGCAAGACACCATGAAAACCCTCATACAGAAATAACGCAGTCTACTCATGGGAACAACACTGTAGCTCAAATGACATAGAAAAATAATGTAAAATTGCAGATCTGAAGTACAAATAAATGAGACACTCTTCCAGGAGGTCAAAGGACCCACTCCATGGGAAAGAGGCTCCCAAAATAAACTAGATCTCTGCAGATCTAGACTCCCACTTGCTGCAGCTCACAAGACAACTTAATGCTCAAGATGAGCAACACTATAATGCAAGATGGAGCTTGGCCTCAGGCCTGATAGTGGTTCAATTCAGCAAACTTTCCTCCTTGAATCCTCAAAGGAAGAGGTCAAATCCCTGCATGGGAATTCCAGATACAATCCTCCACTAAACAGCAGAGAATGGTATTTGTCTAAGCAGACAAATACTTAGAAATAGGATCAATCAACAACCTTCTCTTGCTGCCCTCCCTGTCCTTTTATAAGATGAGAAAGATTTTGCAAACCCTAAACCATCTTAATGAGTTAGCCCTTTTCACATGAGAGGCTTCCTTCTAGAACTGCGTTGTCCCTTTTGGAGATGCAATGAACCTAGACAGCGTTGTTGATTTGGTCAATGTTGACCCAATCTTTAGCTCAAACCTCTTTCATACCTGCAAGTGATTATTTACATGGCCCTAATTTGTCTTTGTTCACATGGGCATTGATTTATTTAGACTTTTTAGGATTTTTACATATCCTCCTTTATTCATTTATTCATGAAACAAAAATTAAAACAAAATTGAATGTTCCTATTAGTTAAGGCTAAGTGGGAACATTACATTAGATTAAAGCATAATTAGTTGTTTATTTTCTATTATTTCAGTTTCATATACTGTTATCTGCAAGTTTATTTATAGTTATACATCAAACTTTTTCTTTTTCTCTACAAACGTCTAGGTTTAAAAATTAAAATTTACAAACTTAACACACACACCCTAAGTGAAGAAGAGCCTGGTTAACACCACCAGGAAAAGACTATAACATTGTAATCAATTAATCCTGCACCTCTCTGACCTTGTTTCAACATTGTAATCATTTGATCCTATACCTCCTTTCCCTTGTTGGTCTCTCTTCCCTTTGTGTCATGTTTGTGCTTTCATCATTACGCCCCCAAGGCATTTATCCCAGAGACTTCTTGGCCTTCATCCTCAGTTTCTGGTATAAATACTTACTCCTCCGCATAGGATTTGAGTTAGTCCTCCACCGAGTTTGCACTTTGACTCCTCTTATGGTTCATTGGGTTCCCCTTCTAGTTTTGTCCCCGGTTATCTCCCTATCACCTTCACCATGTATGGTTCAGGACCTAACGCTGGTGGTAGCCCCAACCCTAATGCTGGGAATACTACTAGTGTGACCGCAATAGGAACTATCCCAGCTACTCCCTTGCTCCCCTATATGGCAGGCCTCAGTCTTCCTGATTTTAACCAGTTGATCAATGACCCTATACACTATGACACTGGTTGGCCTGCTATGCCAACCAAGCTCCCTTTCGACATCCCCAAGTTTTAAGGTCTTGTTGGAGAAGATCCTACAAACCATGTTCGATCTTTCCACATGTGGCGTTCGTCTAACTCCATTACCGATGACTCCGTTCATTTTTGGTTTTTCCAATGTACGCTTACTAGCGAAGCTTCTAAGTGGTATGTTGATCAGGACTCCTCCTCTCATACCACCTTTGTGACTCTTGCCTGGGCATTTATGTCTTATTTCCATCTTCCCCTTCGTTATGACACTGGTACCAAAATTTTGACTTCTTTTCGTCAATTGTCTGCGACCTTCCTATCCAATCATGCCCAAGAATGGTGGAGAAGAAAGAGCCTATGTCGAGCCACTACCTTCGAAGACTGTGTCTACATGGACTGGTTCCTTAGATCCCTTTTTCTTGCTATAGGCAAAGATGTCGCATAACATTTCCTTCAAACCAAGGAAGCTTCTATCTAGATTACGTTAAAATATGACCTGATCTATGCTCAGTCTGGTTATGTTTATACCGTGTTACCTGATCTCCCTAGACCGGATGGTGCCAACGTACCGAGGGCATCCCATGCCACCGACGGTATCATTGGAGCTCTTTCCCATCCATATGCTCATCCTCCCATGGGTTATAGATTCCCTCAGGGAGGGGCCAGCTCCTCCAGCACCTTTCCCCCTCCCGGTAGCATATATTGAGGATACGGCATGCCTCCTCTTTTTTCCCAACCTGTTTACCACAATGTGACCCAACCTTCTTATTATCTGTATCCACATCCTGGTGCTCCAGACCCTTAAGAATTAGCACCCCCACCTCCCTTACCTTCTCAACCTCCGCAACAACATCCACCGCCCCCCCAGGGGTAGGTGTATGCAGAGCAGGGCGCGAATAATCCTCCTACTTCCAAAAAGAAGAGAAAAGGTACCCAAAATCAATCTTCCCCTAGTAATCCTAGACCCAATCCCCAAGGTAATGCTCCTAACACTTCTAACCAACAACATGGCACTCAGCCCAAGTAGGACAGGCTTGTTCTCACGAACAAGACTTGTTATTTTTGTGGTGTTTAAAGTCATTACACCCACGATTGTCCTCTTTTACCACAGATGGAGCACATGTGGAAGACTCAAGAAACATCACGAGGAAAACAAGCCTCCCCTTCGGTTCCTCCCAGTGATACGCCTAATGAGTCAGCTATGTTTAGTAATCCTTTCCCTCAGCAAGGATTTGTGGCTACCCAACCTCCTGAAGGTCAGGCGGCCACTTAACCTCTTCCATCTGGTACCTTTGATTACCAGATTCCCATGATGAACTCTGACCAACCCATTACCGTTGACCTCAACCTTAAGACTCAGTCCTATTAGTACAACAAGCCTCCCAGTATGTCTACCCTCGAGCCCCCTTCTTCAGGTTTTATAGAGCCTCTTTCAACAACCAATGGACCTTTACAAATACCTCAGCCTAAGGCAGAGATTCATACCAATATCCCCAAGGGACCATTACATCGAAATGATGCTTCTGGAAAATTTTCCCATTCTTATAGTATAGTAGATGATTTGGCACAATCTCCTGCTGCCATCTCAATGTTGGAACTCCTCCAATTGTGCCCTTCACAATAAAAATCTCTAATATCTGCCATGTGCACTCTAGATCCTTCAGATGATCATTTGATCGTCTTCAATGTTGACTAGTCAGAACATACTCCCCTTCCTGCTTCCATCGCCTTCCAAATCCTCGTCAAGATTCAGAATGTCAATGTTTCCCATTGTATCATTGATGAGGGGGCATCCACCTGTGTGATGTTCACTTCGGTTTGGAAGAAACTCAGATCACCTAAGTTGGACCCTTCCACTATCACCCTCCGAGCATGGGATGGCCACTCCTCCAAGCCCATTGGCATGTTTTACAATTGTCCTATTAATCTTGTGGGCAATATTGTTTACATTGATGTAGAAGTCATTGATGCCCCCAAATATTATACATTCTATTGGGTCGTATCTACACCTATGAGATTTATGTTGTACCATCTATGGTTCACCGCAAGATGTCCTTTCCCCATAATGGAAAGATAGTCACCATTGACCAATTGACATATTATGAACCGAAGTCTCAGACCTCCCCTAAGTCCATCATATCTTCGGTGGCCAATAAGAAAACCGTCAAACCTTTGACCAGTGTCTCACCTAGAGTCTACAAGGAATCCACTTTGCTTGGTTCATTCCCTGTACTTCCTCCTCCTGTCTCCTATCCTAGCTCATTGAATGTCTACATGATGCAATCATCTCGAGCTTCCCTCAAGCATCCTACTTCGGCTAGTCAGCAGCCCCGCCCTCCACAACCTTCTCCTATCACTTCGATTCAGCCTTCTGGACCCCCTCCTCCTGGCCCTTCACCTGCAGTTGGTATCCATGAGCCTCTTTACCCTCTTGGAATAGTTCCTCCTGGCCTTAAACACCTTGGAGTTGTCCCGCCTGACCATTACGCCTCCGGTCAGATACCGTTCCTAGCTCCCCCTCCCAGAGTGTTCTCGGTACCTGTGATGGCTACCTTATCTCTTCCTAACTTGACCCTGGGGATCCCCATCTCGTGTATTGATCCCCCAGCCGCTACCCTACTTGTTCAGCCCAAACCTTATCTTTCTTTGAGTCCAGTTCAATCGGTCCCCATGACCCCTCCCACTGCTACCGTGCCTCAGCCACCTCAACAAGAGCCTTCTCCTATTGTGATAGCTTTAGGTAAAGGGGTAAAGCTCACAAGAAGGCACCTAAAGACAAGGCTACCTGGACTGAACCTACCCCTCCTCAACCTCCAAAGCCTTGTGCTTTGTGTGATGTTTTCGGCCATGCCACCGATCATTATCCTGAATTTCCTCGTATCAAGCCCATGGTTAATGTTGCATTCCCTAAGTCTATGGTCCATGAAGCCTTTGTTTCTTCCTCGACCGTAGCCAAGAACCCTTATAATATTCACACTAACCAAACTTGTGCTTTGTGTGATCTCTGTAGCAATTATACCCACCGTTTTCCCCACCTCATGCATTACCGTGCCTCTTTGGAGGTAGTTCAGGAGTACGAGATTGAAAAGAACGAATCTGCCCCTCCCATCCTTGTGAAATATGCTTCAGGCCAACTTAAGGATTTACCCACTCCCATTGACATTCCCCCTCCTGATGTTGAGATGACGAAGCTTGTAGCCACCATCCTTTACTTATAATCATTCATGAGATCCATGGTGGAAGCTCCCTCTGAGACTTCCCCTTCTGTTTCATTCGACCTCCCTTCAGCGATCACCCTGGGCTCAACATTAGTGGATCCCTTATATTCTTGTTCTTTTGTCAGCCCTCATGATGATGCGCATGTGAACCTCTCTTCTCATGATGATGAGTCAGATAGCTTCACCGCGTAAGGTGGTCTTTCTTCCACCAGTCACCCGATGTTCTATTATGATGAGGACATTATCGAAGTAGTCACCACCCTTGAATTTTTCTATCCCCCCTTACTTTGAACCCATGCATTCAAACCACATACACCTTGTGGCCATTACATTTACACCCAATGTTTAGGTAAGGGGGCACCCATATTTGAGAGTCTAGGAGAAGCAATTCTCCACAACTCTCCTAGTGAATTTGGTCTTGTCAACACTAGAACTATTATTCTTTCCTATTTATAAGAACCTCAGAGTCCCATATCACTTCATATCACTCTAGGGATGATACCCATCATCATTCCTTCAACTTACATCAAAAACCTGATCCCCTAAGCATTGTTGATGACCAACCTATGGGTTTTCTAGGAGAGCACCAGTTCATTATCTCCAAATCCACTTTTTGGGATAGTGACACCATGTGTGCCAACACAAAAACTTAGCAAATTTGCTTCATATATGTAGTACCAAAATAGATTGGTAATCCTCCATTCCCTTTCTCAAACTACATAACCATCTTGAAAAATAATGGCACACCACATCATAAAAATGTGTTTAGATTCCCCTTTTTTCTAAATACATTTTGGCATGACCATAGCATGCTTACCTATGCCCCTCAACCATAAAAATCTTAGCTCTCAGTAAAAAAAAACACTAAAACCCCCTTTCTCTGATAGGTCGCACTTTTCAGGTCATTTCCTGGGACAGGTCACCATTTTCTGCCCAATACCTGCTACCCAGGTCGCAGAATAAACCTCAAAAAGTACGACCTGTCTTGTTCACGAGCTCTGGGTGCCTAAACTGAAATTTTAATACACTAAAATGAAATAGTAGGGGTAGGCCTCTTACTTAAAATTGATGGATCTTGATTCCAATGTTCAGTTTTCCTGCTACAATTGCAGCAAGTTTTAGGGTCTTCTCTCCTCTCTACATTCACCATAGCTACACTTGAAAATGAGTGAATTTCGAGGAAAAATGCCTTATTAAAATAAAAACCCTAGATTTTTATTTCGCCCATTGAGGCCAAACCGTATCTCAGTTTGACAAATTGTCTGTACCGTTGGAAAGCTCTCACCGAGCTCTCAAATGTGTATCTGTTAGTTTTTTGTGATTTGATTCTTTACCATGACACATTTTGTCCAAGAAGCATCACTTCACCACTCCTCAAAATTTAATTTCTTCACTTGCAGCACTTGTTCTTGGGGAACCACTTTTCCTCCATAATTATCCATGCTTGTGTCAATTTTCTTCATGAGTAACCATCTTGTACTTATGTCTTTATGGTCCCCATTTCACGTTTTCTATGTGGAAGCATCATCAAGTCACCCTTGTTTATAGCATCCAAGTTGAGTCATCATTGCATCCATGGAGTCTATCTCGAGTCCCTTTATATCCCGCTATAGTCCTCCATCCTTCATTGCTTGATTCCTCTCTCATGTCGCACATCATGGCCTTCAGTCCTACAGTCCCTTGTACCCTTTGATATTGTATCAGTTGCTACCAGGTTATCCATGCCCTTTATGCTCTAACAAGGGAAGTCGTCCGTCCGCTACTTAGTACACCCCATTTCATCATCATCCCTAGTGTCAATCTATCATTCGCTCTACTATTTTCTCTCATGTCTTAGTTAAGGATCCCTTATTACCTCACCTATGGTAGACATCCGTCTATCAACATCAAATCATTCATTCTAGAAGACAGGTCTAGAGGGCGGTGTACCTTGGTTCCAGCTTCCATTCTTGTTCGGTGCCTCGAATCAAGCAAAGTGACTCCTTATTACCCTTTGACTTGAGTGTTTCTCAACTCTAGCTCCTTATAGCATGATCGAGATCTGTATACTTGATTGTTCAATGATGCAGTATATTGTACCGGTGATTCCTAGGTTTGTGTGAGATGTTTCAGACCTCATGAGGGGGTGGTCCTTCAGGTAGCCCCCCACATGCCCAGATGACCTCTTCATTACAGCCTTTGATGCAGCTCCATAGATTTGATGATGTTGGCCTTAGCCGCTTGCAGCAAATTTTAGTTTGCATGTATCAGTCAGATTTTTAGAGCCCTTTCCTATTTATAGGGGCACTTTGGTTATACTTATATCTCATGTACTCAGATATTATTGTATAATTCCTGGCTATTATCCCAAGCACAGTATGTATTTCGGATTCATTAACATGTTTTTATCTGGCTCATGTTTATGCCAGCATGTACTATATAGTTCAGTCCCTTGTTTACTGGACACATTATTCTTTGTACTTTTTCTCAGCGGGCATAGGTATGCCTCCTCCACCACCTATAACACAGGTACTCACTCATAAAAGAGATTGTCACACCTGTAAGTCTCGCCTCCTCGGGGTCTAGTCCTCTAGCGCTTTGGTCTACCTTATATTTCTCTCTCTCTGACTTCCCCTTTGGTTTCTAGTGATTGAGTTCTTACAATGTACTTCGATCATACAATTAGCTCCTAACTCTCGCACGATGGGGGCAATCTATTACACCAATTTTTGGTCATCTAACCTGTTACTATTAGATGGACCAAAAAATACCATGTAAGACCAATTTTACCGTAAGTAAAACTGCTTTCACTATGAAAATTAACTTAGTAATCCTTATTTTTTAAGTTTTTTATGGTCTAAACAGAAAACCCCATGAGGAAATATTAAATAAATCCACATTTGTTTGATTTTCCTCAAGGAATAATAAGTTAAAAAACAATTTAATTAATATTCCTAGTCATATTTAACCGAAAACAGAAAAATTAATTAGATAAATTATTATTTATCTTATTATTTTCTAGGAATAATTATTTAAACCTTATTTAAATAATATTCCTTGTTAAATTTTACTAAATCATTTATAAATAATTGAATAAATCATTATTTATTTGATTGTTACTCAACCACATCCTTAAAATAATAAATAAATCATTTATTTATTTGTTATTTACAAATAAAGGGATTTGACCAAATTCAAATTCTTTTTCCCTCCAAAAAATATAATAAAATATTCTATAAAAGTTGGATCTAGATTTGGTTAATATTATTTTAATTATGCACCAATATCTAGACTAACTTAATATTTTGTTATAAATAGAAGGTTTTTTCCATTCACTCACTACCTTTGTTGCCTAAAGATGACTTTGGATCTATACTTTTGGTTTGACTTTGATCCTCCATCATTTTCATATTTTGCTACCATTTTTCTTGTGAGCTCCCTTTGAGTTCCTTTTTGTCTGGGTTTTCTACACCATCAAGAGGAGAGATTTAGATCTGAAATGTTGAGGACTTACAAGAACCCATCCCATTCAGGGGGAATGGTAACATATTTCTATGTTCCCTTCCTAGGTGTCAAAAAATACGAAAATTCTTTAAAAATATACTTGTCTTGTCTATTGGATGTGTTAGCACCAAATCTAAACCTCAGGCTAAAAAAGGCAAATCAGGGTAACAACTAAACCACACTCAGCCTTGTAGCTATCCCTATAAGGACAGGAGAGGGCTCTCTCCATAGAATATATATTCAATAACACGATAATAAACTAATTTTAGGCTAGGTATATAAATGGGAAAAAGAGTTTTGATAAACGACTGAATTTCAGGGATGTAGGGGACAAAGGGACAGTATGAAACTGAGGAATTAAATCAAGGACACAGGATATTTCATGGGGCAAGGTAGGTAGGAGGTTTAGCAATCAAATTGAAATAAGGTGAAATGGAAAGACTGTTGAGGAGCTAAAAAGGGCATAATACATGGATCCTTTTCAAATAGAAGAAAACACACTGAGTATGAATGGGTCCCCAAGGCAGAGCATATAAGATGGATTCTACCTTTCTAACTTGGAAACATTCAACTGGAAATGTTTGTAAATTAATGATGAAACATAACAATGTACATATGAAACACAGAAGAGAGACATTTGCTAAAACTCATACCACATGAATCCCACAAATCAGAGCTGCATCCCTTTATTAATTCCTTGCCAAACTGTACAAAGGAGCACAAAGCTCACTACCACACTGTTCCCCTACTTCTGAGTTTTCAGGCCTCAAATTCTCCAGCCCTTACAAAATATTACCATTTACAATAAATAGACATATTTGCAGGAATACAAATCGATGGGAAGAGGAGAAATCACAACTGAAGATGGAAGGCCAAAAGCCAACGATCTCTCAGCGAAGGGAGAGCTGCGTTACATCCGGTCAGTGAGAAGGCGAAACATTGTAATGCAGGTCTCTTTGAATTGTAACTGAAGCCAAAATAGGCAATCCGATCCTATTTTTTTCCTGCTGTTGTAGATGCCTTTATTTTATTTTGAGCTCTTGGCCTTTGACTGCTTCCTTTGCTTTCCATTATTTATTTATTCTCTGGCCCTTTTTTTTTTATAGAACGCCGATAAAATGAATTTATGCCTTTCATGAAGCGAAAACTGTAATTTAAATGGGAAGAGGGAAGGTAAATGGAGGCAGGAACCACATAAATCGCAATCGGAGTCGGAGCGAAGAGTTATATAATATAACAACAGTAATCGCAATCAGGAATCGGAATCGGGAGGAGGAGCAGAATGGTGTATACAATATTTCCGATGCGATTGGGGGAAAACCCTTTGTATTATAAATATAATCAAAATTTTCAGATTACAAAGGGAAAAGGCCTCTTATTTATGAATGGGCGGATGTATAGTAAGGTGGGCCCGGGATCAATCGCAATCGCAAATCGGAAGGGGAAGGTAATCGCGATCGGAACAATCGGGAGGGGAGTTGCGATTGAAAATTTTTTATTGGCGGAGGACCATTGGATTTGGACGAGGAGATCAATGGTGGAGGGATGATCAGGGATTTTTAATCGGAGGTGGGATTTAAAACAATGCGATTGGAACGTTCCGATTGGTGGAGGGCCGTTGGATTAAATGATGAGATCGACGGCTCTAGTGTAATCGGGAGTATGTCAATCGGAGGGTGTCAATCGAAGGAGGATTTATGGGAGAGCCGATTGCGATGGTGCGATTGGATGTGGGCCGTCGGATCGGCGGGAGCAATCAACGGTCAGATCTGCATCGGAGGTTGCAATCAGTGGTATATACAATCGAGCAATTGCATCGAAAGTTATGGCATGAATCAATCGAAGCACACATTATAGATGTTGCGATTGTGATGGAAGGTGGGATATATATATATATATATATATATATATATATATATATATATATATATATATGCGAAACTTTAAAATGTTTACCATAAGGTTTTTTCGACGGGAATGGTGGGGAAGTGGTTATGAGGGTGGGGACTTTATATATAATGGAAACTTTGATTTTATAATAAAGTTTCAAGGGTAATGGTGGGGAAGTGGTTTTGGGATCGGATATATGTATTAATGTGATTTTTTTGCCATTGGAAAGGGGAAAAAGGGATTTTATAAAGGAATATTAAACTTTAATAATACAAAGTTTAAAAGGGAAGGATGGGAAATAGGGGATATATGAGGATATAGGGACTTTTACTTCACTCAAGCATAAATTTCAATCCAGAAGTCAGTTTTAAGAGTGTAGTATACCGTTGGAAAGCTCTTTCCAGGCTCTTTCTGTTGGATCCACTTTGAAGATGCTCTGGCACTAAACATGTTATGGAAAACTTCCCTGAAAGGGAAGGACATCACTTTGTGGAGATAACAGCTTCTGAATTGTGACTGAAAGGCAAAGTATTATGTTTTCACCTCAAAACATGGTTTTGAGGTGAAAATTACATCAAACTGAATGAATGATATCTCTGATCTTCTGGGAACTGTAATTTCAATATTATTGACTTCCTCATGGCTTTGCTGATCTTTATTGACACTTCACTCATTATTTTGACCATGGTGAGACCTTAGAGACTAATGAGACCCATCGTATGACCTACTGATACGATTTTGAGAATGAAAGTGACTAGTGACTGAAGACCATAGGGAGGAAAATCAGCAAGTACCTCATGAGGGAAAACCGATAAAAATTACTACCATCAATGAATCCATGACCTAGCGGAATGGTGAAATTTTATTCGATATGAGACACCTAATATGCAAATGCAAAAGAGTAGTTTTGATCACTGATGGCAGTATGACTAGACTAACACTAACATTGGCTCCAATGGGGGTGGCAGCTCCTTGGAGGTGCCAAGAAAACCGTAGACCAAGTAGCCTTATCCATTGGGCATGGAGTCAAAAATACTGAAAGACTGACAGAATGAAAACTAACACTGACTCAAGACTAAGACTGAAAAACTGAAATAAAACCAGACCATACACAAGTCATCCAAGTCTTATAGCCTTCACCTCGGGCCCCAAACTTCAATGATTGTGTACTCTGCACTCTGATAAACATAACATGGTATATACAATGGTGATGACATAGATTCTGATCCTTTGCTTTCAACAATGATAGTGCTTCAAAAGCCCACCATTCACTGCTCCTCCTGGGCAATCTTGGCCATCCATTTCTGAAAGCAAGAAGGCATTTTGTCCTCTGTATGCTGAGATCCTGTATGGTCCTTTCCACAGATTGTCAAAATTACCATGCTTCCCTTTGTCTTCATTTCTGGCATCCCATTTCAACACTATATCATCCAGCTGAAACTTATCTACTTTTGTCTTCCTGTCATAGATATTTTTAATTTTCTCCTGCAACTGAATAGCATTCTGTGACACTTCCTCTCTTGTTTGCTGAAGGTGGATCATTTGATTGATCCTTCGATGATTTTCATTGTCCTCGCTGTCAATTTCTTGCAATAATTTCATAACTGGGACTGTAAGGGATGTGGGAAAGATAGCGTCAGTACCATAAACCAGCTCAAATGGTGACATACCTATTGATCTTTTATTGCTAACTCTGTCTGCCCATAGTGCGTTGATGAGCTTTCGGTGCCAATTTATTTTGTTTGCCTCTAGCATCTTCTTAATTATATTCACCAATGATTTGTTAGATGACTCAACCAGGCCATTTCCTTGTGGATAATAGGCTGTCAAATGGCCCAGCGCGATGTTGTATTTGTCACAAAAGTTGATCATTTTCTTGGACCTGAACGCTGCTGCATTGTCTGTTACGACTTTGCAGGGGAAGCCAAAACGAGATAGAATATTCGATTCCAGGATTGAATGATTACCATGTCTGTTTCTTGCCTGGCTGGGATGGCCTCGATCCATTTAGTAAAGTAATATGTCCCTGTCAATATCCATCGGTGCTGTGCTGAGGACACGGGATGAATCTCTCATATAAAATCGAGACCCCACTGCTGAAAGGGTGCGTTCACCAAAACTGGTCTCAAAGGGAGTGGAAGAAATTTCTTCTTCCCTTGGAAGATTTGGCATTCATGACATTTCGTTACGGCCTTATATAAATCAGAGAATAATGTGGGCCAATAATATCCTGCTCTCAATATCTTGTTGGCTGTAGTCTTCCAAAACAAGTGACTGCCACAGTCGCCTTTATGAAACTCGTGCATTACCTTCTACGCTTCTTCTTCAACCAAACAATTGAGCAGAACACCTCTTGGGTCTTTCCAATATAGAGCTTTGTCTAAAATGCAGTATTTTGCGGATTTTAGTTTTAGGGATCTACCTTTTCTCTTGGACACGCCTGTAGGAGGTGACAAATGCTAAAGGACATAGACAATGTCTGAATACCACGGGGACTGCAGAAAAATATCAAAAATTGGAACCAGAAAACCTTCATCTTCATCTTCTACCATTGTTGTTATGAGGTTTATATCTAAAGCATGCAGATTTGATTGGGCCATCAATTTCTCCAAGCCTTGGCCTTTGATCAACTTTGTGGGCTTGATCTCCAGATCGTACTCCAACATGGCCGCTATCCATTTACCTCTCTGACCTTCTGGATCAGTTTGCATCAACACATCCTTCACTACTGCATTGGGGACATATGCTATAGTATGTGAATGCAGAATATAGACCCTGAAATCCTTCAATGCTTTGATAAGGGCCAATGCTTGTTTTTCAATGATATTATACCTCAAAGCAGCGTCTCTAATAGTTCTATTGAAAAAGAAAATTGCCTTTTCAATCTCGTCTCTCTTTTGCATTAAAACAGTAGCCAAAGTATGCTCAGATGCAAACGAAAATATGATAAAGTCTTGAGTGTAGTCGGGACTAATCAAAACTGGGGCATTGGACAAAGAAAAATTTACCAGATTGAATGATTTGATAGCCTCCTCACTCCATTTAACAGAGCTGTCTTTTTTCAACATATTAGTCATTTCCCTCAGATGCTCAGCCAGATTGGGTATAAATCGACGTAAGAAGTTCATCTTACCATTGAATGCTTGGATCTCCTTCTTGTTTTGTGGCAGATCTATGAGCTGGATTGCCTCCACTCTAGCTAGATCGATGCGAATACCATCTTTGGAGATGATATGCCCAACAGCTTGCCTTCATCCATGGAAAAGAGACACTTTTTTGGATTGAGAGAAATTCTGAACTTTCTACATCACTGAAAAACAACTCTCAAATGGTGAAAATACTCATCATCTGACCCTGAAAACACTGTCAAATCATCCAAATAAATAACCAAAAAAGCATCTTTTTCATTGGCAAAATCAATGTACATGGCCCGCTGGAAAGTAGCTCCTGTGTTCTTCAGTCCGAAAGGCATTTTGGATAACTGGAAGGTTCCCCAGGGTGTTGTGAAGGCAGTTTTATCTTGGTCCTTCTCATGCACCAAGATCTGGTTGTAGCCTGAGTAGCCATCAATTAGTGACATCCTGGATGCTCCTGTTAGCCACCTACATTTTGCAATTATATCAGCTGGTGGCTAAATATTCTTTGCAGCCTTCAAGAAACAAATTCAGTCCTGAAGTTGTTGGTGCTTAAAGTCTGTTGGTAAGATCATGAACTGCTGGTTGGTTCTTCATACTTTTCCTTCTCTCAGCCTCTGATATTCTATGAAAATCCTAGTCAAGTACTGCTGCATCCCTTTTTCTTTTCCCTCCCTTGCTTCCGTTTTACCTCCATTCTTCCATTTCCTTTTATTCATGAAAACCCCACTAAACCATGTGTTATTCCTTATCCCTCCATTATTTTCTTTCCCCAAGGTTAAAAACCCATGTTTTAACCTTATCGGAAACATATTTCTTTTTGGAATTCTTTGGAAAAACCATAGAATGTTTTTATGCGTTAAGCTTAAGCCCCTCAGGCTAAGCCCCTTGCTGTCTCTCCCTCCACATGCCCGAGCGCCACGACCGACTGCTCAAGTCCAGAGGCGCTAAACCGAAGCGTGGTCCCCTCTCCGCCCTTTTCCTTTGAAACCTTCAAAAAACCCATCTTTTATAAGGTTTGGGTGTGAAATATGAAACCACGTATTTTATTGCCCCGACCCTTCCCAGCCGTCGATCTGCTCCCCAGATCCGACGGAGCGGAGTACCTCACACCTGATGGACCCCCCTTCCCCCGCTCTCGTTTCCAAAAACCATGGTATATATCCTGCACCACCTTTCATCGAATGGCGGTTTTATCCCGTCGGCCAGCGATTCCACACGCTGGCCGACGCGTGTCCTCCACCTCATTCCCAAAACCGCCATCCTTCCACTTCGCCCACGCATTATCTATCGTCCCAACACCCTGCAGCGGGATTCACCTCTGCCGTCGGATCTGGGCCTTCCCATCCGACGGTTGCTAATCGCCCTTTCTGCTCGGCTTTTAACGGATTTCCCCGCCTGTTGAATTTTCCCCCGGCGCGTCCAAAAGTCGATCTCTGTCGTCGATCTTCGCGGATCAATGGTTCTCATTCGTCCTCCCGATTCCATTGTAAAAAATCCCTTTTTCTTCGCTGACTTTTCAAAGCGCCCCCGACCGTTGATCGCAGTACGATCAACAGTTTTGAATGCTCCATTTTTCCGCACGCCCTTCGATGCAGATTGTCCATATAACGCAGGATTTTCTCATTTTTATTGTATATTGCAGGTTTTAAGGTTCTTTTGTCATGTTTTAGTGAAAATCTGAAGGTTGAGGGTGACGACTCCCGTCCTTCTGATTAATCCAGAGAATCGACCGCAGGGTGAAGAACAATGATATCAACAAGGTTTCGCAGGCCTTGGGCGCTCTGTGTCTGTAAAAACTGAAGAATGCGAGTCAGCATCAACACGAAGAAAGGTATCCATGTGAAGAAACAGAATGAACTACGGGCAATGATTTGGCAGTGAGTTGGCAGGAATTCAGCCTAAGACGGTTATCAAAGCCTAATCTGGCTTAGAAACGATTAAACAAAACCTAAAAGTGTTCATCAGACATATTGCCTCCACCGCCATACTTCGAGGCGAATTGATTCCTCAACCAACGCAGTGCCACCTATTGCCTCATAATGCTCAACCAGAGAATAAATTTATTGAACCAGATCAGATATTATGCCTCGGATCAACCAAAAAAGTTATTTCTGCACCAGATTTAATGACAGGATGTTTGCAGAGTAACCCTAACAGTACGCAGAGCCTCAAATGTCAACAAAAGATCCTTCCAAGCTTACTTCATAAGTATAAGCGCATAAATGCAGTGGAACACCTGTATAAATTCTTCATCGAGCCTCCCAGGCCAGGAAGACATTAATTCTGCATTAATTGATTTTGAGATCTTTTATTAGATCTCACCTCCTCATTTTTCTATAAATAATTCAGTAGAAGATGAGTGAGGGGTTGGTTGTCAATGTAAATTGCTGAAGCATTGTAATGTGATTGAGCTGAAGACTTTTGTTGTAAATAGTGGTTTGTAGCAGGAACATCTTGGGCTACGCATATGGAATGGGTTAGTTGCTTGAAAAGAGATATACAACAAAGCATTAGATTTGGAATATTATAACAGGTTTGAAATGATCAATACAACACGATTTATGGGATCCTAGTCTATGCTGATGGTGATGTTATTCTCACTGTAACTTGTGTTTTGTTTCTGTTTTCAATTTGTTTCATTTTCCACTATAAAGAACAGTTTAAACAGTGTTAGGGACTACTATATATCAGTAACCTTCTCTGGCTGAGAAATCTTTATTTAAATGTTTTCTTTCTGCTGTGTTATTTGAGAATGATTTAATTCAGTCTAAGTACAGAGATCTTTGGCGTTCCCTCATCTCTTTTAAATCCTTCTTTGAATGTTATTTTTAAATGTTACTTTCATGTATGTTGTGTAAGGAATGAATTGAGGAAATCAAAGGTTAGCCTTGAGTCCCTTTCTTGTTTGCTCAACTATTTGACTGTTTCCCTTAGGATGTGTCAAAAGATGACTAGTTTCAAAGCACTTATCAAATCTTAGGCCATTTTGTGTTATCTTTGTGTTTGTCTTGGAAGTAACTAAGTAAAGAAGAACTAGGAGAGGATCAGGGTGAGTCCCAGCCCACTAGTTTCTGCTCCAAAGGTTGCCTTCAAGTTTCCCTTCGTTTTTAATCTGTGTTCTATTAGAAGCGTATCAAAGGCTGGATAGTTTCAAAGTACTTACTAGATCCTAGTTTTCTTCTATGTTTTTCTTAAGTGCCTGGTCAAAGGCTGGCTAGTTTCAAAGTACTTACCAGATCCTGGGCTGCTCTTTGTTCTGCATCTGTTATTTCCCTCTCTTATTGTATCACCCCATTCCATAAATCAAATTTTAAAGAGATCCTTAGGCATAGATGACTTGCCCCATAGATTACTCTTGAACCTGAATGTTTCAATTAAATTCTCTTATGACTCCATAGCCCAATGGATTGAAAACTCGCCATCATCTTTCTTTATAATCAAAGCTTACTCTATTTTGCTTGCAATTTCTCACCTTTGAACCTATTTGCATATAGATCTTTCCGCCTCAGACATCAACTATGTTCAACCATCCGAAAAAACCAAACAAAAGCCTTGGCCTTCATAACTAGCCTAATATCATCACCCCAAACTTCAAAGACAATATCCATCTTTGTACATATTGGAGAGATCCCTCTCCGGATTCAGGAGGGCTAGATCCTAGAATCCCAAAGTTGGTTGAAATGATGTTAACTCTGTGATCGGACTTTGCCAATCTTGCTTGTTACCAGAAGCTAACATTTCTGGCGACTCCACTGGGGACCCTTACCCAGAATCCTCGTAACATC
Source organism: Pinus albicaulis (assembly GCA_034641835.2). Classification (NCBI taxonomy): domain Eukaryota; kingdom Viridiplantae; phylum Streptophyta; class Pinopsida; order Pinales; family Pinaceae; genus Pinus; species Pinus albicaulis. The sequence goes on along the minus strand of CM076575.1, from coordinate 1,762,709,591 downwards.
TTGTGAGTCAAAAGCAGCCTTTTCAAGCACTACCAAGAAATGGTAATTAAGATGAAGCTCAATTGAATCAGTGACAAACTAGGTCAGCCCTAGGATTCTTTAGAGTTTTTATCTAACCTTGGAAAATCAGCTAGCTTAGCCATAAGGATAGACTGTCTTTGTTTCATAACCGTAGCTAAGTTTTGAGGCAGAGTTAGGATATTCTTCTGAACCACAAATAAAAGCAATTCAGAAAATACCAAAAACATTTCAGATTGGTAGTAAAACACTAGTTTTGATATCTTGTATACATCTTTGATGTGTTTTACCCTATACTCTTAGACAGAGTCTGGAAAGGGCTAGGTAGCCTCCGGGTCTCATCCTCTTTTAGGGGTGACATATCTGGTGAATGCCCTCCCAGTCAATCTCTGGTTAGAGTTTGTTGTGTTTTGAGATATCCTTGAAAAGGAATGTTTCACAAACACTGTGGTGGACAGTTTACTCCTTTGAAAACACTCTGAACTTTCCACCTGGCGACTCCACAATCCTGAACAGACCTTAAGACTCCACTGGGAAGAACCCTTATCATTATAAAATCATTCAAACTCAGTTAGAGGACTGTGGGATTGAAAAATTGTAAAAACAAATTGGTTAAACTCCTAAAGATTGTCATATCTGGTTGAACTTTTCTTGTTTACTTGGGTCTAAAAACTTAACATTGTGGCTCCTAAAAAGATTCACACTAGAGCCCATCCTGACCCAGATCCTCCTGAGATAGTTGACAACCTCGAAAGAATCCTTAGGAAGTCTCCTAAGATACAATTTTCAGCTATTTTCAAACCACCCCTAAGAGCTAATTCAGTCCCTGAAAACCTTTCAGCTCTTCACGAATCACAAATTGACTTATTAAACCCATTCAGAACTAGGTCATTTAGTGATTTAGACTAGCTAGACTCTGAGCCTTCACTTCCATCTCCCGAAACAAGTGAACCCCTTGGGGATAGAGAATCAACACCTCCTGATTTGCATTTCTTACATAATCTAGGTGTCCCTCATCCAAGATCAACTCAGAAATCTATTGTTGTTCCATCCACTCCTGTTCATCCTACCTCCACTGTTCAAACCACTCCACTTCAACCCACACCTCCTCTTGTAAATCCGCCCCCACCACATATCATGGCAGCATGGTATGCTCCCTTAGTCCTTCCTGTACCATTAGTCAATCTTCCACAGGACTATCAGTCCAAAATTCCATTATATGATGCTAGCAATACTATAACAGCGTCTCAACATGTGGACAAGATGAATGACTACTTTGACAGAAATGAAATTGATAATGAATCTGTCAAAATCAGAGGGTTTGCTCAAAGTTTGGGGGGAGAAGTGAGAAAATGGTTTAAAGGTTTAAACCCCCATAGTATTAACGACCTCTAAGCCTTCCATCAAACATTCTTAAACAAATGGGAAGTAAGGAAGAACCCTCTCCAAGTCCTTGCCGACTATAACAATCTCCATACGAACCCTGGGGAAAGTGTACAAGCTTATTGTACCAGATTTAACAGTGTGTATAATTCACTTTCCCTTGAACTGAAACCTCCTCAGGGCTCAGCCTTGAACAAATTTCCTGAAGGATTTGATCCGGACATGACATATTCACTCAGAGAAAGAGTTTTTGCAACCTTTGAAGATATGCAAAGAGGTGCTCTTTCTGTAGAAGTTAACCTCATGGAAAAGAGAGCAAGGATGAAAGCTGAAAAGAGAGTATATTTTAGAGAGGAATCCACCCCTTCTACTTCAAGCTCAAAGATGGAAAGAATGATGGAATAAATGATGAAGAAAATGAGCATTCTAGAGAGAGCGCAAGCAACTCTAAATCAAAACGCTCCTCAAAACATAAACCAAAACCAGAATCAGAATATTAGAAGAAATCAGCCTCCAAACAGACTTAGGGAAGATGATCAACAGATCATTCCTCCCTTTCATCAAAACTTTTTAAGTGAGGTTGAGGAAACAGATGAAACAACAGAGGATAATGATATAAACTTATTTGGGGTAGATGATGATGACTTTGAGGTTCATTATGATAAAAAACAAGGTCTTTATACACCTTACGATGACAGAAGAGATGATAATGAGAATTACTATCAAAACATGGAAAATGCTGTCATACAGCCTTCAAGGGAATACGAACTCAGAAGTAGGTCTAATCAACAAACCCCCAAGAAGGAAACCTCTGGCAAACCTTCTGAAAACAACACTGCAACCAAGTCTAAAACAATCAAACAAAAGGACACAACAGTGGCTGATAATTATGGTAGTGGTAAAGAGAAAGACACTCAAAATATTGAAAAACAGAGTGCAAACATCAGTAGTACTAGCACCTCGGTTAGTACTCCTGGTAAAACAACTGTTTTAACTGTAGATAAACCGAATCAGCAAGCTGTTATTGCTGATAAAGCGGCAGAAAACAAGGCTGAAATCAATGTTTTAAAGAGTCAAAACCTTTTTAGCCTAGAACAGGAAATCTCAAAGATCAAAATTTCTGTTCCTTTGATTGAGTTAGCTGCCCAACATGTATATAGGTCCAAAATTTTGAAAGCTTTGAACTTAGAAGATAATGAAGATTCACTCAATCTTAATGATGACCAACCAGAGCTTATTTTTGGTCCAGAGATTGAAGGAAAGTTCCAAGAGGGTTCTGTCCCTCCCTTTTATGTAAGCTTAAACGTTCATGACAAAATTCTGCACAATGCTATGCATGACTCAGGCGCTTCCCATAATTTAATGCCAAAAGCTGTAATGGAAAGCCTGGGTCTTGAAATTACCAGACCTTACAAATATTTGTACTCCTTTGACTCGAGCAGAGTTAAATTTCTAGGATTGATAAAAGATCTCTGTGTTAACTTAGCCCAGATCCCAGCCAAATGTTTAGTCATGGATGTTATTGTGGCTGATGTACCCCCGAAGTATGGAATGCTTTTATCAAGGTCTTGGGGTGCTAAGTTACAGGGAACCATGCAAATGGATATGACCTATGCGACTATCCCTGTTTTTAATCAGACTAGAAGACTTTACAGGGAATCCCACATGCAGTACACAGTGACAAGTCAAGATCGGCCTCAAAACTCCCCTCTCTATGCCATAAATACGAGCCTTGATTCTTTCATCATGTTCAATGATGAAACACTTACGGGACACATAATTTCAACAGAATCAATGGTTGAAATGGAGGGAGAGGAACACGATGCTGAAATGCCGGAACAGTCTATTGTGTATGAAGATCCTAGCACACTAAACATAGGTCTTGAACTGCAAGTTATTAATCCTTTGAACTTAAAACCTGATAATTAGCAGGAAAACCCTCAACCCGATGAAAAACTTGAGGAATCAAATTATACACAGCCCATCCACCAAACTGAAAATGCTCCTCTCTGGACTATGTATTTTGATGGGTCATGCACCAAAAAAAATGCTGGTGCAGGTGTCTGGATCACTAACACTGAAAATAATCATACAGAATGTATCTCATGCAAATTAAACTTTCATTGTTCCAACAACATAGTAGAATATGAATCCCTTCTCTTAGGCTTGCATCTCTTGAAAAAGTTAGGTGCCAGGAGAATCAATGTATATGGGGATTCTGAATTAATCATTAGGCAAGTTAATGGGGAGTATAATGCAAATCACCCTAGACTTAGGGCCTATAGAAATGATGTCATAGATCTTTTGAAAACATTTGAGGAGTCCACCTTGACTTTTGTCCCAAGGAAAAGAAACATTGCAGCCCACAATTTAGCCTTTGCTGCTAGAACCTGCCCAATGCTGTATGATGACTCCTCTTAGATAAAATTCAGACCATCTATACCAGATAACAAGAAATATTGGCAGGTATTTGATGGAGATAAACAAATAGAAGACTTCATGCAATTCAGAAATGAGTTTGAACTCCATAGTTCAGATTCAGATTATGATACAGACTGCAGTGAAGAAAATTTTCTTGGCGAAGAAGAACCGTCTCCACAACTGGTAGATATAAACCTTCAGACTACCAAACTTAGAAACCAAACAGAATCAAATGCAAGATCTGAAACAGAGGAATTGGAAACCCTGCATTCTAAGGATGATAGTTTACCCAAGGGTTTGGCCCCTCTAGAAGAACTGTTTGATTTTGATGATGTGGCCAACAAACCGAAACTGGAACCTGTAGAAACTGAAGTGGAGGAATGTAATATAGGCAATGAGGAAAAACAGAAACTGATCAAACTGTCTAAAACTTTACCAGCTCACATTAAACTCAAATACTTAGAGCTGTTCAAAGAATTTTCTGATGTTTTTGCATGGAGTTACGAAGATCTTAAATCCTATGACACTGAAATAATACAGCATAAAATCCCTCTTAAAGAAAACCAAAAACCATTCAAACAGAAATCGCGCAGAATCAACCCTGTCCAGTTGCCATTGGTCAAGAAGGAAATCATGAAGATGCACGATGCTGGTATTATTGTCCCTATTAGATATTCTGAGTGGGTATCTAATCTGGTGTCAGTTAGGAAAAAGACTGGAGAAATCAGGCTTTGTATAGACTTCAGAAATCTAAACAAAGCTTCATTAAAAGACAAATACCCTTTACCCAAGATGGATCATATTTTGCAAAGGGTGGTGGGGTCTAAAAGAATTTCTTTGCTGGATGGCTATTCAGGGTATAATCAAGTCCTAGTCCACCTTGATGATCAATTAAAGACAACTTTTACTACACCATGGGGCACTTTCATGTATGTGAAAATGCCTTTTGGTTTAATGAATGTTGGAGCAACCTTTCAGAGAGCCATGGACATAGCATTCTCGGAAGAATTGGGCTTATTCATCATTATCTATCTCGATGATGTAACTGTGTTTTCAAAAACAGATGAAGAACACTTAGAACATTTGAGAAAAGTTTTCGAGAAGTGCAGAAGGTTTGGGATATCTTTTAACCCTAAGAAGACTTTATTTTGTCTCCAAGAAGGTAAACTTCTTGGACACATCATTTCAGAAGAGGGCATAAAGATAGATCCCATGAGGATTGAGGCTATATTGCAAATCTCCCATCCTTGAAATATCAAAGAGTTGCAGTCTTTTATTGGAAAGATAAACTTTTTGAGAAGGTTCATCCCAAACTTGGCTGAGCTCCTTAGGAATGTCACAAACATGTTGAAAAAGGAGCAAGGGGTAAAGTGGACCTCAGAAGAAAAGACATCCTTTGAGCTGGTGAAACAAGCATTAACCAAAACACCAGTTCTCATAAGTCCTGATTTTTCAAAAGATTTTTATATCTTCTCATTTGCATCAGAACATACTATAGCTGCTGTCCTTCTGCAGAAAAACCCACAAGGACAAGAGCAGCCCATTGCATTCTTTAGCAAGGCATTGAGGGATGCCCCTTTAAGGTATAACATTAGGAAAAAACAGGCTTTTGCTTTGGTAAAGGCTTTGAAAGACTTCAGAGTATACATCCTTCACTCACACATCATTGCCTTTGTCCCAAATTCGGTTGTAAGAGACATTCTAACCCAAGATCCAGATGGTAAGAGAGGTAAGTGGATTGCTGTTATTCTTGAATATGATTTAGAGATAAAACCCACTAAGCTCATCAAAGGCCAGGGTCTAGCTAAATTAATGGCTGAATCAAATTGTGAAGTTCTTGATATTAATATGATTAATGCTTTGGATGACCAAGAAGAATTCTCAACTCCCATTGTTGAAGATCATTTTGCGAATTATCCTTGGCATACTGATATTGTTTATGTTTTGCTTAATCTAAATACACCTCCTGGTTTATCCAAAACAAAGGCAAGATTCCTAAAGTTAAAAGCTGTAAACTATTGCATTATTGATAAATGTCTTTATTGGAAAAATGCTAGTGGTATATTGCTTAAATGTTTGCCTGAGTTTGATGCAGAAAATATTAAGCAAGAATTCCATGAAGGAGAGTGTGGAGGCCATTTGTACTGGAAGTCAACAGCCAACAAAATTTTGAGGGTTGGTTTCTATTGGCCTACTCTTTTTCCTGATGTACACAAAATGACAACCACTTGCCATAAATGCCAATTGTTCGAGGGCAAGAGAAAATTACTACCCCTTCCTCTGCATCCAATTACTGTTGAAGCCCCTTTTCAACAGTGGGGACTTGACTCCATAGGAGAAATCCACCCACCATCCTCTGCCCAACACAGGTGGATCCTTACTGCCACAGACTATTTCACTAAGTGGATAGAAGCCATTCCTTGTAGACAGGCCAATGATTCGGTTATCATAAAATTCATAGAAACCAATATCCTTTCCAGATTTGGCTGCCCTACCAAGATCATTACAGACAATGCAGTAGCATTTGGGTCAAAGAAAATGGTGGAATTCTATTGTAAATACCAGATAACATTGGGGCACTCCACAGCCTATTACCCTCAAGGTAATGGACTTGCAGAGTCTTCCAACAAAAGCTTAGTGAACATAATAAAGAAACTGTTGGAAGACAATAAGAAGTCTTGGCACACGAAGCTGATCCATGCACTGTGGGCTGATAGATTAACATTGAAGAAATCCATTGGTATGTCACCCTTCCAGCTTGTATATGGTACAGATGCAATTTCTCCTAACAGCCTTGGTGTACCAGTTATGAAGTTAATTCAAGAGCTCCAGACTGAAGAAGATGACATAATCAGAAGAATAAATCAGACCATTCATCTTCAACAAACCAGAGAGGAAGTGTACAACAAAGCATTGCAGAAGCAAGACAATATAAAGAAGATATTTGACAGAAGAACAAAGGCTAGCAATTTCAATATTGGGGACAAAGTTTTAAAGTGGGACTCAAAGAGGGAGGACAAGGGAAAGCATGGTAAATTTGAAAATCTGTGGCTTGGCCCTTACTCCATTCATTCAGTTGCTGGAAACAATGCATTCTTCTTACAAGAGCTGAATGGAACAAAATTTTTTGGGGGTCCTGTCAATGGCAAGATGCTTAAGCATTACCTTTCTTAAATTATTTCATGTTTGAAGCCTTTTTTACCTTTTTTCCAATGTAAACATTTCATCCACCATTGCATTTAAAGTTATGAAAAATCAAAAAATACAAAAAACAAAGAAAGAAAGAAAAGAGGGCAGAAATGAAAACAAGAAAGGCAAAGCCCCATGCCAAAAAGAAAAATAAATTTGAAAGTGTGCAAGCTTAAATGCCACTCCTTAAAACACACTGCTAATTAGTCAAACTGTTTAATCTTGACTAATTAGCTTTCAATTTTCTGCTGATAGGGTAGCAAATTTGATTTGCCAAACTGTTTAATCTTGGCTTATCAGTAGATAGATTAAGGTAGAAATTAAGGTTCAAACCAACTCAAAATCTGAACCAAAGTTTCCAAAGAGATGACTCAAAACTACTCTAATTTCTGAGTCAAAGAGAAAGACCTGGTTCTAATTCGCTCAAAACTTGAACCAGAAGAGAAGCAAAGATAGCTCACCAAAAAGGAAAAAACAGAGCTGTGAATATAAGAGAAGGCCATAATAAGAAATTTTCAGATCTTAAGCCTTCTGTTTTGATTTAAAATTTTCTGCAAATAATAATCTATGTGCAGCTTGTCTTTATGCCATAGATCATAGCAAGTCAAACAGCTCAATCTTGACTTGACTATTTTTAAATTTCTGTTGTAGAATTTAGAGAATGAAAGTTTGTTTGACTATTTAAACCCAACAGGCAGTAGACTAGGTAGAGAAACATCTGAGCTCAACTGTTTAATCTGAGTTCAGGAAGAAATAAGGAGTAGAAATAGATTAGATTTCCTGCTTTCAAAAGAATAAAATGTTGAGAATAGAGTTTTCCAATCCAAGTGCACTCTGATGAAGAAAAAATGTTAGATCAGTAGGATTGGGTAGGTAGAAGTTGTATTGATGAAATTCATATTTCTTTCATAACTGATGTTATCTTGTCAAAGGAAAAGCAAGAGAAAGCAATGGGTCAGACACCAGTCAGCATTCCAGAGAAATCAAGTCTGAATTCTTGATGCCTTCAAGAAGGCACCATCCCAAGTGGAGCCACTGTTAGCCACCTACATTTTGCAATTATATCAGCTGGTGGCTAAATATTCTTTGCAGCCTTCAAGAAACAAATTCAGTCCTAAAGTTGTTGGTGCTTAAATTCTGTTGGTAAGATCATGAACTGCTGGTTGGTTCTTCATACTTTTCCTTCTCTCAGCCTCTGATATTCTATGAAAATCCTAGTCAAGTACTGCTGCATCCCTTTTTCTTTTCCCTCCCTTGCTTCCGTTTTACCTCCATTCTTCCATTTCCTTTTATTCATGAAAACCCCACTAAACCATGTGTTATTCCTTATCCCTCCATTATTTTCTTTCCCCAAGGTTAAAAACCCATGTTTTAACCTTATTGGAATCATATTTCTTTTTGGAATTCTTTGGAAAAACCGTAGAAAACGTATGTTTTTATGCGTTAAGCTTAAGCCCCTCAGGCTAAGCCCCTTGCCGTCTCTCCCTCCACATGCCCGAGCGCCACGACCGACCACTCAAGTCCAGAGGCGCTAAACCGAAGCGTGGTCCCCACTCCGCCCTTTTCCTTTGAAACCTTCAAAAAACCCATCTTTTATAAGGTTTGGGTGTGAAATATGAAACCACGTATTTTATTGCCCCGACCCTTCCCAGCCGTCGATCTGCTCCCCAGATCCGACGGAGCGGAGTACCTCACACCTGATGGACCCCCCTTCTCCCGCGCTCGTTTCCAAAAACCATGGTATATATCCCGCACCACCTTTCGTTGAATGGCGGTTTTATCCCGTCGGCCAGCGATTCCACATGCTGGCCGACGCGTGTCCTCCACCTCATTCCCAAAACCGTCGTCCTTCCACTTCGCCCGCGCGTTATCTATCGTCCCATCACCCCGCAGCGGGATTCACCTCTGCCGTCGGATCTGGGCCTTCCCATCCGACGGTTGCTAATCGTCTTTTCTGCTCGGCTTTTAACGGATTTCCCCGCCTGTTGAATTTTCCCCCGGCACGTCCAAAATTCGATCTCCGCCGTTGATCTCCGCGGATCAACGGTTCTCATTCATCCTCCCGATTCCATTGTACAAAATCTCTTTTTCTTCGCTGACTTTTCAAAGCGCCCCCGACCGTTGATCGCAGTACGATCAACGGTTCCGAATGCTCCATTTTTCTGCACGCCCTCCGATGCAGATTGTCCATATAACGCAGGATTTTCTCATTTTTATTGTATTTTGTAGGTTTTAAGGTTCTTTCGTCGTGTTTTAGTGAAAATCCGAAGGTTGAGGGTGACGACTCCCGTCCTTCTGATTAATCCAGAGAATCGACCACAGGGTGAAGAACAATGATATCAACAAGGTTTCATGAGCCTTGGTTGCTACGCGTCCCTGTAAAGCCTGACGAATGCCATCAACATCAACGCAGAGAAGAGTATCGGATTTTGAAGACAAAATGAACCAGAGCAGCAGTTTTGTGGATAGATTGGCGGGGATTATGGCTAAGACGGTTATCAAAAGCCTAATCCCCGGCTTAGAACATAGATTAAAGAAAAACCTAAAAGTGTTCATCAGACATATTGCCTCCACCACCATACTTCGAGGCGAATTGATTCCTCAACCACCGCAGTGCCACCTATTGCCTCAGAATGCTCAACCAGAGGATAAATTTATTGAACCAGATCAGATATTATGCCTCAGATCAACCAAAGAAGTTATTTCTGCACCAGATTTAATGACAGGATGTTTTCAGAGTAACCCTAACAGTACGCAGAGCCTCAAATGTCAACAAAAGCTCCTTCTGAGCTTACTTCATAAGTATAAGCGCATAAATGCAGTGGAACACCTGTATAAATTCTTCATCGAGCCTCCCAGGCCAGGAAGACATTAATTCTGCATTAATTTTATTTGAGATATTTTATTAGATCTCACCTCCTCATCCTTCTATAAATACTCCGGAAGAAGATGAGTGAGGGGTTGGATTAGTTGGTTGTCAATATAATTGCTGAAGTGTTGTAGCTGTTTCGGAGTGGAAAACTCTTGACTGTAAATAGTGGTTTCATAGGCTCTTGGAGCTCTGCTTGTAACAGATAGGTTAGATTGTGAAAATAGATGGATTAAAACATTGGATTTGAATATTGTAACCTGTTTGAAGCAATCAATACAAGCTAATTTATGGGATCCTGGTCTATGCTAATGGTGATGTTATTCTCACTGTAACTTGTTTTTTGTTTATGTTTTCAATTTGTTTCATTTTCCACTGTAAAGAACAGTTTAAACAGTGTTAGGGCCTGATGTATATCAGTAACCTTCTCTAGCTGAGAAATCTTTATTTAAATGTTTTCTTTCTACTGTGTTATTTGAGAATGATTTAATTCAGTCTAAGTACAGAGATGCTGGCGTTCCCTCATCTTTTCGTCATTGCTGAATGTTATTTTTAAATGTTACTTTCATGTATGTTGTGTAAGGAATGAATTGAGGAAATCAAAGGTTAGCCCTGAGTCCCTTTCTTGTTTGCTCAACTATTTGACTGTTTCCCTTAGGATGTGTCAAAAGCTGACTAGTTTCAAAGCACTTATCAGATCTTAGGCCATTCTGTGTTATCTTTGTGATTGTCTTGGAAGTAACTAAGTAAAGAAGAACTAGGAGAGGATCAGGGTGAGTCCCAGCCCACTAGTTTATGCTCCAAAGGTTGCCTTCAAGTTTCCCTTCGTTTTTAATATGTGTTCTATTAGAAGTGTATCAAAGGCTGGATAGTTTCAAAGTACTTACCAGATCCTAGTTTTCTTCTATGTTTTTCTTAAGTGCCTGGTCAAAGGCTGGCTAGTTTCAAAGTACTTACCAGATCCTGGGCTGCTCTTTGTTCTGCATCTGTTATTTCCCTCTCTTATTGTATCACCCCATTCCATAAATCAAATTTTAAAGAGATCCTTAGGCATAGATGACTTGCCCCATAGATTACTCTTGAACCTGAATGTTTCAATTAAATTCTCTTATGACTCCATAGCCCAATGGATTGAAAACTCGCCATCATCTTTCTTTATAATCAAGCTTACTCTATTTTGCTTGCAATTTCTCACCTTTGAACCTATTTGCATATAGATCTTTCCGCCTCAGACATCAACTATGTTCAACCATCCGAAAAAACCAAACAAAAGCCTTGGCCTTCATAACTAGCCTAATATCATCACCCCAAACTTCAAAGACAATATCCATCTTTGTACATATTGGAGAGATCCCTCTCCGGATTCAGGAGGGCTAGATCCTAGAATCCCAAAGTTGGTTGAAATGATGTTAACTCTGTGATCCGACTTTGCCAATCTTGCTTGTTACAGAGACCTAACAGCTCCAACTACTCTCTGCAGAATATGGTCCATTTTCGGAAGTGGATAATTATCCTTTAAGGAAGCCTTATTCAGGTTCTGAAAATCTATGCACAACCTTATTTCTCCAGTCTTCTTTCGTACTGGGACCAAATTTGAAATCCAGTTAGAAAATCTAATGGGGACTATGATACCAGCTTTGTATAATCTGTTTACCTCCTTTTCAATTGATGGCAGCAACTTTGGGTTGATTCTTCTCAGCTTCTGTCTGAAAGGCTTTTGATCTGGCTTGATAGGAATAGTATGCTGGATTATGTTCTTATCATACACCTTCAAGTTTGAATAGTCCCACGCAAATACATCAGATAATTCAGAAAGCAACTCCACATACTTCTCCTTCACTTCAGGGGACAATGTCTTTGAAAATTTGACAAACTTGGGCTGGTCAGCTGTTCTGATATTCACATCTTCAACTCCTTTCTCTGTGGGTACCAAGCTTGGCTTCTTTGCAACATCATCCTGATCAAACAGCTCCTCTAGAGGTATGAGACCTCTAGGAATTATGTTATCTTTCAGCTGCAGTATGTCCATCTGTTTTGCTTCCATTTCTTGATCATCAACTACATACTCACCTTCTATGGGAGTGTCCTTGAACTTTCCATCACCCTAAAAAAATGCATTTATCTCATTATCATCCCAAAATACTTGCCAATACCTTAAATTGTCCGGAACAACAGGCCTATGTTTTACATGGATCTCAAATTTGTTGCTGGAGTTCATCGGAACCTTCAAGTTACTTACAGTAGTGGCGAGGGAATCAACAATAAGATTCTGCATCCTGGGAACTGCTGTCAAAGTGTACTCTGGCAATGTCTTCAAAATGTCCAAAACTGCATTTCTATATGCCCTCAGTCTCGGATGTTTAGCTTGGTATTCTCCTTTCACTTGTTTGATTATTAACTCAGAGTCATCGTACACAGAAATCCTTTTTGCCTTCAACCTTTTCAATATTTTGAGGCCTGCAATCAGAGCTTCATACTCTGCTTCATTGTTAGAGCATTCAAAGGAAAACTTATAAGCACATACTCTGACATTACTAGGGACCTTTTCAGGCTGAAACATAGGACTCCTTACCCATATTCCAATGCCGGCTCCATCCTTACCAACAGCTCCATCAAAATCCATACTCCACAGGCCTTCTTCTTCTTGTTGTAGATGCTGAAATTTAGTTTCTTCCTTCCTTTCACCTTGGTTGATTTCTAGCTTTTCATTATCCCTTTGCTGCTGGCAGTCAAGAGGCTTAGAAGTAATTGCTGCTTTGTCCTTCTCCTGCTTGAGGACCTCTCTGAAATTTTCTGAAATGTCAGGTATCTCCTCCACTTGTACCAACTGAACATCCTCATCATTTAGACCACCATCTGAATATAGGACAAACGATTCTAAATCTGTGTGGACCGCATTGATGGGATGATTCACTGGCTTGTCTTTACTGGTGATCATATATTTCATTTTCTTCTCCCTATATAACTTCCTCAACTGGCCAAATATAGGGATTGTGGCAAGGGAGAAATCAAGCTGTATGGTTCCTTTAAGTTTTGCACCCTAAGACCTAGTTAGAAGCATTCCAAACCGTGGTGAGACATCGGCCACAACTACATCCATCAAGACATTTTTGGCTGGGATTTGATCTAAAGACACTACTAAATCTTTGATGAGACCAATACAATGGACCCTACTTGAGTCAAAAGAATACAAATCATGGTACTTTCTAGTAACATCAAGGCCTAACTTCTCCATGACAGCTTTGGGCATCAAATTATGTGAGGCCCCAGAGTCCAACATGGCGTTATGCAAGACAAACTCATGCAACCTAAGACTCAGGTAAAAGGGAGGGACTTCGTTTTCTTCAGATTCTCCTGTGGCTGGACCAAAGATTAATTCAGGGTAGTCATCTTCCACATTAACCATATCAGAAAGTGGGTCTATTTGCAAGGCTTTAGATACCTGACTCTTATATACATTATTCTTTACCAACTTGGTCAAAGGCACAGACACTTTCAATTTGGAAATTTCACTTTCTAAATTAAAGGAGGGAGCTTTTTCTACCTCTTTAGTAGGAGGGTCTTTCTTCTCTGTTTTCTCTTTCGCTGTGCTCTGCTTGATTTTCTCTTTTGCAGTGTTCTTAGCTGTATTAGTAACTGTGGGTGCTTTGCTGGATGAAGGATTGGCCGGCTCTTTCCCTTTCTTCTGTGCCTCGTCCTCAATTTGTAGTTCTTTTCTTTTTTGAATGGGGCTGATTGCGAAGTTTCTGTTCCTTAGAGAATACTGCCTTTGCTGGGCTGAAAGTGCATTCATATACCCTCTCTAGTAATCATCAAATTCTTATTCTAACATTACGTCATTTTCCAGGATGAAATTTTCGTCCCCTCGGATGTCTGGAGTCGCCACTGTGTATTCTTCATCTTCTGTGAGGAAAATGGGCTCACCATCAGCTGTGAAAAAATGATTGGTTTCAAACAGGGGACCATCGTCATCTAATTTAGTCCCTTGCACGTAGTTCTTCTGTAATGGCATTCTAATCTGTTGTTGTGGTGCCGCTTGGTCCTGTGCCCTCTGTTCTCTCTGCCTAATCCTGAATTGCGGCTACTGCTGACCTCTAAAATTCGGATTTCTTATTTGGGGTTCCGGTTTGTCCGAAATTGTTAATCGATCAACCATCCTTTCCATCGTACGAATTAGTGTGTCGATTTTCCTGTCCGAAGGGGATGCTTCTTCTTTCACCACGACTTTCCTTTCAGCTCTGGCTCGAGCTCTTCCAGCCAGCAGATTCGCTTCGACGCTTACTACCATCTTCTACATTTCTTCAAGTGACGGTGGATCTCTTTCACATAGTTGATATGCCATATCGGCATCAAAACCATCCAGAAACCTCAGCATCGTTGAATCGACAGGAGGTTTGAGGTTAGCCGGAATATCATTGTATACCGTATTGAATCTAAAACAATAGTCTTGCACCGTTTCACCCGCATTTCTTTTAATATTCTCATATTCAGACAGAATTTGTTGTGGGTTCCTTTTCACCTCCCATCGGTCTAAGAACTGTGTGTGTAACTCCTGTAAAGTGTGAATAGAGCCTGTTGGTAAAGCTCTGAACCACTTTCTCACTTCACCTCCGAAGCTTTGAACAAACAACCTGGTAGCTATATTTTCTTCTTCTACTTCATGCAAGTCAAAAAACTCATTCATCTTGTCAACATGCTGCTGGGCTGTAATGCCCTGAGTGGCATAAAAGATAGTAATTTTACTCTGATAATCAGTAGGCATATCATTAAGAACCTGAGGTAAAACCAAGGGTGCATACCGGGCAGCCATAATTCTGGGAGGATTTACCACATCATTTGTAGTGCTGGAATTTGAGGTAGGTGTTGATGGAGGAGATGAAAACTGGGAATTGATTGATGGGAATGCTGATGAATCAGGAGGATGGAATGCTGCTCCTGATGATTCTGAAGGCTCAAGAATATAAGTTACAGTGATGGAATGAGGTCAATTCAAAATGTAGTCATCAATGGAAGAATTTTCTCTCTGAACTTCAATATCTACAAGAAACTCTGGATCTAAAGCTGTGTCTTCAAGTGCATTTTCAGACTTATTTTCAAACAAAGAAAGCTCAAAATTATCATCAAAAGAAAGATGTTCTACAAAAAACCACTCACTGGGCCAAGTATGGGACCTGAGAATAGGTGTAGGATTTAGAGATCCCTCTTGTCTTCTGACTATTCTTGGGATAAGATTTGGATTTTCAAACACAGGTGGAGCATTTGGATCAGGGTTAGCCCTTGTATATCTTCTTGAAGCCAGTGTGGTCAAATTACTACTGTACAATATTTATATCAGCCTAGAAAGCTCTGAAATATCATTATCGAAACTTTAGAAGAAAAATATTACTGGGGTGATAAATTTTCCATGCAAAAAGTTTGTAATTGCGTTCCCCAGTATGGTCGCCAGAGATGTTAACACCAAATCTGAACCTCAGGCTGAAAAAGGCAAATCAGGATAACAACTAAACCACGCTCAGCCTTGTAGCTATCCCTACAAGGATAGGAGAGGGCTCTCTCCATAGAATAGATATTCAATAACACGATAATAAACTGATTTTAGGCTAGGTATATAAATGGGAAAAAGAGTTTTGATAAATGACTGAATTTCAGGGATGTAGGGGACAAAGGGACAGTATGAAACTGAGGAATTAAATTAAGGACACAGGATATTTCATGGGGCAAGGCAGGCAGGAGGTTTAGCAATCAAATTGAAATAAGGTGAAATGGAAAGAATGTTGAGGAGCTGAAAAGGGCATAATACATGGATCCTTTTCAAACAAAAGAAAACACACTGAGTATGAATGGGTCCCCAAGGCAGAGCATATAAGATGGATTCTACCTTTCTAACTTGGAAACATTCAACTGGAAATGTTTGTAAATGAATGATGAAACATAACAATGTACATATGAAACACAGAAGAGAGACATTTGCTAAAACTAATACCACATGAATCGCACAAATCAGAGTTGCATCCCTTTATTAATTCCTTGCCAAATTGTACAAAGGAGCACAAAGCTCACTGCCACACTGTTCCCCTACTTCTGAGTTTTCAGGCCTCAGATTCTCCAGCCCTTACAAAATATTAGCATTTACAATAAATAGACAGATTTGCAGGAATACAAATCGATGGGAAGAGGAGAAATCACAACTGAAGATGGAAGGCCAAAAGCCAACGGTCTCTCAGCGAAGGGAGAGTTGCGTTACATCCGATCAGTGAGAAGGCGAAACATTGTAACGCGGGTCTCTTTGAATTGTAATTGAAGCCAAAATAGGCAATCCAATCCTATTTTTTTCCTACTGTTGTAGATGCCTTTATTTTATTTTGAGCTCTCGGCCTTTGACTGCTTCCTTTGCTTTCCATTATTTCTTTATTCTCTGGCCCTTTTTTTTTTATAGAACACTGATAAAATGAATTTATGCATTTCGTGAAGGGAAAACTGTAATTTAAATGGGAAGAGGGAAGGGAAATGGAGGCAAGAACCACATAAATTGCAATCGGAGTCAGAGCGGAGAGTTATATAATATAACAACAATAATCGCAATCAGGAATCGGAATTGGGAGGAGGAGCGGAATGGTGTATAAAATATTTCCGATGCGATTGGGGGAAAACCCTTTGTATTATAAATATAATCAAAATTTTCGGATTACAAAGGGAAAAGGCCTCTTATTTATGAATGGGCGGATGTATAGTAAGGTGGGGCCGGGATCAATCGCAATCACAAATCGGAAGGGGAAGGTAATCGTGATCGGAACAATCAGGAGGGGAGTTACGATTGAAAAGTTTCGATTGGCGGAGGACCGTTGGATTTGGACGAGGAGATCAACGGTGGAGGGATGATCAGGGATTGTTAATCGGAGGTGGGATTTAAAACAATGCGATTGGAACATTTCGATTGGCGAAGGGCTGTTGGATTAAATGATGAGATCGACGGCTCTGGTGTAATCGGGAGTATGTCAATCGGAGGGTGTCAATCAGAGGAGGATTTATGGGAGAGCTGATTGTGATGGTGCGATTGGATGTGGGCTGTCGGATCGGCGAGAGAAATCAACGGCCAGATCTGCATCGGAGGTTGCAATCGGCGGGATATACAATCGGGCAATCGCATCGGAAGTTATGGGATGAATCAATCGGAGCGCACGTTATAGATGTTGCGTATGAAATGGAAGGTGGGATATATATATATATATATATATATATATATATATGCGTAACTTTAAAATGTTTACCATAAGTTTTTTTCGACGGGAATGGTGGGGAAGTGGTTATGAGGGTGGGGACTTTTATATATAATGTTTTCGTTATAAAGTTCTACAGGAAATGGAGGGGAAGTGGTTTAGTATAATTGCATTTGTATTTATAATGCGATTTTATAATCAGAAAGTGGGAAAAGGCAATTTTTTAAAGGAATATTAAACTTTAATAACACAAAGTTTCAAAGGGAAAAAGGGGAAATAGGGGGTATACGAGGGTATAAGGGCTTTTACTTCACTTAAGCATAAAATTCAATCCAGAAGCCAGTTTTGAGAGTGTAGTATACCGTTGGAAAGCTCTTTCCGGGCTCTTTCTGATGGATCTACTTTGAAGATGATTTGGTGCTAAAAATACTGTGAAAAACTTCTCTGAAGGGAAGGGTGAATATTTTGTCGGAGATGACAGCTTCTGAATTGTGACTGAAAGGAAAAGCATTATGTTTTCACCTCAAAACATGGTTTTGAGGTGAAACTTACATCAAGCTAAATAAATGTCTTCTTTGATCGCCCTGGTGCTGTGACTTTGAATTTATTGACTTACTCATGACCTTGCTGACGTTATTGACATTTGACCCATTAACTTGACCATGGTGAGACCTTAGAAACTAATGAGACCCATCCTGTGACCTACTGTTATAGTTTTGAGAATGAAAGAGACTAATGTCTGAAGACCATAGGGAGGAAATCAGCAAGTATCATCATGAGGGAAAACTGATAAAAATTACTACCATCAATGAATCCATGACCTAGCGGAATGGTGAAATTTTATTCGGTATGAGACACCTAATATGAAAATGCAAAAGAGTAGTTTTGATCACTGATGGCAGTATGAATAGATTGACACTAACAGGATGCATGGAGCAGCTCTTGCTTTTATTTACTGCTTAATGTCTTCTATTGCATAGATATAGATTTTGTAGCATTTATCTTGGTCAACTAACCACAGATCTAAAGAAATTAGCAACCATCTTTGCTGTTAGGGATGTTTGTTATGCACAGCTAAAGTGAGCCTTTTTCGTACACTTGCAATTAAGATTCATACTAACAATCATAATGATTCCCACTTCATTGAGATGAAACAAAGGATTTCACAAGCTGATAGGAGTGATTCAAGATAGTGGCAGAGGGAGTTAAATAAGCGGAGGATGTTTGACTGTTACAAAAAGGACTTCTATTGAACATATCAGTGACACAGCTCTGGAGTGTGGCAACGTTTGACTCAAAAATGGGATCAAAGGTCATGGTGATGACAGATAATGATCAAATGAGAGACAAATCGATTTCCCAAACCCTGGAAATCAAGTGACGAATGAAGGATATCCCCAAACCAACATGAACTGCAGATCAATGTCATGTTCAAGAGTGACATACTACCTCAAAACACATGGGAAGTATCACTCTCAATTTTCCCCATTATTTCTAAGGAGTACCTCTTTATTTTTTATACCAAGTGTGAAGAGGATAGCATATTCTTAGTGTATAAGTTCATTCTTTGAATGAATCCATCCTAGTAATTTTAATGAGCCCTAAGATGGAGTAACTCAATATTTTCATGGTGAAAATTCTTTCGCCATTTAAGTTTTACAAGTATGATGGAAGAGTAACTCAATATCTTTTTCATGTTTTAGGGAGTTTGAAAAAGAGACATAAAAGAAAACTCCATCAGGTCCCTTTTCGTAAATCATTCCTCGAATTTGAAAATTTAGAAAACAATATTCAAGAGAACCTATTGACCATGATCGATCAAGGTATTCCTTTTTCATAAATAGTCAATCTCAACTCGAAAAAGGGTTAAACGTATACTAAGACCATGTCAATTCATTTAATTTAACGAGTTTGAAATGACAATTACTTGATGATATTTTTAGTTTTCGAGAGTTAGAAAAGAGATGAAATATGAATCCTAATTGAGGAATGAGTGATATAAGGGATAGAAACTGGTTTTGGTGATGATGAAACTGATAAAAAATCATAAAGGTCAAGAGGCTAGAAAATAAGACCACTCATCAAAGTAGTTCCCTAGGCAAGGGTAAAACAATCAAGTGAGAGTGTATGATCGACCAAACAGATGGTGACAATGAAATGAGAAAACCAAGGTTCACTTGGAACAAACAGGCTGATAAAATGGAAATCATGAGAGATGTATAGGAATGGTTTCATTTGTACACAACCTTGAAACAAGAAACTATGCTTGAAATCAGTTTCATTTTTTCAAAAGCTTGAAATGGAGACAAAATATGCTTGGAATAAGTTATCATTCCCCCCAAAAAATGACTCAATCTAAGGTACATGCCCCCCAAGCTTCATATAATTTACCTAAGTAGACTATTGGTTACTAACATGTGGATGGAATGAAGGTTCATTTACAATATCAAGTGAAATATTTGACTGGGAATTTACGAGGTCCAATCAAAGACCCGAATTGAAATGGGATTTTTTTCATTTTTTAATGAGGTCAAAATATTAAAATAACTATCCTCATATGAACCTGTTTCATTTTTTAATGAGTTTGACATAGTAAAAGAACTATCCTCTGGACACCTTCTTTCATTTTTTAAGGATATTGACACAAGACAAGGAATTCTAATCTAGAGACCTTGTTTCGTTTTTAAGGAGCTTAAAAAAAGAAAAATAACTCTGATCTGGATAGCTTGATCATGTCCCATAACAGGTAATGACTTCCAAGAGGTTCTCATCATATGTGGGAACAACACTTTGGAAATCAAGGTCCAATGCCCCTAGTACATGATGCACTATATCACTGAATGGATCGTCAGTGAACATGAGCATGGAATAGGTTGCCACATAATTAACCTGAGGTGGGTAAGATACCATTGGAATGTAAGGACCATTAAAGGATGATGGTTGATTTGGAGTTAAGTTAGGTCCAATGAATGAAAGTTGATCAATGGTCACAATTCTTCCTTTATGCGGGAAACACATCAGGAAAAAGAGAGAAGAGACAAGAGCTCCCATGACATAAGTATAGTCATGCCCAAGGATAAAGTTAAAGTACAAAGGACCTTGGAAAAACATCACATCTATATAGAAATTTTTTCCTTCAAAAGTAATAGGAAACTTAGGAAGGATCCCTAATAGTTGATTGGTTCCTATGTTAAAAGCCAACAAATCATGGGTAATAGGCACAAGCTATGGATAAGCTAAATATTTCCAATAATTTTAGGAAAGAATATTAACATATTTGCCTTCATCTATTATTATGCTAGGTACATACACATTATAGGCCTGTACTAATATGTTCTCAAAGGGCACGTAAGAAGAAATTTGGTATCCTATTAGTCGACTCCAATCAAAGTAAGTGGCCAGACTACTTGGATGGGGTGCCATGGGAATGGGAGAACTCCCCCCTTTTGTTACAAGAATGGAAGGATAGTCCTCCTGTATCATGGGAATGGGAGGATTCCCCTCCAATTCATGCGAATCTAAATAAAAAAAAATAACCTAAGTGGCATGAGGCTCACTCTATGTGGGAAAAGTCTGATCAATTGAAGGTGGAATCAGGTTGATTGTTTTCTCAACCAATGGCTTGTTTGGGAAAGATGCATGTTATTAACTTTTATAGAGAATGGGATTTATCACAGATGAATTTTGATCAATCACTTGATATATTAGGGGAGGATCATGGAAAATCTTCTGATAACTAGCCATAAGTCATGGATGATAAGTCGTAAGGTTATCCAAGACTTTGGAGGCTTCGTCCATATAAGGAAAAAGGTGAATGGGATGATTCCCTTCACATAAATTACATGGGAATTTGGCTTTCCCATTTTTCCCATGGACCTTATCATGACTATTTGAGGCTTTATCACCATCATGACCTCCAAAGGCTGATGAAAACGGTTGATGTGAGTTGGTGGACCATACTTCCAATATCATGGGAATATCAGGTTAATCCCTAATAATAATATCACCCTTACACAACTTGCAATGGAATCTAATTTTGTGGGATAGAATGGAATATTTTTCAACACCAGTTGCATTGGAAGCGATGGTTGCTTCATTTCCCCCTTGATAATTTTACTTCTTCTTCTTCGTCTTCTTCTTCTACTTCTTCTTAGATTCCTGGTTACTAGAATCAATACTTTCAGCAGTCAAAGAGGAATAAAGGGTGAAGAAACAGGTGAAGAAGGCGAGGGGTCAAATTTAGGGTCTACATGAGGTTGACATTCTTTAAGTGGAGGCGAGCTCAGTTGAGAAGAAACTTGGACATTTGGAATGATGGTGGTTGAAAATAACACAACTATAAAACCAATGGTTAATCTCGGGAGGGACAACATTGCCATATAGGGGGAACAAACATTTCAAAAAGAAAGAAAAGGATTAGGATTCCAATTTGAGGGGTTTCCCTGATTGGTAAACTTAGGAATTGTTTCCATTAGTCACAACCTAAGATATTTTAAGGAGTTATGCTTGGGTAACATGTTATTCTGTGGGTAGTAAATTGTACAATTTAAACAACAAAATAAATAAAAAAGGCAAGCTAGGCAAAAGGATTACCAAGCAACCGTGAAATGCAATATACACCTTAGCAAACCAAGGACTTGACATATGATAGCCAATATCCATGAATGTTGTGTTCGACGTATCACGGTTTACAAAGTGGCCGACTCAGTTACCTATGGCAGGATAGAAACCTAGTGGGGTATCTCAAAATATACACAATGGTATGTGCGAGCTTAGTTTGTAGTAGTGCTGTCTAATGTGTAACAATTATATGAGAGCGCCATGATATACTTACAATACGTGAATTATAGTCCTATATACTTCCATACGTGGGACGTGATATCAACCCTGAGATGAAAAATAGGATATTAGCGATATATTCTATGCTTAATGACGTTAGAACACGTCTCTATCCTAGACCTATATATGTTTATGTTAATTCAAATTACTCCTTAATGTTAATTGAATAAATTTTAAAGTTTATCTTTGATTATATTTCAATTTTGGGCTCAAAGCGATTTCATCTAAATCCCCACAATGTAGCTAAATTAAAAAATAATATTCATTTATTTTCTTTGAACTATAAACTAATGAGGGAGAAAGTGAAAACAAGAATGCAACAGAAAAACAATGCAACAAGCAATAATTCCCCCCAACTAGCTAAAAATTATTGAAACACAACTCTAAGACGAATTCACTTCCACTATCCCAGATGCAATCTTACTGAAAACAAAATCACATCTTTCTTCACCAAGATGCACCAAACATTTTGTTTTTCTTTTCTTTAGATCAAATGCTAACTAATGCAATTAATGAACCAATCAAATAAAAACTAACCAAACGGACGAAGGAGTAAAATGCCAATTTCCTTTCACTTTCTTTTTTTCAAATGGAAAAAAAATGATTCCAAATGTACTTGAATGAAAATGATTTGTCACTTTTTCTTTTTAAAATGAAGAGGATAAAACTAATTCAAAAACTATAAATGAAGATGACTTTCACTTTTTCTCTTTCGAAATGGGAAATTAGAATAAACACACACTCTCAAGCTTTCAAATCAAACAATTGTTATCTATGTTTGAAAGTCAATCAAAGGTGATTTCAAAGTGTAATAAAGATTTAGTGCAAATGAAAACAAATTTGCAAATACAAGCCAAAAGAAATATGAATTAGTGTTTCAAATGACTGTAGCAGAGCCCTCAAACAGAGCCAACCAATCTCTTGGTGACACACACAAGTGAT
Source organism: Pinus albicaulis (assembly GCA_034641835.2). Lineage (NCBI taxonomy): Eukaryota > Viridiplantae > Streptophyta > Pinopsida > Pinales > Pinaceae > Pinus > Pinus albicaulis. The sequence goes on along the minus strand of CM076575.1, from coordinate 1,762,686,713 downwards.
GAGTGAATGAAAACTGACCAAGAAATGCTAGAGGGTGATCAAACTTCACTCAAACACAAAATAGGGTCAAAGAGAAAAATTAGTCACTCAAGCAAGGAAATAAAGCTAAACACAATGTTACCAAATCATATTAGACTAGAAAGACACCTCAAAGGCCAAGACACACTGGAAATTGAAGGGAAACCCTAATTTTTCCTAATCTATGGGATCAACGCACCTGTGAAAGGAAAAATTGTGTTGAAATGTAGATCAATGCGACTGTTTTATATAAAAAGGCATTGTCAGTGCTTCTGTAAGGATAGAAAACATGTTGGGTGAGAAATAAAAGAAAAAATAAAAATAATTTCACAATCAAACTAGAATGGACACCCTAAAGAAAAATTCAAGCTCTATGCAAACCTATAGAGACCTAAGCAAACTCAAATCTTGACAATTGGTCAAACTGATCAAAAAACCAAATAAAAAAAGGAGACACAAAGAGGCTATAGCTCCCTAGTGAAGTCACCAATATTTTTTTGAATACAATCCACTCTATGGACAAAGGAAATCTCTCTAGCCCTGGAATGGGTCTATCAATTTGTTAGTCATCAATATTTTTCACTATCTTTGGATGACTATAGAATGGTTATAGATTTCTGAAAACAATATTCCTTGAATTTATTGAGTTTCAGAAATCTCACTGCCTTCATTATCCTCATAAAACCTTTTTCACTATTCTATTAGTTTGCCATCTCAAAGTCACCCTATTTCTCTTAAAATACTCCTTATAGGCTTATACTTCTCATTTTCATCCTTCTTTCCTACCTGAGACCTCATTTCCCTATCTTCCCATGTCAATAAGCTCGACCGTCCCTCTAGGGTTTCATTTTTCTAACTCATTCCCATGTCCCGTTGGGCATAATAACCTATAATAATGCTATATTTTCACTTAAAAATCTCTAAGTCAAGTTTCATTTAAAATCAGGTCAAGGAGCACTCCCATTAGGTCATTAGGGTTTTACATTTTTCAAGGTCATCCTTGGATGTTTTAGGCACTTATTTTCCTTTGCTAGAACCTAGCTCAGATGTAATAGAATGTCAAGACATGGTTATTCAAGAAGGACCTAAAATTTCCAAAGAGGATTATCTTCTTAGTTCAAATCCTGCAAGTGAAAAAAATGGACAAAGCTTGGCACTTCTGCAAAAGTGTTGAAAGATTTGTTAGCAAAAAGCACTGATGATGTAGACTATCTACTCCTGAATGAAAACAACTTACAATAAGAGGAAAAGGAAACACTTGGTCTTGTAGATGACTAAGGTTATGAACTGGTTAGTCCATTTGAGTGCCAAGGTAGTGATTAATTGTGGAAAAATGACATGGAGGAAGCACACAAGGCCAAACATGAAGAAAGTCTATAAAAAAATATTGAATAAATATGGAAAAAAGGTGAGGTGAACTACACAGAAATGAATGAACTTGAAAGGGCTATAGAGAACTTAGAAGACAACACTGATGAATGCTGAAAAATAATTGCAAAACACTTAGGGTTTTGAAAAGGTGGCCAGAAAATGTGGGAAAGTTGAGTTGAACTTTATGGTGGAAACTACAGAAGATTTTCAAGATGCTACTATGTGATTAAATCCTGAAGTTTTCAAAATAAAATTTTCAAGCCTCAAGGAGCAAAAGAAAATCCAATTCCATGACTTTAGCAACCTACAAGAAAAAAGTGTAAAAGAATATCAGTGAGAAAGTGAAAAGGGTTTCAAACATTAGAAAGTGGGTTTTCAAAGTTAAATTAAACCCATAAGCCTATAAAATTCCATCAAAAAATTCAAAGGAGTCATTGTTTCCTTTCAAAGAATAAGAAGCAATCAACAAGGAATAATTTCTGAGTTTTTGAGTGGAATTTTGGCTAAGTTTCCTGGCACTTCATGCTCAGAATTTGGTGCTGCACATTTTACATTGGCGTTGCACACCTAGGATTTGGCACTACGCCCTTGCCCAATTTTCTCAGAGAAATTTCTAAAGGTGTTGCGCGCCTAGAGCTCGTTATTGTGCGCTTGTCCAGAGAAGGTTGTGAGCTGATCTAGCTACCCAAAGAAGTCTAAAGCTTCTTAAAATTCCTCCAAGGTCCTCCAAGAACTCTTGAGGGGTAAGTACATGGCATAAACCTTGCTTTGAAGCTATTTTGGTCATCATTTAATTGAATGGAAATGAAACCCTAATAAAACCCTAAATCAAACCCTATCTACAAATCAGAGATCATTGTCTACATACTTATTTCATCCTCCTAAACAGAGTATCAGTTATAGACTGGGTAATATCATTGATTTAGGGTTTTCATTGAGTTAGTTTTCCCCTAATTCATTTCCTACACCTATTCCCTTTCACTCATTCCCTTCATTTTGCAAAGATTTCATTTCATTCCTTTCCCCTCACCTCATTTCCACTTACACTCTAGGGTTTTATAAAATAGAGTTTAACATGTCTAAGGGTGAAGACAGTCGTGGTGAGGCACAAATTCCAAGAAGACATGATCATAAGGGAGGAAATATAAATAGGTTTGAACCCCTCAATACAAGGGAACTCATGGCATCTCCTCTTATTGTTTCTTGCTTTAAACATGTGGGCTGCTTTGAGTTTTGTGAGAAAGTGCAGCTAGTCCAAAATCACCCGAAGCTCACAAGACTATTCATCATCAATCTACATTACAAGCAGGTCAATCTTGTTGGAGTTACATTTGAGATGTCCACTGATGCCATTGCAGCAGCTACAGGGATACTTAGTGTGGGAGAAAAGTGGTTCAAGCAAGAAAACCTGGACATGAATTATTTTGAACCATACCTTAAACCTAGGTAAAATGATCACCACAAATCCATCTTCCATTTTTCTCATCTTCTTCATAGATATGCACCAAAGATGAGGATAATAATGAATTATTTCACTTGTGAAGGAAGTTTTTCCCGCCTCTACTCATATCACATCCATCTTCTTATGCATTTCACTAGAGTTAGGATGCTGCATATACCATATTATTTTTTCCGTAGAATTGACAAAATGTCTTAAATTGTGCAAAAGAGATATTAAAATCAGCAAATTAAAGGCCTATTTCATCATTGACTCATCAAGATGATGGTCGTGCATCAGTTACAACAGAAAAACATTCCATGGGAGACCTTCATTGCCAATGAGGTTTTCACTACTCCACCCATCCATCATCAGTAGGGTATTCCTTCATCTTCTCACCCTCCCATATCCACTTCTCCATCACATCCTGCTATTCATACATAACCATCCACTCACATATAGTCACCTCATTATGTTCCTTCCTCATCACCTTTCCACCACCTTTCACCATCACATCATGATACCATAGCCTCAACCAAGGAAAGAAACATTGAGACAGTTGGCACTAAAATGGATGATATTGAACCATTTCCTTTGACCTATCAAAGAGGCCACAAGTAGGTGTTTTATTCACTTGAGGTGAAATGGTCCCTACCTTCTTCATTAGAAAAACAGGTTGATAAGGGAAAGGAAAATTTTACAGAGCAGGTCATTGTTGAAGAGGAGGATAAACATGAAACTGAGAAAGAGTTTCAGCTAATTGACCTTGATGATTAGGATGAAGAGATAATTACCAATATGTTTATCAAAATAAAGGATGCCAAGATTATTTAGCTTCAAGCTAATCTTGGTAGGGAAAATAATGTGATTAACTATTTTGAGTTAGAGATTCGACAGTTGAAGACAAAGCAGGCGATCAGTGAGTTCACAGCAATTAGAGCTTAGAGAGAGGTTGGAAAGGCCAAGGCTTTGCTAGATGAGACCTTGTGAACTTTTGATGGCAGTGATGATGAGGAAGAACAACTTCCTAGGTAGAGACTAAGGACAATTGGGCTGAATAGGGCTTTAGCCCGGGAAAGGAAAAAAGAGGTAGAATTGGCAGAGCAGCTCACTCCAAGTGAGTTTCTTTCCATAGAAATTAGCAAGGATAGAGAGTCTTGGATAGAGAGAGATTATTTTAACCTAGAGGGTTAGATATAGAAGGCCAAGAGAGACATTCACATGCAGAGGAAGATGGCAAGACATTATGCCATGAGAAACAGGATTGCAAGGGCCAAGCTCAAACGAGAACATGCAAATATTTAGGCTCTAAATGAGGCAAAAGAGAAGGAAATACTGGATATTCTTGCTGAGGTTTCCCTCCAAACCTCCAAACCAGATCAGCAAAGCAAATTCCATTTTGGCACTTTGGTGAAAATTTTGAATTTTTGACAGTTTGGCTTGCAGAAAATTGGGCCAAACGCATAGTGCCACTGGCACTGCGCTCTTTTTTGGGAAACTCAAATGAAAAAAGGTCAGAATTTTCATGTTCCTCATGGAAATTACATCAACCTCATAAAATTTCAAGATATTTGGAGAAAAAATGGTCCCTCAAAAAGGCTAAAAACTACCAAAAAATCACGTTTTTTCCCTCTTTTTGGCACTGCCGCTGTGCGTTTAGAAGTCTTAGGAGAAGTGATTTTTTACAAGAAAAATGGGGACCATTATGGAAAGTGAAAGCATATTTGGAAAATAGACTCAGAGAAATTTCCAATGAGCCATCATGGAACTCATTTGGACACCAGGAAGGCCTCCAACTTTTAGCTGCACAACAGGTCAGTTTCCTAGTCTTGACATTGTGTGTTTGCACTGGTGCTACTCCCCTATACCTTGGAGTTGTGCCCTTACCAGGAGTTATTGAAAAAGATATTTTGAAGCCTTAAAGTCAAACTTTTTCCAAAATTATCTCAAATAGTTATGTTAGAAGTTATTTTTGCGATAAATGAGTTTTAGATATTTTTCCTTGGGCCTTGCATGGTCTCAAAGGTCAAAATGCATTAACTATGTAATGAATGAAATTTGAAACCCTAGCTAGGGTTTACCTCCTCATTTTGCAGATAAATACTGCATGTATTGTTCATAGTATTTTTTGGTTGATTGTTGAGTTGAATACCTCATAGACTTTGAGTTGTGAAGAGATTTTGGCTTTGGAGCTTTGTAATTGTTTTGGACTGAATATCAATGGAGCAAGCTTCTTCATAGGATTCATGAACTTGTTTAAATTGTGATGTTGTTCTGATCTTACATTTTTTTCCTTATGTTTTCCATATTTTTCATCCTTTCTTTGATAAAATAACATAAATTTTAGATTAGGATATGTTCTCTTGGCACCCTAAGTCTGTCTGCTTTCTTTATCTTAATGTTTTCCTCTGCTAGGTCTAATTGGAATTATTAGTTTCTCTCTGGTTCCACTTAGCTTGTTTTCTTGAAAATTATTTAACGAAGTCAAGCCAAATAAGTCTATGGTATGCCCTGTCCTTTGGTGTAGCTTGAAACATTGTTTTTAAGGCCTTTATTTGAATTTTACTTATTAGGGTTTGGCTAAATAAGTTTATGGTTTTCCATGTCCTTTGGTCCATCTTGAATAGCCACTTTGAAGGTCTTTTAAACTCTAATTGAAGAATTTAGGAGTTCCCTACTCTTTAATCATCACTTATTTTTTATCTTAAATGTTTTCTTTGTCTGAAAGTCAATAGCTAGAGAATTTAGGAGTTCCCTGCTCTCTAGGGTTTGCTGGATTGTTGTCACAAAGTTTACTTGATAAAGCTAGGCCAAAGAAGTTTATGGTGTTCCATGTCCTTTGGTTCTTTCATAAGCATGGTGATCTCAAAGACTCTTCTTGTTCTAGTATATGTTAAAGGATTCTTAATTACCCTTTAAACCTACTGAACTCACAACTTAATGTTCATTTCACACCCACATAAGCTATTAAGATCCATTTGGTTTTGTTAACTTTCCCTATGAAACACCCTTGATTTATTATTGTTCTTTTCAAGCCTTTCACAGACCCCATAGCCCAATGGTTTAGATTTCTCTTATTCTGTCTATTCTTCTTAACAAGCAACCCAACTAAACAAAAAAAAACAAGCAACCTTGTCATTTTAACTAGCCTAAAATCAACATCCTAAATCAATCAAGTTATATATTTTATACAAATATAGAGAGAGACCTCTCTGAGTCCAGGAAGGCTAGGTCCTAGGACTCCAAAGTTGGTTTGATGTTAACCTTGTCTATTTGGTATTTCCAATATGACAAATTACAAGGACCTAACAAAATGCATGAGACTAACTAATGAACCCTTTTCTATCTTATATTAAAAGCAGAAGAAGAATAAGAAGAACCTACCTCTTCTTGATTCTATCATCAAGTCCTTTGATGAAGACCTTGATTCCATGATACTTTATTCTCGCTCCTTAATTCTTGTGGAATTTGAATACCTATAATATATCTAGATACAAAAACAAGAAATGTGAAAAGATACATAAAATACATTGAATACAGGCTACCTAACAGATAAAGGAGAATTAGGCTACTTTCATAGATATCTAGAAAAATATGGAAAGTGAAACCCCAATTGTATTATTAATTATCGAAAGAGGAAGCATACAATTGTGGCCTTGATGTTGGAGGCCTCCCTTTTTTGATGTTAAATTCCAAACCAAGGCTCTTCAAGCAATCCTTCTCCTAAGTGGAAAATTAAGCATAATCAGAGTATATGGATGCAGAGGATTAATGATCAAGTATGGACAACTAGTAGTGGAAGGATGGGATTTAATTGATATGTAGGGAGAGGGATTTAGGGATCCATAAAATAAGGAGGAAGGCCCACTTCTCAAGGGAAAATTCCCTAATGATAATATCAAGAGCTCCAAATGAGAGAGCTCAAGAATATTTGCATCAAACCATATCTAGCCCGTCGTTCTAGAAACTTCTAGTGCATGAAACTTCTTCTCCATTTGAGGAAACACTACTAGAAATGGTTCAACACAGGTTTTCCCATCAAAATTTTGTTGGTGACACTATGTGAAAGTGTGGCAACTTACCATCAGGACAGAAAAGAAACTGGAAAATAGCGATGACCCAAAAATTGAGGTTTTGAGCTAAGCTTCTCTAGAAAATATTCAATGCAACTTTCTGTTAGTCTTCAAGGGATATCATGATGTATCTTCCATGGTGAATATATTCCACATTAGTCATATTAGGGAACTTTAGGAATAGGGACAGGAAGTAATATGGGTGACAAATTATTGTGTAACACATGGTATTAGGGGGAGTACAAGAATATACATGAGAAAGTAGTTGAACCATGGTATCAGGGGGTACAAGCTTTTAGGAGCATGGTTCATTAAATTTCAAAAGATCATCCTGGAGTAGGTACCCATACAGAATCACAAAAATGGAATTTTTCTACAAATATATGTTACCCTTTTCAATTGATGTCAGAGGGGGAGACATTAAAAACATTGATCTAGACATTGACCGTGTGAGGGAGACATTGCAGACGTTGCACTTGCACTTGACCAAGGAGATATTGTAGAAACCACATTTGCATAGGCATATTTTTTGGTCGATGTGACATCAAATGACCACCAATGTCTAATGGTGTTTCCATCAATGAAAAAGGGGGGTGTTATATGGAATTTCACCTCTGCTGAAAAAATGAATTCCCTAGATCTAGTGGTATGATCTAAAACAACAAAGGAAAAAAATAATAAATGATTTCCTTAAAGAGATTGGAATATGGAAAAGGAACCTACCTAGAATTCATAGCAAGTCCTTCTCTCTTCTTCACTTGTAATTTCCAATCCTACCTCCATGCGCTATAAATTCAACTTGCAACAATGACTAAACCAAGCAAAGAAAATACAATATCCACATGTTATAATAAAATATATCCATTCAATGAATCAAAATGGCATTGAAATACAAGAGCATAAGCATAACACAAGTATAGGAAAACAATATGTTTTTTGTATTAATAAATAACGGAGAGAGTTACGGTCATATATGGAAGTTGGTTCTGTAGATGTCTCCGCAATTGACTTTTCCTTCCACATAAAAAAGAAAACCTTCACACTCAACCCTAATTCAAATGGATGATGATTACTTAAGCTCAAAGAAACAAAATTAGGGAACTAGAAATCTCCAAAATCCAAACTAGTAATATCCAAAATCCAACCTGGACTCCATGGGAGATAGTATATTTATAGGGAAAACATAGTAGTTTAGGATTTACCAATCTAGGCTTGATATATACTCAGTATAAGATCAAGGGATAAGAGATAAGATCAATAGAATAATATTAGATAGGAATTCAAGTTCTCTATCCATGGTAAATGGTTAAAACCACCTAAAAAGCTTCTGGAAGGAGAAGATTCAAAATTATTTTTTAATTTTTCCAAATTTCTAGAATCAACGCACCTGAAAAATGGATAAACCTGTGATGGTTAGAGTTGATTATCAAGTGTGAAACTTGCACAAAAAATTTGAAGAAAAGAATGAATAGTGCATGTTACACAATATTTTGTCACATTCCCTATTCCCTATCTAAAGTGTCGTCCTTTGTGTCACTCATGCCACAAATTTTGGAAAGTGACAAAAGCTATGAAAACATGTTTTCCATGAATAACATGATCAAAACATCCTTGATGGAATGGAGAGTCAGTGCATTACATAAATTCTTGAGAAAGCTTGTAAAAAACCCTAATTTTCTACCCCAACACGGATCTTCCCTGTATTCCCTCACACTTGTCACCCTGTGTGTAACTGGTAAAAAATGCTAGTTGCACAGATATTAAAGTAAAAATTTGTGTTGGTCCTCTTTAGTGGGTTCTCCAAAAATGAAGAAGAAGCTTCTTCCTCTAGAAGTCTCGAGAACAATTTTTTTTATCAATTGGCTCGATATTGAGTCGAGTTCTCCTATTTTGAGTCCTTGATCCTACCTTTAAGAACTTTCCACTTAATATATGGACCTTCCTCCTTCTTTTTTGGATCCTTAACCTCTCTATCCTCCCTATCAATGAATTCCATTCCTTCCCAAGTGGAGTCACCATTTTGTTAGCCCATAAAGCCCTTCTACATATAGAAGCGATCCATGTAGCCCAATGATTGGGTCTAGTAAAAAATGAAATAAAAGCAATAAAAATATCCTAGCTTAAATCAAAATTACATGAGAGAGGAAGATGGCTTACCTCACTCCTATGCGGATGTTGGTCGATGTAAATCCTAAACTCCTCAATTCCAAGTTCGCTCCTCATTATTCCTTTATGCACGAATACCTGCAAGATAGATCAAACAAAGAAAAACAAATAAATCATATTATATTACATTCTAATGTAAACCATATGATGATCAAGGAGAATCATAATAAGCAAGTAATTATTAAAAAGGTTATGGAAAGTAAAACATGATTTGTATTATTGATAAATTGAAGAGGGAAGCATACAAATAGTGCCTTGATCTTGGAGGTTTCCTTCAGGATGGGATTCCAATTCCAAGCCAAAGACTCCAATCACTCCTTCTCCTTGGAATTTTGACAGTGTTTAAGTGCATTCGAGCACTTGACTGATAAATCACTTGAACCATCACTTATCGTTCTACTTTCATGATTTAGGGGGAATTTGTTACACAGTATTTTATTGCATTCCCTATTCCCTATCTAAAGTTTCATCCTTTATGTCACTCATGCCACAAATGTTGCAAAGAGACAAAAGTTATGAAAAAAATTTCACCATGAATAACATGCTCAAAAAATCCCTGAATAAATGGAGAGTCAGTTCATTACAAAAATTTTGGAGAAAGCTTGTAAAAAAACCTAATTTGTTGCCCCAATGCGAATCTTCCTTGTATGCCCTCACGCTTATCACCCTATGTGTAACTGGTAAAAAATAGTGGCAGCACGGGAATTAAAGTTAAAATTCATGTTGGTTTTCTTCAGGCGAGTTCTCCAAAAATGGAGCAGAATCTTCTTCCTCTTGAAGTCTCGATAACAAAAGTTTGGCATTAGTTGGCTGGAGATTGAGTCAACATATCCCATTTTGAGTCATTGATACTACCTTTAAGGGATTTCCCCTTAATATATGGACCTTCCTCCTTCTTTTTTGGATCCTTAACCTCTCTATCCTCCCTATAAATGAAATCCATTCCTTCCCCAAATGTTTGGCCATTGTCGGTTTCCTTTTTGGTGCTCGAATGCTCCTAAAATTTCTCAAAATTCAAAGGAAAAGGAGTGCTTGAAGTATTTGGCTTGGAATTGTGTTGTGAATAAAATTCCCTGTGTAGACAGAGGCAGTCTCTCTAGCCCTAGAGTGGGTATATAAATGCAAAATACTAACTAATGAACCCTTTCCTAACTTGTATTCAAAGCGGAAGAAGAAGAAGAACTTACCTCTTCCTGATGCTATCGTCTAGTACTTCGATGAAGACCTTGATTCCCTGATCCTTCAGGCTTTATCTTCACTAGTTGTGGCATTCGAATACCTATAAGAGATTAAGAGATAATGACAAGGAATGTGACAAGATCAAAATCATACATCGAATACAAACTACGTAACATATCAAGGAGCATTGGGCTACTTGCATATATATCTAGAAAAATATGAAAAATTGAACACCAATTGTATTATTAATTATAGAAAGAGGAAGCATATAACTATGGAATTTATGTTGGAGTTTTCCCTTTGGTGATGTCCAAGTCCAAACCAAGGCTCTTCAAGCAATCCTTATATCAAGTGGTACATTGAGTATAATCACAGTATAGGGATGCAAAGGATTAATGGTCAGGTAAAACCAACCAGTAGTGGAAGGATGGGATTCAATTTATAGGTAGGGAGAAGGAGTTAGGGATCCATAAAAGAAGCAGGAAGGCCAACTTATCAAGGGAAATATCTCTAATGATAATATTAATAGCTTCAAATGAGAGAGCTTGAGCATATATTCTTCGAACCATATTCAGCTCGTCGTTCTGGAAGCTTCTAGTGCACGAAGTTTCTTCTCCATTTGAGGAAACACTGTCAGAAAGGGTTCAACGTAGTTTTTCCCATCAAAATTTCACTAGAGGCACTAGGTCAAAGTGTTGCAACATGCCATCAACATGGGCATGCAACTGGAAAATAGCATTGACCCATAAATTTAGGTTTTGAGTTGAATTTCTCTAGAAAATATTCATGTCATCATTCTGTTAGTCTTCAAGACATATATTGATGTATTTTCAATGTTGGACATACTACACAGTCGTCATCTTAGGAAAATTTAGGATCAGGGATGGAAAGTAAATAGGGTGAAAAATTATTGTGTAACAGATGCCCCCTAAAGCACTGTTGGAGCGGGGTCCCCTCAGGTACACTTTTTGGTATCTTTTTGTATAAGTTTTGTATACGTGTGTTGTGTGAATGATTCAAGGGGATTTGAAGTGGGTCAAAGTCCCTATTTTTCTATAAAAGGATTTAATGGTAAACTGTGGGCCTCAAACCATAGTTTGAGACCATAGTATCTGTGTGCTAGATTGATATAAATAGATAGATCAAGTCTATGGAAGTAACTTAACTGGATATGATTTTATGATCTAAATGTTTATGCGTATGTAAAAATTTTGTAAGGGTTTCAGTCTGGGTTGGGTAGAAAGGCTCTTGCTTGCCACATGCGTGGAGACCTAGTCCTGGTTTTGTGCAGACTCTGTTGGTTGTGTGCACGGAAGGGTAAAGTGTAAGGGAAAGTGTGATTTACTGAACTGATTTGAAATAATACAAGGACTGATTTTGGCGGAAAGCATCGTGTTATCTCTCTTTGTTATCTTTTTGTTGTTCTGCCTTAATTTCACTTTACCTCTATTATTTTTATTTCTATTTGTGAAAATACATATGTTATATATGCACGAAGTTATATTTATGGTTTAATACATGAATGAATCTGCTTAATTAATTTCACATTAAATTATCTAGTTTCTACTAAGATACATCTACGACGAAGTAATATGTGATTTTTTGTTGTGATATGATAACGTATTATTCTGTATTGTGCATGTCTGTTTATAATCGATATAAGTTTGAAATCAATCTGATTAGGGCCACTAAATTATGTCCTTCCTCAGGGTGCGAAAACATGGTTCCAACACCTCCCCATACGACTTCGGGTGAGACTTTAATTTGTGCAAGTAGGTCATTACCGAAAGGGCCAGTATTTGGAGGGTTTGTTAGCTTTGCAATAAACTCTGAACTTGGGTCAGGACTCCTCAAGCCAAAAAATGGTTATGTTATTGAGACCGGGATCATTTTTAGGGAGTTTTGATGTTGTGGCACCCTTCCTAGAATGAATTGCAAGATTGGCAGGATACAAATATCCTTGAATTCACACTCCAAGAGAATCGAAGCATTAAGCTATCTTAAAAAAAGTGGGTACAAAAATACATCTATACAAAAGTTCACAAGATATTCTTTTTCTCCTTTGCAAATGAGTTGCAGGAGTGGTTGTCACAATTGAATCAGTTCAATACCTACATGAAGGATGAAGAAATCACTGAGTGGACTCCTGAATTGATTCAACAATTAGAAAATTTAGATAATAAGATAACCTATGTAGTATATCATTGGATCGATCGCCTATTGAGAGGATTTGTGACAGAATTTTCCATTGATTAATTAGTGTCATATTATGAAGTAGAAAGAATATTTTTCAATGGCCCTAGAGGTAAGTTCCTGCACTCTTTGAAGTTTTTGCTGAAGATGCTATTATGTGATTAGGGATCTCTGTGTGAACATATTGCTTGAATGCCTCGAAGAGGCTCGACTACGCGAAGTGGAAAAATTTACCGCGAAGATCTTGAAAATTTTATTTATAGCCCTCTCAAGCATATATCTGATACTGAAGGTGAACCAGAAATTAGTAGCTCTAATGACTTTGAAGAAGAAGGTTCATTAAAATAGAACGATCAGAGAAATTTGATCCTTTTTCCAACTTGTTGTTCAGGTAAATCCCCTCTACGGACAAAGGTGATCCCTCTAGCCCTAGGGTGGGTCTAGCAGCAAGAGGACATGCTAATGCGTCGATTCCTAGTTTATGAATGAAACTAAGTCGGGATAGATGTCTTACCTTTTTTCCAATGTAGTTGTCATTGTTGTGGAAACTGTCTCCTGATATTTGTCGTTACATGTTACGGTCCTTCAGCGGTGGTACTCAGGTGCCTGCACAAGGATCAGAGAACGATAACAGCATACGAAACAATACTTGCATTCATAACTATTTAATTGTTCAAGGAGAACTAGACATATTTCACAATATTAACATATCAAACACAAAATGAGAACCAAAACATCAATCATGTATTAATAATAAGAGAGAAAGAGTTTACAACCAAAAGAGCCTTGACGTTGCAGCCTCCTTCAGTGGGTCTAGTCAAAACACATCTTAAGCATTCGTCGAGGAATTGGACTTGGCAAGGAAATAAGCCTAGACGCTCTTTAGATAATGGGTCTCTCTCTGCTCTATCTCACACCAGCTATATCAGTCTGTTTAGCTAATCAACCATTTCAGCTAGCTGCAACTATGTTAGAGAGATGTATTTATAGGAGAGGAGGAGGAGGTTGGGATCCCTCATATGATGGAAGGGAGGCCTTATCCTTTGGGAGGTTGCTCAAATAAAGGAAACAAGAAGCCAAAGGAAGGTGTTCAATGTTATTCAGTTGAAAAGCCCATGCTGACTTTGCTCACGAAGTGGTTGGGAATGGAAACTCTGCTTCTATTTTTAAAAACTTTCCAAAAATAGCTCGGCGCGCGTAGTGCACTGAGACAAAGTGCCATTGGGTGCGAAGCCCAATGCTAATTTCTCTATGGGCACGAGGCCATAATTTCCTGCCAGCGCCAACCCAAAATCATATGTTTTTGATAGTCTACTCCATGAATATTCAATAGAGGACATGTTCTTCTCATGGCAAGGGATGCAATGAAAATTTTTGCAAGGCATGACACTACACAGAAGTCACAGAAATGGTCCTCCAATGTTCGGGATGGGGATTGCAGGGACAGTGAAAAAATGTTGTGTAACATATGCCCCCCTATAGCATGAGGTCCGAGAGAGAGGGAGGAGTGAAAGGATTTATGAGAACGTGTTCAAACCAAACACCACCGTCAGAAGACCTAAAAGTACAAGTACAACTGATATTGCTGATACATGAACATGTGGCATGGGTGAAACCATCCATAATAGAGTACATATAAAAATGATATCTAAGGTATGGATGTAGCCATCCAGCAAGAAGTATCAATAAATAGACTCAAGTATGGTTGCAGTCATTCAATCAAAAGAGTCATGCATATAGTCATGATAAACCAAATTATCCCGCAGCCTAGATTTTATCAGAAAAAACCCATGGTCTTGTGCTCCATCTTGACCTGAAAAAGTACAAATTCAAGCATGCGAATATGTGAGCTGAAGTCGAAAATGCAAGAAAGTCACCTGATTAACAGCCAATTATAAAATATATTAACAAGAATGAGAGAATCCACCAATAATGACAATGCCTCTCAAGGTACAACAAGTACAATCCATAGAATGTGAACAGTGATCTGGTGTTGAACATTTGAAGAATCACTCGATCAAAGGCCAATGATGAGGGCTTATCGTTGAATGCAAAGAACTTGCTATTGAGGCATGCAAGCTCCAAGGTACCAGAAGGGAGTCTCTAGATCCACTTCCTGGATAGTGAGCTGAAGTTGACAGGAAGTGACCTAGTCGAAGGAGGGCCATAATGTTTCCCAAATAATCAACACGAGATAGAGGGATAAGATGATAGTGAATTAGTACCAAAAAGAGGATCAGGGGTTGAAAACTGCAAAAGGAAACTTCTCTTGAACATATCAGCGACACGACTCCGAAATTTGGCAGTATTCGACATCAAGGGATCTGAGGTCATGAAGACATGGCAAAGAGTAGCTGAGAGGTCAAAACAGATTACCCAAACCCATGGAGGAAAAAATGATGAAATGAGATGTCCCAAAACTGACACAAATGCAGATGAGTATCATGTTCAAGAGTGACATACTACGACCACAACTGATAACTGGTTCCATTTTTCCACACCACTGCTGGTGAGTACCACAATTATTTTTTGAAACAAGCTTGAAGGGGATAACATATGCTTGTCATGTAAGTTTTTCCTTCTAAAAAATCCATCCTAGTACATTTTAAAAGCCCTAGGAAGGAGGAACTCGGTTACATCATGGTGATGGTTTCTCATGTCATTTAAGTTTTAACGAGCTTGACAAAGCAATAACTCGGCATCTTTTCATGTTTAGAGAGTTTGAAAATAAGCGGAAAAGAAAACTCCAATAGGTCCCTTTCTGTAAGTGTTCTCACAGATCTGAAAAGGTAGAAAAATATGTCTAAGAGAACCTCTTAGTCGTGATAGGCTAAGGTATTCCTTTTTTGTAAATAATCTATCCCAGCTTGAAAAAGGAGTAAACGTATATTGGGTAGATATCGTTTCGCAGCCTTTTAACGAGTTCAAAACGATAAGAGTCTCGACAATATTTTCAATTTTTGAGAGTCAGAAAAGAGCTGTAATATGACTTCAGGGGTGAATTTTTCTTTGTTTTTACCGAGTCCAAAAAAGTATAAAATACAACTTGTTACTTCATCATTGTCACATTGTGGACCTGTCGCTACACAAGAGACACACATAAAACCCATTTTTTGAAATAAAATAGAAAAATAATCGAAAAATATGATTCAAAATCTAATTAGAATTTTTAAATGTTTATAAAATTCAAAAAACAATAAAAAATAAATTACTTTTCACTTTTACCTCTTGTGAGCACTTTTTACCCTTTTTCCACTATGATTTCACGGAGCTAACAGTGGACAATCCAGAAGGCCAATCGCGAATCCATATGTTCCAGGTAAGAACTCATATCCTTCCCTGCATTTTGATATAGCTTTCATTTCCTACAACCCATTTTTTAGATCTATGGGGGGATTTTTTTGTAAAGACTAGGGCGCGACAGTCCGCATGGATATGGAGCACAGACTCATGCCAATCAGCCTTGAATCCAAACGGGGGCATGCCAATTGGCACGATTGTTTTCAAAACAGTCATGCCAACCGCGACAATGATTTTAAGCTTGTAACATAAAATAATAAGCCCTATTTAAACACTTCAAAAGAAAATTACTTGACTAATGAAAAACATATGGATGTTTTTGCAGATGTGAGAGAAAAATGGTGATCAAATGGAAGGAATGAGAACATAGTGAAGAAGATGAAGAATCCATGATTGATGTGAGATTCATGAACGTTCTTAGGGACTGCAGGCTCAAGAAATTCTTCATGGCACCATGTCTCAAATTTCAACCAGAGCTATTGTAGCACTTGATCAATGTCTGGTACATTGATCAGGAAAGATTCATAATTCACGATCAAGAACTTGAGATTGAGCTCTCATATGTGTACTTCATAACCATATTTTCACGGAAGGGGGAAGTACCAATCCTGATAGGTAATCGACCCACAATGAAAAACATGAGCATGGTTATCGACATAGTGTGTCGAGGAGCATGGAAAGGATCCAAAAGTGGGAAGGTGGATATCCAAACCATTCCCAATCTAGCACTCAGAGTAGTGCTACACACCATCACACGAGCTACTAGAGTTCAGGCTCCACATGAGGCTGCAAAAACAAAGTTACTTCTTGTAGTAGATTGTGTGGCACCAACACTCTACAATTGGGCAAAGGTGGTAATAATCAACATAAAATTCCAGTTGTCAAAATGAAAGAACAGTATGCCGAAGAAGTTCGGCTATGGGTCCATATTGGTACCATTCATCTTGGAATGGCTACTAATTTTCCAACGTCAGGAAGTGATAGTTATGACACCACCAGCCCAGGAGCCATGGATGGTCCATTGGGCGGCTTTAATGCCAAGATCAGGGGGAGGTCAAAATTTTTCTTGGAGATCAGAGTTCTTTGAGTGACTCTACCGACAGCTGATTGTCATGGAGGACTAGCCCTATTATGGCATGAACCTTACCGGTGATGCAGATCTCCCACTCCCAGCAGGAGATGATTGGGATGAAGCATTGGGTAAGAGTCATTTTTTATTTTTATAATTATTATGATTTTTTTATTATGTATGTTTTGAAATTAATCCATGTATTTACAGATGTCGGCCCAGAAAGATCTGCAAGCATGTATCCAATAGCACGAAGAATTCCTCGTGATTTTGATGTGGCCCCTCATGGTGAGGGAGGCAAGGAGGAGGAAATCATACGCAACTTGGAGGGAATCTCTCATGGGATCCCTAACTATGCGATATTTGATGTTGTTCCTCATGTGCACTAGAGACACACTGCAGGGGTGTTAAACCGTGTTCACCGCTTATTAAGGTAGCTTGTACGGTAAGTGACGTGCTATCATGAGCACCACGCCGACTAGACACCTAGGCTTTTATTTCCGCATATTTTTTGAGAGACATGATGTCTAAGGATGTAACCAAAACATACATATTTTTTGAACTTATGATGCACATGGATGGAAACACTTTATATATATATATATATATATATATATATATATATATATATATATATATACATATATTTCCTTGTATGGATCTTTTCATGTGATGATGATGTTTTTACAAATTACACAAATGTCTATCTAATACAATATTGGCTACTGTATCAGTTAACACATTCATTCATCTAGGAATATGTTGTTATGTAATGTAATCAAAATTTCTTTCTAGTAAACGAACATGCAAATACAACCTTAATATATGAGGATTTCTAATAGAATAATGCCCATTAAACTGAAGAATGACAAGCTATGAGTCTAGGTTAACAATCAATGCACGAATGTCGAGAGAAATGGCCTCGGTCAATAGTTCAATAACATCACTATATTCAACGACGTTGTTTGTCGTTCATCCTAGATAGATACCTTGAAGGTATATCGACTCGCCGGCAAGATTATAAATCACCCAGGCTGCAGAAGACAAGTTCTGGGTACAGTGGGAAGCACCATCCGTGAAACTGACATAAGGGGTAGTAGGCATCTGCACAATAAGAAATGATCCAATAAGTAGGAAAACTCTTGCAAAGCACACCAAGAAAAAACTATACAAAAATGAAAAAACACCTATCTACAAAGAAACATGCACGAAATACTCATGCATAGTACTTTTTAAGATACAACCCATTTCTCGGTTGATCCAAATGATGACCTTCATAATCAATTAGCTCATAAGATTTATTCTGAAAAATGTGATTAATAATGTAGGGCCCATGCCACATGGGTTGGAATTTTCCTACCCCCAGCTTATCGTGATCTTGGTCGTACAGGAGGACAAGGTCTCCTTCTATAAAGGAACGAGGGGAAACTGACCAGTCAAAATGAGCTTTGACCCGATTTTTCTGTGCTTCTATGACAAGAGAAGAAAAGAGGCAATTTTCATTAAGCCTTTCTAAATATAGAATATTTTCTTCTTCTGGAGAAGTATTTAGTATCAATTCAACAACTATTTTGAGAGAAGGAATTTCACATTCAATCGAAAGGGTAGCTTCCATACCATAGACAAGCTAGAATGGAGTGAATCCGATCACATACTTCACTGAGGTTTGGTAAGCCCAGAGAGCTGAAAACAACATGAGATTCCATTTTGACTTGCGCATCCCAATCGTACATTGAATCATAGTGACGAGACTTTGTTCACGGCCTCAACCTGGAAATTGGCCTCAGGATAGTATAGCGTTGAGCTATCGTGACGCAGACCCAACTTAGAATTCAACTCAGCCACCATGTAATGATGAAAATGAGAACCATGATTGGTAACAATCGCTTGAGGGACACCAAACCTAGTAATGAAATTATTGAATATAAATTGTGCATTTGCCTTACTATCAGTTGTAAGTGTAGGCATTTCTTCGACCCATTTTGTGAAGTAGTCCATGACTAGGATAATATAAGCATGCCCCCCATCCAAGTGAGGGTTACACGTCATAAAATCAATGCCCCACTTTTCAAAGGAACCAACGGTAATGACAGGGTGAATATGGGAAGGTGACGTGCACATCTTGCGCTGATAAATCTAGCAATCATGGCACTTACGGACAGAAACAATGTAGTCTTTAAAGATGGTGGGCCAGAAATAGCCAGTATGAAGTATCTTCTATGCAATAGCATATCTAGACATGTAACTGCCACAGGTGCCACTATGGCAATCATTCAGGACATTTTCAGCCTCCTCGAGAGTCAAACACTGACAGAGAATGGACTTGAATCCGATGCAGTGAGTGTATCTCCGACTATGTGATAATGTTTCGAAGGATGGCATATGTGTCGACGAGCATCCTTCGTCAACTCAGATCGGAAGGTGGAAGTCTAAAGATAAATGATGATATTACCATACCAAGGATTGAGGGTGCTGATAAGAAAAAGCGTGTCATCCAGAATGTGTTCCTCAGAACCAGACAGAGTAGATTTGGAAGGGAGAGAGCAGATCAAATCGACGAAGACCAATGAATTGTTTTATTTTGCAATAGTGAACTCCAAATCAAACTCTTCGAGGATGAAAGTCCACTTCGAGTATTTTCCCCCCCAGAAATTGCCGAGTCAATATGTAAGTTATAAGGTTTAATTGGAAATCACGGTCATTCTGTGCAACCGAATGTAGTGACTAAAACGTTGAAAAACTTGAACAGTATCCAATGCCAACTTCTCGACACGTGCATAACGCATTTCAGTATTGATAATATTGTGACTTAGATAGTAAATTACGTTCTCATCACCATCATCGTCATCTTGAACCAAAACCATGGCAATCATGCAAAAAGTGGCAGCCAAATAGAGGGAGTAATCACGATGATAATTTGGAGGATGCAACAGAGGAGCATTGACCAACAACATCTAGTGCATTGAAGGAATGTTGGGTGATCTCATCCTAGAGGAACGGGACACCTTGCTTCAATAATCACGTAAATCCTTTGGACACTTCAACATAGTTAGGTATAAAATGGTGCAGGAAGTTAGCTTTCCCCTGAAGACTCTATAGCTGATGTAAGGAGGAAGGAGAAGGGATATTAAAAATAGCTTAAACTTTGAGGGGATCGAGACAAATTCCATCTTTGGAGATGATAAACCCTAAGAGTCTACCAGAGTCAATGTAGAAGACACACTTATGCGGATTGAGTTGAATGTTATATCGTCGACAGCAAAGGAAAATATAACGGAGATGATTAGGATTGTATTTACACTTAGCTAAATGAGCCGAAAGGTCATCTAGGTAAGGCTAAACAATGCTCTTGATATTGTGGAAAGCATATGAAATTTCTTGCTGAAATGTAGCCCCAGAATTTTTAAGACCAAAAGGGAGCTTTTTATAGGCAAAAGTACCCCAAGGATAGATAAAGGCGGTCTTGTGTTGATCAGCCGAAAGAATATTAATCTGGTTGTACCCAGAAAACTCGTCCATAAGGGAAAATATCTCACTCCCAACACATTCATTAATGATTTTATCAATAAAAGGAGTAGTATAATTATCCTTAGGGTAGGCATAGTTGATGTCATGGTAGTCAACACAGACTCAGATAGTACCCTATTTCTTATACATAGGAACAATATTGGAGAACCATTATATCAAGGGAATCGGATAGATAAAACCAACTCAAAGAATTTTTTCAACTTCACCTTTAATAGTGGCTGCCTTTCTAGGGTGCACAACACGAAGATGCTAACAAAAAGGCTTTGCACTAGGATAGGTAGGAATCTCATGAACCACTATACTTGGATCAATGTTGGGCATTTCTTTATAAGACCACACAAAAACTTCATGAAACTCACAAAAGAGACTAGTATAGACCTAGATCTCATTGGGAGAATAGGTCATCCAAACATGGATGTTCTCGACAAACCCCAATTTAATAGAGATGTCGATAGGCATCATTTATGTGATGTTTCCCAAGTTACCTTCCACAAAGAATTCGTGTTTTAGGATGGGTTTTTGAAGAAGAGGAGAAGGAACTTGAGAAGTGAACCTCTTGAGACAAGTAGACCTATCCCCAAGGCTAGGCATGAACAAGGAACGATGATGACTATCGTCCCAAGGAGGATCCTCAAGAGACATAGTTTCAACGATTGCCTCATTGAAGGGAAATATCTCTTTTAAGGGTGTTACACCATTTTTTGGTCATCTAACCTATTATCATTAGATGGACCCAAGTACACCATGTAAGACCAATTTTACCCTAAGTAAAATTGCTTTCACTATGTAAAATAACTTAATAAACCACATTTATTAGGTTGTTTATGGTCTAAACAGGAAACCCCAAAAGGAAATATTAAACAAACCTATATTTGTTTGATTTTCCTTATAGAATAATTAATTAAACCATAATTTAATTATTATTCCCAGTCATGTTTAACCCAAAAACAAAAGAAATTAATTAGATAAACCTTTATTTATCCTATTATTTTCTAGGAATAATTATTTAAATCTTATTTAGATAATATTCCTTGTTAAATATGACCAAATCACCCACAAATAATTAAATAAATCATTATTTATTTAATTATCCTTCAACCACTTCCTTAAAAAGATAAATAAATCATTTATTTATTTATTATTAACAAATAAAGGGATTTGACCCAAGTCAAATACTTTTTCCCTCAAACAAATATAATAAAATATTCCATAAAAGGTGGATCTAGATTTGGTTAACATTATTTTAATCATGCACCAAGATCTAGAATGACCCAATATTTTGTTATAAATAGGAGGGTTTTTCCTACCATTCTTCACCTTTTGTTGCCTATTAGATCGCTCTGGATCTATACACTTGGTCACATTTTTCCACTATTTTCTGTGTGAGCTCCCTTTGAGTTCTAGTCTTTGTGTGGGTTTTCTACACCAACAAGAGAGAGAGATTCTAGATCTGAAGTGCTGAGGACTTCCAAGAACCCATCCCATTGAGGAGAATTGGATACGCCTTCTTTTTTTCCTCCCAGATGCCCTTAATACAAAAAATTCTTTCAAAAATTGTTCTTGTCTTGTCTATTGGTATATGGAGCAAACCCTTCTTTTTACTGCTTAATGTCTTTCCATGCATAGATCTGGTTTTTTGAAGCTCTTTTCTTGATGAACTAAATGCAGATCAGAAGATATTGGCAGCCATTTTTGTTGTTAAGGCTATTATTTATGCGTAGCTAAAGTGGTCCTTTTTCGTACACTTCGACAAAGGATTCATACTAACAAATGGTGACTCCACACGGGTTTTAAATTACGACCACTGTCGTTTTTCATATTCCTGCATATCCAACTACTTCAGACCCTAGGGTTTCTTTTCAGCTTTTTATTTTTCCTATTTTTATGTTGTTTTTCTCACATAAAACCCTAAAACATTAAAATTTCTAACTTCCGTGTGTTTCTGGCCCTATTGCGCAGGCAAGCGACATCAGCCGCAACTGAGACGGCAACTTTTCCGCAAATGCGCATTTGAGACAACCGAACTAGGGGTCACTTTTGACGAAACTACGACACAGACCTCTAGGTGCACTTTTCGACCTCTTTTCTCGACATGGCAGCCAAGTGCAGGCACACGACTTTGCCAATTTTTTTTAAATTTGTTTTTATTTTTACGGGGTTTTCTGGAAAGCACGCTCGGGGTTTTCCGGCCTACGCTCTCGGCCGTTTCGACTTTGTTCTTTGATCTTTGCTCATATAAGTGGGAACATAGCCCCCTAGGGCTTCAGTACCCTCCACTTTTGGTGGAAATTTTTTTATCTGTTTCAGGTCTTTTTTTCAGAGTTTCAGCCCCGCTTTTTCCAGATCTGATACCTCCTTTTCGGACCTCTTCTAATCAACTCTTCTCCCTTTCAAATCACCTCCTGAAGATTTTTTTGGATCTACTTTTAGGGCCTCCTCCTTGCCCCTTCTACTTTTTGCTGATTTCCTCCTTTTGTCCAGCCACCTTGCCTCTGCCTCTTGGCTATGATCTGCACCTCTTTTCAGCAGCTTTTCCCTTTAGGTCCCTGTCCCTTTCGACCCTAGATCTATTGGCCTCTTTTTAATGCATTTTGACTATATTTTTTCCCTATTTTAGATTAGTTTTGAGAGACCCGCCTTTTTGGGTTGAATCGATGCACTACTAGCTGTTAATTTTCTGTTATTTCAGCATTATATACTGTTTTTGCAGCATTATTTTCAGTTACGCAGCACACTTTTTCTCTTGCTCTCAAAACGAAAAGGGTTTAAAAATTAAAATTAACGCACGCCACACACTCACCCTAAGCGAAGAAGTGGTTTACACCGCCAGGCAAAGACTTTAAAATCAATTAACACTGCACCTATCTTCCCTTGTTTCGACATTGTAAGCACTTGATTCTGCACCTCCTTGCCCTTGTGGTCGTTCTTCTTCCCCTTGTGCCGTGTTTGTGTTGTCATCATTGCACCTCCAAGGCGCCTTTCCCGGAGACTTCTTGGCCTTCACCCTCAGTTTCCGGTCGATCGACCTGCTCCGTCCCACCGTCGTCGAGCCAGTCCTCCTCCGAATTCACACTCCGACTCCTCTTCTGATTCATTGGGTTCTCCTTCTCCTCCTGGTTCTCCCCATGTCACCTTCACTATGTCTGGTCCAAGGCCTAATGCTAGCGGTGCCCCCGGCCCTAATGCCGGCACTACTACTAGCGGAACCGCCACAGGAACTACCTCGGCCATACCCTTGCTGCCGTATATTGCAGGCCTCAGCCTCCCTGATTTCAATCAGTTGATGAATGACCCTATCCGCCACGATATTGGTTGGCCTGCTATGCCAACCAAGCTCCCCTCCGACATCCCTAAGTTCGAAGGCCTTGCTGGAGAAGATCCAACCAATCATGTCCGATCTTTCCACATGTGGTGTTCCTCTAATTCCATTACCAATGACTCCATCTGTCTTCGGTTGTTCCAACGCACGCTTATCGGCGAAGCTTCTAAATGGTATGTTGACCAAGCCCCCTCTTCCCATACCACCTTTGCGACCATTGCCCAAGCCTTTTTATCTTAATTCCAGCTCCCTCTTCGATACGATACTGGTACGGAGATTTTGACCTCTTTCAAGCAAACCTCTTCGACCCGCCTTTCCGCCCATGTCCAGGAATGGTGACGAAGACGAAGCTTATGTCGAGCTCCCCCCTCGAAGATTGGATCTATATGGACTGGTTCCTTCACTCTCTCTTAGCTCCCATTGGCAAAGATGTTCCCTCCCATTTCCCTCAAATCGAAGAAGCCGCCCTCCAAATAGCCTTGAAATATGACCTGATCTATGCTCAGTCTGGTTATGTTTATACCGTCCTCCCTGACCTCCCCAGGCCGTGAGCGCTATTTCACAACAACGTGGTCCTCACGTCGATGGTATCATTGGGAGCCCTTTCCCATGCGTACACTCACCTCCTATGGGCTATGGTCTCCCTCGAGGAGGGGCGACACCTCTAGCACTCTTCCCCCTCACGGTAGCATGTATCCGGGGATACGGCATGCCTCCTCCTTTTGCCCAACCTCCTGCTTACCTCAATGTTGCCCAACCTAACCATTACCTTTATCCGCAGCCTGGTGCGCTAGCTCCTCCAGCATATGCGCTTCCATCTCCCTTGCCTCCTCCAAACCCGCAACAGCACCTATAGCCCCCTTCAGGGCAAGTATTTGCACAGCAGGGCGCGACTAATCCCCCTTCTTCTCAAAGAAGGTGGAGAGGCAATCCAAACCAATCTGCCCCTGGTACTCATGGACCCAATCCTCAAGGTGTTTACCCTAACACTGCCAACCAGCAACACG
This sequence comes from Pinus albicaulis, assembly GCA_034641835.2. Taxonomy (NCBI): domain Eukaryota; kingdom Viridiplantae; phylum Streptophyta; class Pinopsida; order Pinales; family Pinaceae; genus Pinus; species Pinus albicaulis. The sequence continues at coordinate 1,762,662,052 of CM076575.1, read as the reverse complement.
GCACTCAGCCCAAGCCGGACAGGCCGCTTCGCACAAATAAGCCTTGTTCATGTTGCAGTGTTTATGGTCATTACACCCACGATTGTCCCCTCTTACCCCAGATGCGGTAGATGTGGGAGTCTCAAGCCACATTGCACAGATAACATGCCTCCCCTCATGCTCCTCCTAATGTGGCCCCTACCCAACCAGGTGTTTTTACTGATCCTTTCCCTCAGCAAGGATTTGTGGCTACCCAACCACCTGACGGACAGGTCGCCACTCCACCTTCCATTTTTGGTTCCTCCGATTACCAGATCCTCATGATGAACTCTGATCCTTCCCCAACCGTCGATCTTCACCTGCAAACTCAGTCTTGCCAGTACCCCAAGCCTCCCGCTCAGTCTTCCCCCGAGTCCCCTTCTTTTGGTTCTACAGAGCCTCTTTTGACAACCAATGGTCCCTTACATATCCCTCAACCCAAAGTTGAGGTCCATACCAAGATTCCTAAAGGACTGTTATGTCAAAATGCTGCTTTTGGTCGAGCTGCTCATTCATATAGCATAGTAGATGATTTGGCACAATCTCCTGCTGCCATTTCCACACTGGAACTCCTCCAGTCGTGCCTTTCCCAAAAGAAGGCTCTACTATCTTCCATGGGCACTGTAGATCCTGCTGACGACCAAATGATTGTGTTCGACGCCCATCAATCAGACCATCCTCCTCTTCCTGCTTCCATCGCCTTCCAAATCCCAGTCAAAATCCGGAATGCCAACGTTTCTTAGTGTATAATTGATGAGAGGGCATCTACCTGTGTAAAGTCCGCTTTGGTTTGGAAGAAACTTGGATCTCCTGAGCTGGCCCCTTCCACGATCACCCTTCGAGCGTGGGATGGCCATGCATCCGAGCCCATTGACCTTTTTCGTAATTGTCCTATCACCCTTGCCGGTCAGACCGTTTGCGTTGACGTCGAAGTCATTGACGCCCCTCTAGACTACAACATTCTATTGGGGCGAAGCTACACCTATGCCATGTCTGCTGTCACATCCGCGGTTTTTCGCAAGATGTCTTTCCCTCACAATGGAAAGATAGTCACCATTGACCAGCTGTCTTACCATGAGCCATCGTCTCAGACCTCTCCGGAGACGGCCATCTCGTCTGTAGCCAATAAGCAAATCGTTGATTCCTTGACCAGTGTCTCCCCCGGCGTCTACAAAGATTCCTCCCTGCTTGGAACTTTTCCTGGTCTCCCCCCTCCTCATCTCTCTGATCCCAGCTTATCGAATGTTTGCATGATGCAATCATCTCAGGCTGCCCTTAAGCGACCCGCTTCAGCTATTCAGCAACCTCAGACTCAACCTCGCCCATCGCAACCCGCTCCTAGCCCTTCATCTCCGCCAGCCGGACCTCCTCCTTCTGGCCCTTCTCATACAGCTGGTGTCCCTGATCCCCTTTATCCCCCTAGATCAGTTCCCCCAAGCCTTAACCACCTCGGAGCCATCCCTCCTGGTCATTATCCCACTGGTCAGATACCATTCCTAGCTCCCCCTCCCGGAGTCTATTCGGTCCCCGTCATGGCCACCCTCTCTCTCCCTAACTTGAACCTGGGTATACTCGTCTGGTACCTGGACCCTCCAGCTGCTACCCCTCCTGGTCACCCCAAACCCTACCTTGCTTTGACACCGATTCAACCGGTCCCCCTTGCTTCCTCCATTGCTACCATGCCCCCTGCACCTCCCCAGGACCCTACCCCTGTGGTGACGACTCCAGGAAAGAAAGTCAAATCTTGCAAGGGGGCATCGAAAGACAAGGCCACCCCGACTGACCCAGCTCCTCCTCAGCCCGCAAAGCCTTGCGCCTTGTGTGATGTCGTCGGTCATGCCACCCATACTTGTCCTGAGTTGCCCCGCATTCAACCCATGGTTAAAGTCGCGTTCCCTGAGTCTACGGTCTCCGACCCTTCTCTTATGTCCTCGTCCATAACCAAGAACCCCAAAACTATTCACACTAGAAAACCCTGTGCTTTGTGCGGCGTCCATGGCCATTACTCCCACCATTTTCCTCACCTAACGCATTACCGCGCCTCTTTAGAAGTAGTCCGAGAGTATGAGGTTGAACAAAATCAATCCGCCTCTCCCATACTCACGTAGTATGCTTCGGGCCAGCCTGAGGATCTCCCCGCTCCCATCGACATTCCCCCCCTGATGTTCAGATGACAGAGTCTACTACGACCATTCTTTACCTATCCTCCTCTGTGCGACCTTTGGAGCCCAGTCCCCTTGCATCCTCCCCTGTTTTTTTGCCTGACCCCCTCTTTTCTACCGATACACGAGATCACTCCACCCGTATCTCTGTTTCCCTCTGCAGCCCGAGTCCCCACCATACCTCCTATAGCCCTCATATACCACCCTCTAGTTTGTATATGAGCCATAGCCATCCTGCTCATTGCACTCCCTCCCGCAGTTTCCGCTCAATGTCTTATGTTCACTCACGCTGCCGTCATTGTATCTCCTCCCCCCATTTGTTGTCTTGTGACACCATTCTGCAGGACCTCTCATCCCCACCCTTTATCGGTTACGCCGATGGTGCAAGTTGTTACTCCCGGAATCTAGCCTCGGCAGGTTGGGCCATTTTCACCCCCTTGCATGCCCTTGTCCTCTCCAACGGGATCTGCATTGGTACTGCCACCAACAATCAGGCTGAATATGATGCAGTATGTGGTCTCTTAGCCGATGCCCTCTTTCATCGCATCCTCCATCTGCATGTTCGTTTGGATTCCCTACTTCTTGTCATGCAACTAAATGGTGTTTATCATGTGCATAACCCTATGTTGTTTAGACGATATTTACGAGTGAAACTCTTGATATGTGAATTTGAAACCATAACTTTCAACCATGTACCTCGAGAACAAAATCACTATGTAGATAGTATTGCAAACCATGTTCTAGATTGGCATTTATCACACACATTTCATACAATACAATAACATTCATAATCATTAAAAATGATGCATATCCATAATATGTGTCGCAAAAAATGTGTTTAGAGTCCATCTACTCTGATACATATGACATGCCCATAGCATGTTACAAAAACTCAAAACTGGGGGCACCACCTGCCCCTACATACACACTAGGGGGCACCACATGCCCCACACCTACTCACTATCTGGCGGATCCCGAGCCAATGGCTCTACCCCTGCAGCCCGTAGATCATGTATGCCTTGACCAGCCATCGCCATGCACCGCATGACACCTCGCCATTCCGAGGGAAGACCAATGCATGCCTCCACGTACTGGTCATCTAAGTCTTGCCACCCGCGCTCGGAAACTCCGGTCAGCAATGTCTCGCATCTACGGCGGATGTCCTCCAGAAGGGCGGCTGCATCCTCATTGCGCGCTGCTCTCGACCCACTCGACCCTGCAGCTCCAGAGGCTGCCGGGCGTCCCATATATCCGGCTGGTTTTACCGGAGCTATATTTGCATACCAAAAGTACATGAATCAGTACCATATCTACTATTCAATAACTTTATCATGCCCATATAAGAATAGTTACTTATCACTTACCATCGGGCCCCCATACTCGACCAGGCATAAGTGGTAGGTTCGGATCCCCACAATAACTCATCCCACTATAGGGATAGTCGTCTATGTATAACGGCATCTGATCCCAATGGGCAAAGAAATCTGATCGAAACACTCGCCCGGCCACCCCTCCTCCTCCTCTGCATAGTAGCCTCCCCCACTGGCGCTTCCTGGGCTCTCTCGGGCCCCCATCTAGGAGCTGTATACGAGGCCGCAAGGTCGAGATCTTCTCAAAGAAGAAGGCGCACAATAAAGTCGCATACGAACAATCGTGGTTCACTTGCCGCTTGCAGAGTGACAACTGTCACTTTAGCGACACCAGCATCATTTGGGCCCACCCATAGTAGGTCCCACTCAACACACTCTCCACAATCATCATCTGCCCCCAGTGATGTGATGGAGCGCCTGGTTGCCCAGGATACGTAGCACTGCTGCGGCCACTGCACGGGTCTCTATTCTCTCTAGGTCCCCAATCGGTATCCGAGTCCCCTTGACTTGGAGACCCGGTCGACAATTTCGCTCCACAAACTCCATGATATGCCACCCCCGTGGTAATACTGGCTGCGTGTTTCCCACCATCCCCAGTGGCGGAGGACCCATCAGGAAATACACATCCTGGATTGTCAATTCGATCCTATGCCCCTGCACTACAAAGACCTCATGATCTAGATCCCAGTAACTGATAATCCGGGCCAAAAAAGGCTCTCCCACTCTCATCAAAGGGTTCTCCAAAAACTTTAGAACCCCAAACCTGGCCAACACATGACGGACGCCCTGATCTGCCTAGATCTCTGCCCGTAATGTACCCAGGTCTTTCTCTCTCCAGTTAACCTGTATATCTGCCATATCTGCACAAAAACATCATTTTTTGTCAGCATACAGATCGGGCATACCATAACCAAACACAAAAACCCAACTCTCAGCCATAAAACAACACTAAAACCCCCTCATCTCCCAGGTCGCAGTTTTCTGCCCAATTCTGGGACAGGTCACAGTTTTTGCCCTGAAACCTGCTTCCAAGGTCGCACTTTTTGGCCCAAAAAGTGCGACCCAGCTGTAGAGATGAAGGAGGGTCTGTTACTGAGATTTTGGGGCCCTAAACTGAACTTTTAATCCATCAAAATGAAAGAGAACCCTTGTTTCTTCTTTCGCCTGCTGCGCCCATACCGTAGCCCCGTTTGACAAACCGTCTGCACCGTTGGAAAGATCTCACCGAGCCCTAAAATGGTATCTGTTAGTTTTTGGTGATTCGATACTTCACCAAGACACATTTTTTCCAAGAAGGGTCACTTCCCCTCTCCTTAAAATTGCATTTCTTCACTTACGACACTTGTACTTGGGGCACCATTTTGCCTCCTTACTTGTCTTTGTTCGTGTCAATTTTCGTCATGAGTTACCATCTTGTACTCATGTTTTCCCCCATTGGGCCTTTACCGTGTGGCAGCACCATCGAGTCTCCCTTTTTTAGATCATCCAAGTTGAGTCATCATTGCATTCATGGAGCCTATCCCGAGTCCCTTTGAACCCCGTTATAGCCCTCCATCCTTCATTGCTTGGTATCTCTCTTGTGTCGCACATTATGGCTTTCAGCCCCACTGTCCCCTATCCTTTCGATATTGTGCCAGTCGCTGCCATGTCATTCATGCCCTTTATGCTCTAACAAGGGAAGTCGTCCATTCGCCACTCCATCCTTCCCATTTCCATCATCATCATTAGTGTCAGTCTGTCCGTCGCTCTATTGTTCTTCTCTCGTGCCTTAGTTGAGGATCTCTCATTGCCTCACCTACGGCGGACCTCCTTCTGTCGACATCAGCACATTTATTCCAGAAGCAAGGTCTAGAGGGCGGTGTACCTTGGTTCCAACTTCCACTCTTGTTCGGTGCCTCGGATCAGGCAGGGGGATCTCTCACTTCCCTTTGACTTGATTACTTCTCCAGCTCCTTTCAGCATGATCGAGATGAGTATACTGGACAGTCCAGTGACCCAGCAGCAGCTCTTGATGATTCCCGGGCGTGTGTGAGATGTCTCGGCCCTCATGAGGGGGTGGCCCTGCAGGTAGCCCCCCACATGCCCGGATGACCTCTTCATTGCAGCCTTTGATGCCGCTCCAGATTTTGATGATGTTGGCCTTAGCCACTTGCAGCACCTCTATGATTTGCATGTATCAGTCAGATTTTGTGAGCCATTCCCCATTTACAGGGGGCATTTGGGTTGTATTTATCTCATGTACTCAGATATTATTGTACTAGTCCTGGCTGTTATCCCAGGCACAGCATGTATGTGAGACTCTTCATTGTATTTTTATCTGGCCCTTGATTATGCCAGCTGTACTCTACGGTTCGGTCCCTTGTTTATTGGACACACTATTCTTTTGTACTTTGTCACGGCGGGCATAGGTATGCCTCCCCCGCCGCCTTCAGCACAGGTACCCTCTCATAAAAAGAGACTTGTTGCACCTGCGAGTCTCGTCTCCTTAGGGTCTAGTTCTTCAGCACACTATCTACCTTGCATTTCTCTCTCTGACTTCCCTTTTGTTGTCTAGTGATTGAGTTCTTACAACGTACTTCGGTCATACGATTTTCTCCTGACACTCGCACGCTGGGGGGTAATCTGTTACACCATTTTTTGGTCATCTAACCTATTATCATTAGATGGACCCAAGTACACCATGTAAGACCAATTTTACCCTAAGTAAAATTGCTTTCACTATGTAAAATAACTTAATAAACCACATTTATTGGGTTGTTTATGGTCTAAACAGGAAACCCCAAAAGGAAATATTAAACAAACCTATTTTGTTTAATTTTCCTCATGGAATAATTAATTAAACCATAATTTAATTATTATTCCTAGTCATATTTAACCCAAAAACAAAGAAATTAATTAGATAAACCTTTATTTATCTTATTATTTTCTAGGAATAATTATTTAAATCTTATTTAGATAATATTCCTTGTTAAATATGACCAAATCACCTACAAATAATTAAATAAATCATTATTTATTTAATTATCCTTCAACCACTTCCTTAAAAAGATAAATAAATCATTTATTTATTTATTATTAACAAATAAAGGGATTTGACCCAAGTCAAATACTTTTCCCTCCAACAAATATAATAAAATATTCCATAAAAGGTGGATCTAGATTTGGTTAACATTATTTTAATCATGCACCAGGATCTAGAATGACCCAATATTTTGTTATAAATAGCAGGGTTTTTCCTACCATTCTTCACCTTTTGTTGCCTATTAGATCACTCTGGATCTATACACTTGGTCACATTTTTCCACTATTTGCTGTGTGAGCTCCCTTTGAGTTCTAGTCTTTGTGTGGGTTTTCTACACCAACAAGAGAGAGAGATTCTATATCTGAAGTGCTGAGGACTTCCAAGAACCCATCCCATTGAGGAGAATTGGATACGCCTTCTTGTTTTCATCCCAGGTGCCCTTAATACAAAAAATTCTTTCAAAAATTGTTCTTGTCTTGTCTATTGGTATATGGAGCAAACCCTTCTTTTTACTGCTTAATGTCTTTCCATGCATAGATCTGGTTTTTTGTAGCTCTTTGCTTGATCAACTAACTGCAGATCTGAATATATTGGTAGCCACTTTTGTTGTTAGGGATATTAGTTATGCGTAGCTAAAGTGGTCCTTTTCGTACACTTCGACAAAGGATTCATACTAACAAAGGGATTGGGCGAATCGGAATCATCGAGCCAAGGGGATTGAGAATAAGTGTCAAGAGACATGCTCAAAGGAGCATAATTAGAAGGTGGAGGTTCTGAAGCCGAAATAAGTTCACAATAATCAATCTCGATCGGACTCAAAGACATTGAATCACCAAATGAATCAATATTCTTGGGTGAAGGGATGATCCACAAATCAGAAGACCTGGAGATCATGTTAACCTAAAGAGTATTGGGTGGAGGAAGAGGAAAAATACCCACGAGGGCAGGATCTTTGAATAGACCTCGACCTATGCTCTCATAAGGCATAGGAATTTGATCTACGTATGGAATGTTCCTCTTGGAAGATGAAGAAGTGAAGAAAGACAACTGATCGACAGTGATGATGTTTCCTTCATGTGGAAATCGTAAAACACGAAAGAGAGTGGACAGAACACACATCATGGCATGAGTCCAACTGCAATCGAGGAGAATATTGTAATTGAGCTTGGAATCAACTACTTCAACCTCGACGTTAACTATTTTCCCTTCTAAAGTAATCGGTAAACTAGCAAGAACACCAAGAGGTTTAGATTCCCTTCCATCAAACACTTCTAGAGCATTTGGATATGAATTGAGAGCTAGAGAAAGAATGGTTTTCTAGTGGGAAGATGACATGATGCATGTAGACTCACCCTCGTCCATGACTGCTCAATGGATATTCATTCCATTAATCCCAATTTGGATAATCAGTGAAATATGGTGAGGGAGACGCGAGACGAAATTTTCCAAATTGAAAATGATAAGGCTCAAATCAGTGGGATCAACCCCACTGATGGAAGATAACAGAGCCTTCCGTTGAGATAGACAAATCTAAAGTAATTCTAATGCAGACATAGAAAATCGTGCCTAAGTAAAATCCTCAACAATACTGTAATGCTGAGCAACACGGGTGTTTAGGATTGTAAGAAGACATACGGAGTACACCTTTCGAAGGTGGTCGTACAATGGGCTCAATATTGGGCCTTTCAATCTGAAGAGGGGTAGAAGCAAGCAGGGGAGGATGATCATCAACTATCTCCTTCCCTGCTGCGTGACGCGATTCTGTATAGTCTTTCGATCGGGTAGCAATAGAGATGGATGCAGGGCCATTCATCATGAAAACCTGAGAACCAAATGGGGCATAGGACAGAGGTTTCTCTACCAAGTGGGTCTGCTATGACAGAAATGGTTCTTTGAGAACAACCAGAGTGCCTTGGGTGCCTTTGAGCAATCGACTCACTTCAGCCCATCAGGGACAATCCTTGGTGTAGTGCTCTTAATCACAAATCAAACAAGGGTACTTCGGTTTACATTGTGAACCATCATCAACACGAGATTTCTAAGAATCTTGTTTTGGGGTATCGGCTTTGGCCTTACCTTTACCCTTCTTTTTACCCTTGGAATTTTTATCTGCCGGATTGGCCTAGATGACATTCACTTCCACGATTTTACCAGAATGCGGGATGGACTGAGAAGCAGTATCATTGGAAGGAGTATATTTTTGCTTCCCAGGATTCGGAGGAGAAGACATCCAAGAAGTTTAAGACATGGAACCGATGATACCATCGACGGATGGTGTCACTAGTTCTTTGGAAGTTCCAGGTTGAGGGGCATTAGGCAAGAGTTCGTACAATGTGTCAGACTTAGATTACATGAGATCAAGGTAGGCACGAGCAATGGATTTTTCCTCAGTAACGCATGCCCCCATAGCAATGTTCTTGGTAATCTAAGCAACGAAGGAGGTAGTGAACCAATCTATTAGAAGCTGATCAGGAATCTCAAATTTGATCAAGCGACGACAACGCCTCCATTCATGGATATGATCTGAGATATGAGTAGCTTGATAATGCTTCAAGGATGTGAGGAGGTGTATCCCAATTTCATACCGGACTGGTAAGTGAAAGTGCATGAGAAACACCATGGCTAAAGAGTTGAAATCTTGGAAGACACCACGAGATAATTGGATGTACCACTTGGCAGTGGCACCAATGAGAGTCCATTGGAAAAGATGGAGTCGAATAGAATTATCAACCCAAAAGTTATAGGAACACCAAAGATGGTATGTCATAACATGCGCTTGGGGGTCTTCTCCGGACTTTCCCTCAAACTTGGGACAATTGCCATGAATTTTAGTTGCAACTGGAGGTCAATACGAGTTATGAAGGATAGGATCATTCGTCAACTTTGACACATCAGGAAATTCCAATGTAGCAAGGAAAGGTAATTGAGTATTGAAAGGCATTATAGGTCATTGATAAAAACCAACATTTGAATTCTACCCAAGTTGAGAGAAATTCTACCCCCATATTTTTTGTCTCGGAGGATTATGTCCATAGGGGTTATAAGCCTGAACTGGAAGATTTTCACCTATAACCTTCTTTAAGCATGAAACATGGAAAACTGGATGTACTCGCGAAGAAGCAGGAAGCTCCAATTTGTATGCCATAGTACCAAGCTTTTGCAACACCTTGTAAGGACCATAGTACTTTGGCGATAATTTATTATCCTTCTTAGCTTGCTTGAGGGACATTTGTTTATATGGTTGTAGCCGTAAAAATACCCAATCTCCTATATCAAAACTTCTCTCGCTGCGATGTTGATCTGCCTGTTGTTTCATTCGATTTTGTGCCAAATTCGGGTTATCCTTTAAGAGCTGGAGAACTTCTTGCTGATGCTCGACGTGATCTTCCACTGCTTGAACCTTCGAATTTTCCCTTAAAGATGATGTGATCGATGGTGGATGATATCCATAAAGTGCCATAAATGGGGTCATTTTTGCTGCAGTATGGAAGGAAGTGTTATACCACCATTCAGCGAGAGGTAACCACTTGACCCATTGTGTTTGTTTATCAGATACAAAACAACGAAGATATCCTTCCAAAAATTTATTTACTATCTCTGTTTGACCATCAGATTGAGGATGATAAGATGAGCTATGAGCTAATTGATTACCCAAACAAGAAAATAACTCCGTCCAAAAATTTCCCGTAAAAATGGGATCTCTGTCGCTCACAATAACCCTTGGGCTTCCATGTAGCTTTTGAATTTTGTCCACAAATGTAGTAGCAATTGTACTTGCTTTAAATGGATGAGATAATGCACAAAAGTGTGCATACTTGGTAAGTCTATCAACTACCACCATGATGACATTCTTTCATTCGGACTTAGGTAAACCTGTGATAAAATCCATTGAAATCTCCTCCCAACGTTGACTTGGAATGGATAAAGGTTGTAGAAGTCCCGGGGTCTTAATTGTCTCCACTTTATTCTGCTGGCAAACCAAACATTCCGCCACAAACTTTTGAATATCGGATTTAAGGCCATCCCAAAAAAATTCTTTCTTCACCCTGTGGTAAGTTTTTAAAAATCCTGAGTGTCCTCCTAAAGGAGAAGTGTGCAATTCAAGAAGAATCTTTTGTTTTAGTTGGGAATTCTTACAAAGATATAAGCGATCTTTGTACCATAAGGAATCATTTTTCCAACTAAATGTATCGGATGTACTAGGATCTTGCTGCAACTTTTGAATGAGTGTCCATACATCTTTGTCCTTCTTCCATTCATCTCTTGCTTCAGTTATCCAATCTGGTTGGATAATAGAAATGTCACAAAGCAATGCTTCCACCTCTTCATTCTTTCTTGAGAGTGCATCTGCAACAACATTAAGCTTTCCCTTTTTGTAGATTATTTCAAAGTCATAACCCAACATCTTTGTGACCCATTTTTGCTGCTCTTCTGAAGATATTCTTTGTTCCAAAAAGTGTTTAAGACTATCTTGATCAGTTTTTACCTTGAAGTGTCTTCCCATTAGGTAAGTTCTCCATTTCTTTAGTGCATGCAGTATTGCTAACATTTCCTTCTCATAAATAGGTTTCTGTAAATACTTTCCTTTGATTGGACGACTTCCAAAAGCAATGGGTCTTCCTTCCTGCATTAAAACTGCACCAATTCCATTTCCTGAGGCATCACATTCCACAATAAAGGTTTTTGTGAAGTCTGGTGTAGCTAAGGCCGGTGCTAGGCACATTGCCTCTTTAAGACGTTCAAAGGCCTTAGTTGCTTCAGGAGTCCATGAAAATGCATCTTTCTTCAATAATGTCGTTAGAGGTGCTGCTATTCTCCCATAATTCTTAACAAACTTGCGATAATACCCTGTTAACCCGAGAAATCCTCGCAACTGCTTTATGGTAGTGGGGACTTTCCATTCCTTAATGGCTTTAATTTTGTTAGGGTCTACTTTAACACCCTCGTGAGATATAATATGACCCAGATATTCCACCTCTTGTACTCCAAAGAAACATTTGGATGTTTTTGCATATAATTGTTTCTCCTGCAATAGTTTGAGCACCCTATCAACATGTTAAACATGATCCTTCCAAGACCTGCTGTAGATTAGTATATCATCAAAAAATACTAGCACAAATTTTCTAAGGAAGGGTTTGAAAATGGAATTCATCAACCCTTGAAATGTAGAAGGTGCATTGGTAAGGCCAAAGGCATGACCAAAAATTCATAATGACCCTCATGAGTTCGAAATGCTGTTTTTGGAATATCTTCAGTCTTCATTCTAATTTGATGATATCCTGAACGAATATCCAACTTGGTAAAATAAATTGCTCCATGTAATTCATCCAGTAATTCATCAATCACAGGAATGGGAAATTTGTCTTTAATGGTGAGCTTATTGAGCTCCCTATAATCTGGACACATTCGCCATGATCCATCCTTCTTGTGTACCAATACTACAGGAGCAGAGAAAGAACTTTGACTAGGTTGAATTATACCCGCCTCTAACATTTCTGCAATCATACATTCAATTTTGCTCTTTTGGAAGTAAGGATATCTATAAGGCCTGATGTTTGGAGGAACACTTCCTGGAATCAAATGAATAGAATGATCATGATCACGAATGGGTGGGAGTCCTTTGGGAGTTTCAAACACCTTGGAATGATTGTCCAAGACTTGTTGGAGATCTGCAGAAATAGATGATTTTGATGTTGGAACTTCTAGTGAGCATAATTGTGAAATTACGCCTCGTTGTTCTTTCTTTAGAAGGTTTGTCATGCCATTAGAGCTTATTATCCTTCCCGGCTTCCCTTCAATACCCCGTAATTCGAATTCCTTTCCTTCTGAAAAAAATTTCAAGAAAAGTTCTTGAAAATTAAAAGCTACCGTCCCCAAAGATTGTAACCATTGTACTCCTAGTACAACATCAGCACCTCCCATGGGAATGGAAAGCATTGGACTTGTCAACACATATTCCCCCATGGTTAGCTTGATATTATGGCATTTTCCCGAGCAATTTATAGTTCCTCCATTTGCAACCATCACTTGACATTCTGGTGCTGGGTATAGGAAACAATTTAATTCCTTGGCTACCTTACAATGAATAAAATTATGGGTGCTACTGAATCAATCAACACTATTACCTTTTTCTTCTTGATATGTCCTTCTATCTTGAGAGTTTGAGGAGTGGTAATTCCTGCCAGTGCATTACACGATATGGTCGGATTCATTTCTTCCTCTTCTAGGGCTGGTTCTTGGTGTATATCCTCTTCTTGTTCATTTTCTTCTTCCTCTTCACAATCTATGTAAAATAATTTCTTCTCAGCACACTTATGACCTTTAGTGTATTTTCTATCACAACTGTAGCAAAGCCCTTTTCCTCTTTTTTCTTCCAATTGTTGTGGTGTCGACCTTGTAGGTTGTGGAAATCTAGACGTAGCAACACTTCCTTCTTTATAGAATTGAGTGGTAGGCTTCCTTGTCGCCATAATTTTACATTCAACTTTTCTTGCCAACCTGAATGCCTTCTCCAATGAATCAGGTTCCAAAACGCGAACTTCATGTTGGATGTTATCCTTTAAAGTGTCTATGAAGAGATCAATCCTGTGTTCCTCTAGAATATCAGTTACTCTTATATTCAATTTTTGGAAGTCCTCAATGTGCTGCCCCACTAAACCCTTTTGTTTGAGATTTATCAATTGGCTAAAGAAGGTGTTGCTCTTTGTATCCTCATAATGTGCTATCATTTCCTCCGTAAAAATTGACCAAGTGACAATTTTTTTACGAGAACAAAGTCATCGATACCATACAAATGTATTTTGTTCTGAATGTAAAGTTGCAATGCGTACCTTTTGTGTGTTTTTCACGTTATGGAGATCAAAATATTGCTCCATCTGTAGTATCCATGTTACAGGATCCTTTCCATCAAGCTTCCTCATATCCATTTTTGGAATATGGTGGTTCTTCCCACCAACATTAGAGTTTATGAAATCATGATTAACATTTATTTTGTTCTCATCATGAGGTTCTTCTCCTATATTTCCGCCATTAGGAATCATTTCTGGTTTTAAGCTTGTCATCAATCCTTCCATGTATGCTTTTAGATCACTCTTCATGTTTTCCATGTTGTCTTTTATGTCATCCATCTTAGCTTCCATGCCCACTTCCATGCCATCCATCTTAGCTTCCAAACCAATCATCTTAGCTTCCACGCCTTTCTTCAAACCATCCATCTTAGTTTCCATGCCTTTCTTCAAAACTTCCATTTCATTTTTTGTTGTTCTTTGCGAGAGCGAAATTTGTTGCACTTGCTCTTGTACTTTTGATATGTCATGTTTCCATTCTTCGTCTTCATGAGTCATACTAGAGCCTTCTAAAGGCTTAATGGGTGTTGAATTATTTTTAGGGGCCATTTTAGAATCCAATACTGATATCTATTCTACAATATGCCCTTGGAATCAATTCAACTTGATTATTCAAACAAGACTTATGCAATTTGGAAAAAAATACACACCTTTTACTTGCTTTTGAGGAGCTCAATATTGAAATTGAATTATCTCTGTAGTTGGGGATCTTCAATATCTGAAATTCATCCCTGTATTAGCCCTCTAAATTCTGTTTTGAATGCCATAGGTATGACCTAATTCTGATTCTCCAAGACAAAGTTGTGTCCAATATCCCACAATGACTTAATTCTGGACTAGTTCCATAGAGCGAACTTATAGGACTTGCCACGTGTCATTTTTCGTCCTTTGTCTCTGAAATTGATAGCCAAGAAACTAAAGTCCGTGTAATTTCAACCACTTTTTACGGCACTCCAATCCAATGCCCAGAGAGAGATTTATTGAACGTTTCCCACGCTCACCTCTTTGAGATGAAATTCAGGAGCCTGAAAAAGAACTACCTTCCACAGATCATATCTCCAAAAATGTTGTGAACCTAGCTCTGAAATTTTTTGAAGAATTTCCTCAGGATTTTAGCTTCGCACCATATGAATTTCATATTCTGAACCTTCGTAGAAAAAACATTATAGCGAAAATTCCACGATGACCTGTTTAGGAGCTTGAAAAAAGACCTAACTTCCACAGATGATATCTCCGCAAATATTATGAACCAAGCTCTGAAATTTTTAGAAACTATTCCTCAGGATTTCGGCTTCGCACCCTAAAAATTTCAGCTTCTGAAACTTCGTAGAAAAAAAGTTATAGCGAAAATTCCACGATGACCTGTTTGGAGCAAATAAACCCTAGAATCCAAACCTCTCATACCAAATGTTAGGGCAACTGCCTCCAAAAAGAGAAGAAAAGAGATATCAACGCCTTATAAATGAGCCACTTCGAGGGGGAAACCTCCAATACATTACATAAATGAACAATTCTTGGATGATACAATTTACAAAACCTCCTTTCTATATATAGGAGTCCATGGGGCCATAATGTAATCCTAGTGGGCCACAATGTAATCCTAGTCGACCTAACAATAATTATTTAAGGGCACAATAATAACAAAATGGGGGTTACAAGGGTAAAATAATAACAATAAGGGGGTTACACTAACAACAATAAGGGACTATACTAGTAATATAGGGACCTAACATTCTACCAGTATGTGGGTTGAGGACTAGGATATTGATTCTGAGCATACCATTGAGGTCCTTGCTAAGCAACATACATATTTTGTTTTCGAAATGAAATCAGTGCCTTGAGGTGCATTATACAACACTTGATTTTGACCTGGTGGAAGATACGTAGTGCCTTGAGGAGCATTGTATGCCATATAGGATTGACCTTGAGGGATATAAGTAATGCCTTGGGGCACAATATATATGACCTGATATTGACCTTGAGGAAGATAAGTGGCACCTTGAGGCTAAACGGGTTGCCCCTGGGGTGCAGGTTGACCCAGATACTAAGGTTGTCTAGGCTTTCCCTACAGAGCAGGTTGACCTGGATACTGAGGGCCACCAGGTTTCCCTTGTGGAAAAGGTTGGCCTGATGGTTAGGGATGGGCCAGGTTTCCCCTAAAGACTGGGCTGACCCAGAGCATGACCATATGATTGTCCTTGTTGTATAAAATTTTGGCCTTGCTAAATGTAAGGCAGGTGCTGCTGCACAAATGGTTGTCCCTATTGCATATAGATTTGCCCCCCAAGGACATAAGATGCACCCTATTGAACATGATATGGACCAACAAAACCGAATGATTGTCCTTGTTGGGCTAAAGTTTGTCCCTGAAAGGGCTGTCATTGCAGACCGTAAGGTTGTCCCTATGAACCGGAGGGTTGTCCCTGCTGGATCGAAGGTTTTCCCTGTAAGGGTTGTCCTTGTGAACGAGAGGGTTGTCCCTGTTGGTAAGTGAACTAACTGGGATCAATCGGAGGCAAATAGACAGGATTATTGTACATGTCATAATGATGTGGAGGATTACCAAAAGTTGCTAATTGTTGAGAACCCTAAGGGGTATAATTCTACTACTAAGGACCCTAAGAGGTAGAATAAAGTTTTTGAATGGCCAACAGAGACTCATCGAATGTATAACCACTAGGAATAGAAGTAGAAACCATAGGTGCACTGCAAACAGGTGGGATTTCTACAGTGTGAGATTGTGATCCACTCACAACAGGCCTAATAGGTATCGTGGGATTGATACAGATAGACCTATGAACAAAAAAAGGCCCAGATAATTAGGGGAATTTTGAGGTCTAAAATGGGCCTCCTAAGGAAACTATAAAATAATAGTGGAAATAATAAAATAAGATTTGATTACATCATCAAATTTTGGAGGAAAAAAGAAAAAACTACTTTTTCAACGTATATTTTCAACTTATCTCCCAAATTTTTTACTCAAATTTTGAGCAGTATTACTTGTTGGATGCAAAATTTAATTAATCATCCAAGGAGTACCCATGTTGCATACTTTCGATGGGTCCTACTACATGAAAAATGGGAAATAAATGAAAAATGTGAATGCAATCACGTTTTTTTTATGTATTTCTCATTTTTCGTGTAGCAGGGTCCATCGAAAGTATGCAACATGGGTACTCCTTGGATGAGGAATTAAATTTTGCATCCAACGAGTACTCTCACTCAAAATTTGAGTAATAAATTGGGATATATGTTGAAAATACGAGTTGAAAAAGTAGTTTTATTATTTTATTATTTTTTAATTTTTGTACCCTTTTACTTAAAAAATGGTGAATCATCCCCCATGGTTGACATCATCATCTTGAATCCTATTGGTTCTTATAAAGTTTATTTTTGTTGTACATTTTTCTTAGGAGTCCCATTTTAGACCTCAAATTCCCCTAATGGATGACGGAGTCATACTAACAACAGGTGTAGATGAAGCCACACAGATAGTGGGTTGGACAGGAATAGAGGTTACAATCATCGATGTAATAGGAGTCGAGGGTGATGCCCTCGATATCGATACAACTGAGATCGTGGATGGAGTTGACGTATCATACCATATTGGATTTTGATACAACGATGCAACACCAGAAATAATCTAACCCAAATTTCGATAACCACATGGGAGAGACACCGGTTGTGAGGAAGATTGACTTGACACATAAGGAAATTTCTCCGGAGGGAGATGATGATCTTCTATAGAAACATAAATTTCTTCACTACTAATGGGACTCGAAGAATCCATGTCAGATGAAACCACTTGATCGTTGAAAAGGTGACGAGCGGTAGCAAGTAAAGTAGTAGCTAACAAATATGGTTCCGAAGTAAGAGGAGGGAATTATTCCTCATTCCAAAAACCAGACCAAGCATTCTGAGGTTGCTAATTTATAACAAATTTCTCTTCAAGAGGAGATCGCGTAGCGAGAGCTAAGATACTCAGAAGGATATACTGCCATAAATCGACAGACCTAGTGGGTTGAGATGCTTCCGAAGAAACTTTAGGAGAAGGATCACCACTAGGAGGTAATGAAGAGGATGACGAAACTAGTGGTTCTGCCACCATGACTGTGTTTCAAAATAGAAAAGAAATGAGATAGCCTATTTGAGGCTTCAAGATCAAACACTAAGGAAATTCTAAAAAAAATCCAAGAAAATATCTTTAACAGGCATGTAATCGTAGGCGATTGAGGTCATGACATTGAAACGAAACCCTGTTGTTTCATGTTTTAAGAGTCGATAAATAGGAAAAAGATGACTCTAGTAACTTTCAAATTGAACGAACGTGAAAGGACAAGTGTTCGATGATATTTTCATTTTTAAAGAGTCATGAAAATACCAAAATGACTACGTAGGTAATCTAAGAAAGAGGGTGTACGAAGTTTCCGTGAACTGCAATATACACCTTGGTGATCAAATGAAAAAGAAATGACCAAGGACTTGACGTAGGTGTAGGAAGTCTCCCTGAATGTTGTGTTCAGTGTATCAAGTTTACAGGGAGACAGACTCGGCTTCCTATGGATAAAGGATTGCAACCTATGAGGGTCTCCCCTTATATACGCGACAGTATGGGGAGCACAAGTTCATGCTAGCGCTGTCTAATTCCAGGTGGTGAACGACAATTACTAGGTTTAACGATGCCAGAACACATCACTAGCCTAGACCTCTAAAATATGTGCATTAGGTTTCAATGCTTCCTTAGGTTGATTGAATTCATTTTAAAGTTGATCTTGAATTAATGTTGTGATTTCAAGGCCTTACCAAATTTGATCTCTAATTCCTAATGCAAACTATATGCAAAAGGAAATCATTTCCATTCAATGAATGCTAGCTAAGAGAAGGATAGGAATCTATGATAAAGTAGCAATCAATTGAATCACAAGAAGAATTTCACTAATGCATCTAATGCAACCAAAGAAGAAAACAAAAAAATATTTCCTAGTTCGCTAATAGCTACTAATGCAAAAGAACATTTTCATTTTCAATTTAAGCGAAAGAATACAAATTTTGTATTTTTAGAAGAATTAGAAAAACAATGCACTTTTACACTAAAAATAAAAACGAACACTAGTTTTGAGCACTTCAAATGCAACGATCTAAAACAAAGAGACCAATGAAATAAAAACATAAAACACACTCAAAACAAGGATGTACTCTTTCAAGCAAACAAAGGGCTTTCGAAACGATTCAATGAGAAATGTAATCTATGCTCAAAGTGACGAATGGAGAGCTAAACGAAAACAAGGGTGATCATTCAACAAACCAAAGACACAAAGAACCAAAAGAGAGGCTAAAATAATCAGTCAACAAATTGAAACGACAAAAATCGATGTAACTCGAACTCAATTTAGAAGGCTCAATGAGGATAGGGCTGAAAAAATGACACAAGGCAACTAGAAACCCTAGGGCAACAAACTCCACTAATAAGATGATGGACAAAACAGCTGAGAAGACCAAGACTACATAGTCAAAACAATCTCAGTATACTAATTGCAAGGTAAAATTCCAATCCAGAGACAAGAAACACTAACAAAACTAAAAAAAGAGGTCAAAATTAAATCCTACAGGATTAGGCGCGACTGTTTAGTTGTAATCCACACTAAACAGGGGTTGGAACACTTGTGTCAAAAGAAACATGTGCCAATCAACGCGATTGTTAAAAGAAAATCAGTGTCGAGCTAGAAAACCATGGGAAAAAATAAAATCCACTGAGCAGAGGTCAGACTTGACACTCTGAAACTGAACAGAATGGTTGACAATAGTCAGACAGGTCAAACAAAGAAGAAAAATGATGAAAAGACCAAAGTTGACTCAACAAGAAAAACACTAGACAAACAATGAGAGATGACAAACACACACTAATCCCCTATATGGTCACCAACTTGTTGTGCAGGTAAATCCCCTCTACGGGTAGAGGCGATCCCTCTAGTGCTAGGGTGCATCTAGTAGCAAGAGGACATGCTAATGCGTCAATTCCTAGTTTATGAATGAAACTGAGTCGGGATAGATGTCCTACCTTTGTTCCAACACAGTTTTTGTAGCTGTGGAGATAGTCTCCTAATCTTTTTCATTACACGTTACGGTCCTTCAGTGGTGGTACTTAGGTGCCTCCATAAGGATCAGAGAACAATAAAAGCATACGAAAGAATACTTGCATTCATAACTATTTAATTGGTCAAGGATAACTAAACGTATTACATAATATTAAACATATCAAATGCAAAACAGGAACCAAAACATCATTCATGTATTAATAAGAAGAGAGAAAGAATTTACAACCAAAAGAGTCTTGACGTTGCAGCCTCCTTCAGCGGGTCCAGTCAAAACACGTCTCAAGCATTCGTCGGGGAATTGGACTTGGCAAGGCAATAAGCCTAGACTCTCTCTCGACAATGGGTCTCTCTCTACTCTATATGACACCAACTATATCAGATTGTTCAACTATTTAGCCATTTCATCTAGCTACAACTATGTGAGAGAGATGTATTTATAGGAGAGGAGGAGGAGGTTGGGATCCCTCATATGATGGAAGGGAGGCCTTATCCTTTGGGATGTTTCTCAAATGTAGGAAACAAGAAGCCAAAGGAAGGTGTTCGATGTTATTTAGTCAAACAACCCATGTTGAATCCTCCCATGGAGTGATTAGGAATGGAAAATTCGCTTCTATTTAAAAAAAAATTCCAAAAATAGCTCGGCGCGAGCAGTCCTCTAAGACAGAGCGCCAATGTGCGTGAGGCCCAATGCTAATTTCTCTATGGGTGTGAGGCCATAACTGCCTGCCAGCGTCAACCAAAAAATCATATGTTTTTTATAGTCTTCTCCAGAAATAGTCAACAGAGGAAATGTTTTTCTCATGGCAAGGGATGCAATGACACTTTTTGCAAGGCATGACACTACATAGAAGTCATGGAAATGGTCCTCCAATGTTTGGGATGGGGATTGCAAGGACAGTGAAAAAATGTTGTGTAACACAACCCCATCCACTCCACTTCTAAACTCATCTAAAAAATCACCCACTCCACTGCATAGTCCATCTCCACCACCACCTCCACCTCCCCTAGGCATAGATATGGTCACATAGATGATGCTACCTAATTTCATATATTGAAAATGAAGATATTGAGCACTTTTGGTTTGTGAATGAGGTTGTATGGAAGGCTCAATAGGTTAATAATGATAATATTAAGAAAGCACAGTTATTCATTTCTTTCCAAGATTACGCATTAGATTGATATATCATATATGTTCAAGAAAAACATAATGCCACCTTGGACCAAATAAAATATCCCCTAAAAGAGCAGTTCAAGAAGCCTAAGTCATACACGTAGTTGGTTAAAAAAATGAAAGAGATTCATCAAGAGGTTAATGAATCTTTGTGGGAGCCAGATCAGAGGCTGAAGAACACTATCAGAGATGGTGGATTTGTCATCGATGATACTCAACATAAGGAATGGTTTATTGCTATGAAACTCCCACATTTTCACCAATCCTTGGGTCAGCAGAAGATTTCCACATCTACCCCAACACCTATTGCACTGGAAACTCAACAGATTAAGAATCAGTTGGAAGCCATTCATTTAGATATTAAGAGCCTGCGCAAGGACAAGGGAAAGGAGGTTTGTGCATATGTCTGGTGCATAAAATGTAAAGCTATTGGGCACCATAAGGATAAATGTCATGTCTTCAATAATAATCTAAATTCCAGAGGTCCTAGACCATTGAAGATCATAGTATGGTGCACAATCTGTCAAGTTGTTGAATTACTTGACCCATATTTTTGACCAAGGGTTGGAAAGTATCAACCTGAGTTGAAGCAGTTGTTTTGTAGATTTTGTTTGTCACTAGGACATGATGAGAAAAATTGTCACACTTATGATATGATGTTGGAAAAAGATAAAATATATAGAATGCAGGATGAACCTACCTCACCAGCATCCCCCTCTGGGTGTGGTGGATTTTAGGGAAGAGGAAGAGGATGAGGAGGTGGATCAGATGGTCAAGGAAGAGGACAAGTTATTTTTTATAAATATGGAGATGTTGGTCACTATGTGCACAACTGTCCAAATCTAGCATGAGAATCATGCAGGTGTTGTAGACAATTTGATCATGCGATAGAAGATTTTCCTATTTTGATTGCTAAAATGCAAGAGAAAAAGACACAGAATCCAACACAGAAGATTCATATGGTTAGAGCAGAAACCCATGAAGAACACCCCAGTGTGAATGTGGTCACTAGGAGTGGTGTAGCCACTAATTAATATAAGGGAAATAAACTAGATACTGATGTGTGGATCCGTAAGGCACCTGAGAACAAAGAGGGATTTGATTTGCAACGTGCAAAGGAGACTTGTTGAAGTGTGGAAAGAATTTCTAGAGGGTAGCACATCAACATTAGGTAGACAAATGAAGGAAGGGAGAGGATATGAAGAGATCAGACCATTTTTATATGATTTCATTTGTTAGGTAAATTGACTTGGGATTAGAGTCAAGTTTGACCGAGTTAAACAGTGATGGTTTTGGGCACATGGTATTGTGCACCCATGGTATTCAGCTAATGGTATTGCATGTAATGGAGCCTATAAAAGGCTCAGAGGACTTCATTGTAATGGAGGCCTGGATGTGAGCGGTGAAGGCTCACTTGGTTGGATTGGCCAGGTTTTTGGCCAAGGCTAATGAAATTTCATTAGGATGGGCTTTCCCCTGAGTTTGGTGTTTTTCCCGGATAAACATATTTTTTCATGTTTATGTGTTTTGTTGCTAGTTATGCTTTATTATTCCTCTAGATAATTATTTATATTCTCTGATAAATGTTTCTTCATTTGGTATCAGAGCTAAATGTTGGCTTCAGAGGGACGCTTCTATTTCCAAGGGTTTTATTGGCCTGTGAATGGAGATATGATTTGTTGCACTGATGCAGATCTGGATCTGCAACTTAAGGGTTTATAAGGCCTGATGAAAGAAATGCAAGTTGTTTATAGATATGATATGAAAGTAGGTGAAATATTGCGTTGTGCCCAGGTCGAGACTTTTGAGAGCCAAGTACGTGTACTTTGAAGCATGAGAGAGTTCATAGCTCTGGTGATATTAAAATCCAGAGAGGAATCAAAGACCTGCCATCAGAACAAGGTCAATATCGCAGTGCCGCAGAGGGCCTTGGATGAATGTATTGGCATATGGAGTTCTTTGGATGCTTGAAGGACATAGATTTCATGTGAGAGGAAACTTGTTTCTCACGCTAGACAACAACTTAGCCTCGAAGAACGAATCGAACATAGCAGAACGAGCAGGAGCTCATGAAAGAAATGGATGGTCACATGATTAGTAGGAGCGTTCGATGTGTCTTGGCATGGGGAAGAGCGGCTATGCTGAGATGCTCATGGCCTCAAGTGCGGGTTGGAGTCTGTCAAACAAGTGGAGCCAAAGAGCGGAAACTTTTAATGAATAGAAATCCCCACACGTTTTTCCCTTCATCGAAAGAAAAATGCGTGGGGAAATTTCCATATCTGTTGGAAAAATGGTGTTCGATTTAAGATGCACCAGAAATATCTAAGTCATTTATTTCTCCAGAATAGATGAAAAATTTGTGCAAACAATTTTTGGTGTGGAATCCTTGATGGTGAAGGAGTATAAATTTTAGATACTTTAGATGGCTACAAGCAATGCGTTTATTGTGGAGGACATGGTAGCACCAGTGGTGGAGCTAGTGTTCGTGGAGGCCACGATGGCATATCTGCCTTGTTAGGAGCCGGATGAGTTGCACCATGGTCGAGAGTATGTTACTGATGGTGTTTCATAGTCAACAACGAAAAATAAGAATGAATAAGGAGAGTTGTTATAACAGCAAAAGAGAAGTTATGGACAGAAAACACGTTGGCTTGGATGCAAGTTGTGCAAGAGAAAATGCAGTGAGAGGGAGAGGTGCATTCCTTTGTTAAAGGGACCGAGAACTCCGTTAGAGATCATATTAGACAGGAAATTCTATGTTGTAGATTCGTGAGGAGATAAATACCCTTGGAGAAAATATTTCGACAAGAGTTGGATTGTTTCCTATGGGCATGGAAGTGCTAGCGAAATGGAGAGTATTGTGTGTTTTGAAAGACTCTAGAATTCACCTTATCTTTAACTAAGGGATATTGGATTCAAGTATTGGTTATAGGCCATTGAAGTCAAAGAAATGTGTGAGAGTTGATGTGTTAAAATAGCAACAATTATATATATATATATATATATATATATTATAATGGAGTTACTATTTTACATGTAAATGGGCATATTGTTGTAAGATCTAGTATGGCATGCGTACCCCTGGGTAATCACTGGTAAAGTCTAGGTTAGACCTAGGTTATAGGGGGGATGTCAAGTTAACAATTACCCTAGGTAAAAATTTGAGGGGGGAGGAGCTAGAGTGAGCGGGGTTGTCTCATTTAGCAGTTTTGGCTGGATTTAGTTAGGAAACCCCAAGTCAAGTTTAAGGGGGGGATGTTAGGTAAATTGACTCAGGATTAGAGTCAATTTTGACCGAGTTAAATAGTGATGGTTTTGAGGCACATGGTATCATGCACCCATGGTTTTTAGCTCATGGTATTGCATGTAATGGAGCCTATAAAAGGCTCGGAGGACTTCATTCTAATGGAGGCCTAGGTGTGAGTGGTGAAGGCTCACTTGGTTGGATTGGCCAGGGTTTTGGCCAAGGCTAATGAAATTTCATTAGGATGGGTTTTCCCCTGAGTTTGGGATTTTTCCCGGATAAACATATGTGTTCATGTTTATGTTTTTTGTTGCTAGTTATGCTTTATTATTCCTCTGGATAATTATTTGTATTCTCCGATAAATGTTTCTTCAACATTAAGTTATTGTGCAACCAAAAGGAATTAGAGAACCTTTAGGCTCTGATAGATAATGGTGCAGAGAGGGAACATTCAATGGTAGAGTAGAGAGTTTTCAACAAAATATATAAGAATAATAAAAGAATGGGTAGATACATGCATGTGACCATGCAGATCGGTGCTTGTGAGATGGACCAGGTTAGTATAGAACTAGGATCGGATGCCAATGTTCTACCTAAGAAAACACGGTAGCACATGGGAGAACCCAAGTTGGAGTGGTCTACCATTCAACTGCATATTTCAAATCAAAAGAAGATCATTCCATTAGGGAGGCTATCACAAATTGTAGTCAATATCGAGTGTGTTAAGGTGGTGGCAGACTTTGAAGTTATACAAATTGGAGATGATACTTATCCTTATCCTACATTACTAGGGTTGGACTGGGAAATTGATATGGATGGTGTCAGAAACCCGAAGAATAGAAGAATGGATTTTGAAATAAATGGATTCAGGGTCATCATTCCTCTAGACCCTGCAGAAGGACAAATATACATAGATTTGGTGTGCGCTGATGATGATATTGATCAAATCTATAAGCTAAATCTATGCAAAGAAGATTGTATTAACCCAACAAGAGATGGAAATATTAATTGGAAGAAGGGTAGCTCTTGTTTCTCAGATTCTAATAAGGAATTAGAAAACTGGAAGAACTCGTTGCATGAAGTATCTACGTTATTATGGTTTATCTGATATAAACACATTTTTAGGAGATCTTGAAAGAACTGTACCAGAAGGACAAATATTCCATTCTTTGGATCTCAGATTGCACGCTACTACAACAATATGGTGGGAAAATCATAAGGAAAACATGGGAAACTGGGAGGAACGTTCACGCATGATGATGTTACTCTTTGAGTGTCAAACCATCATAATGGAATACATCTACTCTAGAAATGATGATCCGCACAGACATTTGGCTAGATGGAGTTAGGTATGGGGCATAGAACTAAGACTTGAATGGGTCCACATGTTTGTTCACACATTAGGGAGGGTTCCCACTAATTGGTATCTGGAAATAGAGCTGCATCGAGGTACTAATGAATGGTCTGCAATGACAGAGATTTTTATCCTCACATTCAACTTTGAGAGTGGATTTGATAATATTGGCAAAGAATTGCATAATATTCAAGAAGTTGTATTTGATACAACAAAGCCTGCAATAGAGTGTGCTCCACCAGCATGGGATGTGCAGATGAAGGATATTATGAATTGTAGAATCCTGACAGTTGAAGAGAGTGATGAGAATCCAAGGAATATCCTGATTCCAAAATCTGAGGGACAACACGCAGTGGTTGGGCCCTCGATCACCTCACTAGATGTGACAAAATCCTTACAGATCGAACATGTGAATATTGGATCTGAAGAGCAGCCTAAGTTGGAAAATATTGGAGACTGCTGAGATGATGATACATTAGGAAAAGTTGCTGAGTTGCTGACAGAATATCAGGACTTTTTCCCTACAAAATTCTCAAAGTTGAAAGGAATAATTGGGGAACTTGGAGTTATGAAGATCACTTTGAAACCTGATGCACACCTAGTGAAGCAGCTCCCATACAGGCTAAATCCAAGATATAAGTAGAAGGTGAAAAAATAGTTCGATAAAATGGTTGTTGCAGCCATCATAGAACCAGTAGAAGAATATGATTGGGTAAGTCCTATGGTAATGCAAGACAAGAATACCAAGGGAGATATCAGGATCTATGTAGATATATGCAAATTGAATGATTCTTGTGTGCATGATCCATTCCCAACTCCATTCTTTGATGAAATTCTGGATAATATTGGAGGCCAATAATCTTATTCATTGACAAATGGGTTTTTAGTGTATCATCGGATCCGGATTGCACCAGAATATCACAGTAAGTACACCTTTGCAACTGAATGGGGATATTTCCAATATACAGTCATGCCCTTTGGCTTGAATAATGTACCTTCCATATTCTCACGCATAGTAGTAGCTACTTTCAAATAATTTATCCACAAGTTATTGGAGGTATACTTTGATGATTGGACTGTGTTTGGGCTATTGAAGAAGCATGTTTCAAATCTGCGCTTAATGTTGGACACCTATAGTAAATACCAGATCTCATTGAATTTGAAGAAATGATGATTTTGTGTGCCAGTTGGGATACTGCTGTGACACATTGTCTACCTACAAGGGTTAATGGTAGATCATGTGAAGATCACAGTAATACTTAATCTGTAGATACTCGAGAATGTTAAGAAATTGTGCTCAATATTTGGGCACACTAGGTAATATCGAAAGTTCATTCAGGGTTATGTGTTGATAACTATGCCCATGGAGAAGTTGCTCAAGAAGGATGGGACATTGTGCTAGGATGAGGATTGTCAGAAGAGTTTTGAATTGCTGAAGAAAAATATGGTCACTGTGCCCATACTGGTCTTCCTAGATTGGTGAAAGGTGTTTCATGTGTATGTTGATGCCTCTTGTATTTCACTCAGAGCTATTTTAGTGCAGCCAGGAGCAGGAGAGATTGATCACCGTATTGCCTATGCAGGTCGAAAACTCTCAAGCGTAGAAAATAATTACTCAACCACAGATAGAGAAGGAATCACAATGGTGTAAACATTGTATAAATTCTACCACTATATGTTAGGAGGCCATTCCAAGATGTTTACTGATCATTATGATTTAAAGTACCTAGTCAATAAGCCTGTGTTGGTGGGGAGATCTGTAGGTGGTTGTTGTTATTCCAGGAATATGAGTCTGAGATTATTGTAAAAACTGGAAGATTGAATGTTGGGCCAGAACATCTATCCTACATTAAGACTGGTAAAGGACCTACGAACTTAGAGGATGGATTTCCAGATGCACAGTTGTTTGTGATAAAAGTGGTTGATGATAATTTCCCTGATATTATTCAGTTTCTGACTACTGGATGCGCGCCTGAAGAATATATAGTTTAGTAGAAGAGAGAGCTCGTGGCGCGTGCAACAGACTTCACTATTATTGCTGGACAATTATAAATATTGGGTGCAAATAAAGTTCTGCGAAGATATGCTCTGGAGTATGAAAGGCGTGCAATCCTCAATGAAGCTCATGGAGGGATTTCCAGTGATCATTATGCGGGTAAGGCAACTCCACAAAATATTTTAAAAGATGTATTATGGTGGCCCACACTACACAATGATGCCTATTTGCATTTCCACTCATGTGATGTATGCCAAAGGACTGGAAAGCCATTGTGAAAATATGAGATTCCCTTTCCTTTGAATATGGTGCTGCAAGCATTTGATAAATGGGCTATAAACTTTGTTGGACCTATCAATCCTCTAGGCAAGAAGAGTGGTGTGTGTTACATAATTACTGTGACAAACTATGTAAGAAGATGGGCTGAAGCTAAACTTGTGAAGGATTATACTGCAGATACAACTGTGTAGTTCATATTTGAGAATATTGTGACTCGATTTGGATGTCCTGAGATTTTGATAAAAGATCAGAGTATGCATTTTTTGAATGAAACCATTGAAGCATTGACAGATGATTTCAAGATGCATCATCAGAAGAGCTCTCCCTATCATCCTCAGGCAAATGATGCGGTTGAAGCAATCAATAAGATATTGGAGACTACACTTACCAAGGTGTGCAATGCTAATCAACCTGATTGGGATGAGCGCGTACTTGCAATTCTCTGGGCATATTGGACCATGAGTAAAAATTTGACTGATAGGAAACCTTTCAGTATGGTATATCGGCAAGAAGCCATGTTGCCAATGGATTTCATTGTCCCTAGTCTTCACATTTCACATTCAAAAATATGGCAAAAGTAGATGTTATGGAGGAACAAATATCGCAGTTGGTTACTCTAGAAGAAGATAGCTTCATTGCCAATTATCACCAGCAAGTTCAGAAGGCATGTGAAAAGGCATGGCATAATAGGCACATCAAGCAAAAGGAGTTCAAGGAAGATGATTTTGTATTGTTGTATGATAGCAAGTTTTCACGCCACCTAGGGAAGTTGAAGACGCATTGGATAGGGCTATACATTATTAAGGAAATCATTGATGGAGGTGCATTATTCCTAGCCACATTGAATTTATAATACCTTCCTGGGTATTTTAATGGAAGCCAATTGAATTTGTGCAGGTATGACCCTGTGCATCCCAAATGACAATATCATTGGAGTATCAGATCTGCGCATATGGGATGGTGGATGCATAGAAAGGTGCAATGCATAGTAGCTACGCGAGGAGGTTGAATGGGTCACAAAGGTGCCAAAAACTAGCCATTGGAATAGTAAATCTAGAAAAAGACTGCTTTATTACCATTTATGGGAGTGTCTAGGTTTCATTTAATGAAGGTATTTTGCTAGATTTGGGACCATTTTGTCATTTATGGGACAAATTAATGAAAAAGAAACCATTGAAGACGTTCCACAAGTATAAATATGACCTATGGGGTTGCAATAGTTCCCTTACTTTTTGAGTGAATTATTTGCCTTGAGTTCTTTGATTTTTAATGCATGCTCATTATCTATGTCTAGTTTGGATCTGAGATTTGAGGAAGAGTTGTTCCGTAGAGGGTTGGGTTACATAATTCCCCCCAGTATGACAGCTACATGCCCCAAATATGACCCTGCTATGCTAGAGGTCCCTGTTGCATCATTGGCTAAAACACCGGCACCCACGAATCCTAAGAAGGGGTGAACATATGGAAAAAGGAAATACTGAAGGGAAAAGACTTTGAATCCGAGCCAAATTGTAGCTGAGCACCTGAAAAGACCAATGACAGAGCTCCTCGAGATGATTATGGAGGATAGAGAGGACATGGTCGAAGTGGCCTCATTATCCCAGTTTCTAACCTATGTCACACCATGCAAATTGATGGTAAGGTTTCCCAAAGATATTGACAAGGTGCGAGAAAGAATCGAAATTCATTTGATCCCTGAAAACATCCCAATGGAAGGAGACATGTTTGCAAAAGTGCCACAAATTAAAATGGAGGATTGGAACATCACAAACATGGATAAATTTCATGAACTCCCTCCAGAACTCTACCTTGACCATGTCCAGTATGAATGGGTAATCGTGTGCATGGAGCCAAAGATATGGGTGTTGGGTCTGCACAAGTTAGACCTATTGAATTTACTGTAGATCCCTCACTTTGGGCACAACCAAATAAACAATATTTGTGTCTAGAAATTTCTCACACTCATGCATGATGATGCACTATGGTTGGGAGAGTGCATTCCCATTGATGTTGCGTTGATCCATAGGATCACTGGCCTACCTGATCAGGGCGTAGATCTAGTGGCTGACTTTGGGGAAAATCGCAATAGAAATTTGTCGTAGACAAGATCAAATCCACATACCAAGTCTCGCGCAAGAGAATAGGATTCATCGTGAGTGAGATAAACGACCCTATTTTTCAGTTCGGAACACTCATCTTGGCCTGCAAGATGATGCGCAAATATAGACCAAAGTAGGTTCCTGCATAAGTGATTGCTCTCGCTGGCCGATGTGAAAAGGGATGATATACAACTAGTCGCATTATTTTTGCAAGGAGTTTTTAGAGAATGTGTGCAAAGCATAGGAAGAGGGCATACAATTATTCACAGAATATGATCTAATCCACATCACTACAGAATGGCCACCAACGTGGTTAGAACATGATGTGTCTGCATCCCTTCCTAAGACACTCATGAAGTCACGCACTAGTACCCAGCCAGAGAAAACCACTGTGAAAACAATATAAAAGCTGATAGAGAAGGAAACCATTCCAACAACCACCGACGAAACTATTTACTTGGAAAAATATACGGAGCTGGAGTAAAATGGTACTACACCAAAGGACATCATGGAGCACGTCAACATGCAAAATTCTAAAGGAAAGAAGCTTGGTACTCAGACCTCCAGAGGGATGAGGAAGAAGAGAAAAGTTTATAAGGACATAGGAGAGGAGGTGCTGGCATTGACTAAGGATGAATTAAATGAGATTGAAAACACATTCATGTCTGTGACCAAGGATTTATGGACTGATATGAAAGTGCAGTATAAGACTGAACTCGAGGTGGTACAGGTTGGGATCCAAGAATTAAAAATGCAAGAAAGCCTAATTCAAGCGAGCGTTTCTCAGAGGATCCAGACACATATGAGTGCAAAACCACTGGACATAGCCTTACCAGCTACCAGAGATGTTTGGCTTGTACAGATGCCTGCGCTTCCCATCCATGTAGATGCCAACTGATGCGCCCAGTTTAGAGGTGCAGGTGATATTAATATTAACTTGTCTTTTTTACCTACAGGAAAGCTGCACTTGATGCCTAGTATTATTTCTGATGAACTTCATTTCCGTGAGTCCCATTCTCACATAACTATTGTAGAGTCAAAGAAGGAGGCTACAGAAGCACAAGAGAAACAACAAGCAACAGAGGAAGCCTACTGCGCAGTCGAAGCCCAACACACTGCGCTTGAAGCAAAAATCCACCAAGTATGCAGTGAAGTACTAGAAATCCTAGCCAAAACCACCCCAAAAGATAAGTTGGAAGGATTGGCTCCCGCATTAAAGGCTTCACATGTCGAAGTCCAAATAGTACGTGTTGAGTTCGAGCACCAAATCGCTAATTTTCAAATAAAGTTGCAGTAGGAAACTCTGCCTGAAGTCTGCATGAAGCGAGCTGCTGAAGTAAAATAAGACACTAACAATATTGATGTTAGATTCACGCAGTGTGAAAATATTTTAGATGACGATATGGGTTTCTGGACTTTATTTTAGAACAACCCAGTAGTACAGAAATTGCGCAATGAGCTGCTGTAATATTCCCAATTAGCCATGAGCTAGTTGGAATATTAATTTTTGTTTTGTTGTTTTATTTTATGAATAAGAGAACAATGGAGGTCCATAAGTCTCCTTAATAATGAATAAATAAATACAAATGTAAAAGGAAAACATCTTGGCAGTTTAATTGAGCACCCTTAGGTGTGAAAAGGGGCTGTAACATTTTGACTGGGCTAACTTTGACCAAATCAACATCACTGTCATGGAGGAGTGGAAATCAATGAGGGATAGCATAGTTTTATATGGAGACACCTTGCATGGAAGTAGGGTAATAAATGAATGGGGATTAGGGTTTTGAATCTCATATATTATAAAAGGAAGAGGATGGCAGCCATATTCATTATGTATTGTTATATGATATTTCTGAATATATGGTCTTTTTAGACATATAGCTTTCTTTGGTTTTTTAGTTAAGATTGCAAGTGTTGTTTAGCACTGGGTGTCCCTGATCGGGAATCCCACCTCTTTCATTAAGTAGCTCTTGGAATATTCTTGTACTTCACTTCCACTATCAGTAATTTGGCCAAACATTCATCTTACATCTACAATGTAGATCCTGTTGAGGGTTGAGTTATTTTTCAAGTTGTAGCAGTGGAGACCATCTTTGGGTCACTTTATTTCTTATTTTTAGTGGATAAGGATTCCTTTCCATTGGGAGGACAGTAAGGAAGGCCCTTATGCTTATTTTCAGATATTGGCATCAGGCCACTTATTTATTTTCCCCTACAGTGTAGTTTCATTCCAGATCTACGTTATTTTGAGGGAGGAGTTGTAGGGTGATTTCAACACGCCATTTGGAGAGGATGTTTTCTAAAGAAGGGATCATCCTTTCATCTAGGAGATGTATTGGAGGAGGCTACATTATTTATTATATCATATCAACCATACTTTCAAGATCTATATGTTGCATTGGATCTTCAGTCCTAGGGCCTAGATTCCCATCTTGTACATGGTGTATTTCTGAAAACCCTTATGGGGTTCTTTATTGGAGGTTGTATAATTCCTAGCTCTGTATTAGATCTATCTTTTGAGGCATACATCAGCCTATATTATTTTGTATATTCATTTTTTGTAGAAGTTCCTTTTAAACAATGTTGTAGTAGTCTTCCATCTCTTTGATATATAGTAGCAACACCTCTTTTGAGGGTTTTGTCCATTGGAGGCTTGTTTTATCTTATTGTAAATATTATGGCCCATATCTTACGCATATTTTGATATTTTTACAATGAATGAAAGGTATCCCTATTGGCCTCTTTCTTTTATATGATGTTTAATGCTGTTATTCCAAAAAATTTCACTATATTCCTCATTTTCCCATTTGGGAATATTACCGTGGTATCAAAGCATAATCTTGGCACAGCCTATGCACCTTGAAAATCCAATATGTCATTGAAGAAGGAGATCCTCTTACTGATATAGAGAAGAGGTATCAAAGAAGAAAACATCAGAAGTTTGATTATACAAATGACAAAGAAGACAAGGGTAAAACCCCTTTATCACAAGGAGAAGATGAAGAGAAGGAGTTTCCGAATATTCTTCTCAAATATATGTAAGAAATTGCTAGAGAAATAAAGGATATGAGAATGGATAGATACAAGGAATCCCTTAAATGATTTCAACATGGTGAACGTTCCAAAATTTCTCATCACTGGAGTGATCAACCAGTGCAACAAGAACAAGTTTCCCAATGCTCTACAATGCCTACATTCTTAGCAGTGCGAAATGAAGGGTTCCAAGAACAAGAATCCATTGAAGATTATTTTATGGAGTATGAGTCTCAATCTCAGATATTTAAAGACCACTTTAGTTTTCAATAATTTTGTCAAATCAAGGACAATAGGAGACCCAGGCATCACAATAGAGGTGGAGGATTCATTCAGAATCATGATCTACATCTCATTATGGGCATTTTTTTCTTACCCAACTTTTATGGGTCATCTAAATGTATTGCCAAATCTTGGGTAGAGAAGTTTGACGTCTACTTCCAGCTGAACAAAGTACTGGAGATGGAGGCCATTAAGATAGCAACGCTGCACCTTGAGGTGAAGCACATGATTGGTGGTTCCATGGCTTGTCTACATTGGGTCATGCCAATGTGTCTACATGTTCAGAGTTCACAAGGAGGTTGGTGGAGAGGTTTGATAGAAGAGATGCTCAGGCACCATTCATGGGACTTGCAAAGCTTAAACAATTAGGTAATTGAGAAACTTATATTTCTGAGTTTTTGAAACTTTTGTTATGGTTCCTAATTTAGCTGCAACAAGAAGGGTCTATATTTTCATTGATGGAATAGATGAAACTCTTCATGTGTTAGTTAAATCTACCAAGCCCACTACCCTTCAAGATGCCATTGAAAGGGATAGATATTTACAAGATGCCTTGCCAAAAGAAAGGTGAAATTTCAGCACAATCCCTCTTTTCCATCAAAAGGAGAAGATGAGAAGGCTCCTCTTTCAAAGGAGAGCCAAAGTAAAAAAACTCTTGATGATGATGTCTGAAGAGATTTGAGGAGGAGGAATATTTACTTCACATGCCAAGAATCTTGGGCACCCAAACATAAATATGGAGTAGGAAAGGCACACTACATATAGGTCTTCTCAGATGATGAGGAGGAGGAAGAAGAAGAAACATAGAGGGGTCACAGTGCTGGAATAGCACGAGATGATCCACCACCACCAAGAGGTGAGGATGGAGAAATTTCTCCAATTAGAGGATCATTAGGAGTGGTACCCAAATATCATGAAACTTCCACACATAGATCATAAATGGATTTTCGCAGTGGAGCAAGGACCTAACAGTCCCATCTATTATGCATATGAGATTGGTTCATGAGACATCACTATCTTGTGGAAAACCACCTGGGAGGCCACCTGATCCAGATTTTGTGAGACATATATCACATCATGATGTACCATTCATGGATCCAGGAGGAATGGGAGCATTAAGAGGCCATGATATAGCGCTGAGAGTTTTGGGTAGAATCAAGGAGGAGGGAGACATTCTCCCAACAACATCATTACCCACTCTCATTTTAGATTCTGCGTTATGGGAGGAGAAACATGGGAAGGATAGCAGCCTTCCAACATATACCTTTGGCATGGGATATGTCAAGAAGAAGGACAACCATATGACATATGTTCTTTGTGATAGATCATCAATGTTGTCACTATGGAGGATATATCCATATTGGAATTCCCAACTGTTGGTATAAATCTTAATCGCAAGTGTACGAAAAAGGCTCACTTTAGCTGCACATAACAAACAGCCCTAACAACAAATATGGCTACCAATATCTTTAGATCTGCAATTATTTGACCAAGATAAATGCTGAAAAAATCTAGATCTATGCATTAAAAGACATTAAGCAGTAAATAAAAGCAAGATTTGCTCCATGCATCCAATATATAAGACAAGATTGTTTTAAAGAATTTTTTATATTTATGACACCTGGGAGGAGAACATAGAAAGATGTTACCATTCCTCCTCGATGGGATGGGTTCTTGTAAGTCCTCAACACTTAAGATCTAAAATCCCTCTCTCTTGATGGTGTAGAAAACCCAGACAAAAATGGAACTTAAAGGGAGATCACAAGAAAAATGGTAGCAAAATATGACAATGATGGTAGATCAAAGTCAGACCAAATTATAGATCCAAAGTGATCTTTAGGCAACAAGTGAGTGAATGGAAAAACCCTTCTATTTATAACAAAATATTGAGTTAGTCTAGATATTGGTGCATAATTAAAATATTATTAACCAAATCAAGATCCAACTTTTATGGAATATTTTATTATATTTGTTGGAGGAAAAAAGAATTTGACTTGGGTCAAATCCCTTTATTTGTAAATAATAAATAAATAAATGATTTATTTATTATTTTAAGGATGTGGTTAAGTAATAATCAAATAAATAATGATTTATTTAATTATTTATGAATGATTTAGTCAAATTTAACAAGGAATATTATTTAAATAAGGTTTAAATAATTATTCCTAGAAAATAATAAGATAAATAATAATTTATCTAATTAATTTTCCTGTTTTGGGTTAAATATGACCAGGAATATTAATTAAACTAT
The DNA here is from genome assembly GCA_034641835.2 of Pinus albicaulis. Classification (NCBI taxonomy): domain Eukaryota; kingdom Viridiplantae; phylum Streptophyta; class Pinopsida; order Pinales; family Pinaceae; genus Pinus; species Pinus albicaulis. The sequence continues at coordinate 1,762,626,831 of CM076575.1, read as the reverse complement.
TTTTTAACTAATTATTCCTTGAGGAAAATCAAACAAATGTAGATTTATTTAATATTTCCTCATGGGGTTTCCTGTTTAGACCATAAACAACTTAATAAAGGTGGTTTACTAAGTTATTTTTCATAGTGAAAGAAATTTAACTTAGGTTAAAATTGGTCTTACATGGTGTACTTAGGTCCATATAATAGTAACAGGTTAGATGACCAAAAAATGGTGTAACAGATTGCCCCCCAGTGTGTGAGCGTTAGGAGCTAATCGTATGACCAAAGTACATTGTAAGAACTCAATCAATATACATCGAAGGGAAAGCCAGAGAGAGAGAAATATAGGGTAGACCAAAGTGCTAGAGGACTAGACCCTAAGGAGGCAAGACTTACAGGTGTGACAAGTCTCTTTTATGAGTGAGTACTTGTGCTATAGGCGATGGGGGAGGCATACCTATGCCAGCCGAGAAAAAGTACAAAGAATAATGCATCTAGTAAAAAAGGGACTGAAAAATATAGTACATGCTGGCATAAACATGAACCATGTATAAAAATGATAATGAATCCCACATACATACTGTGTCTAAGATAATAGGTAGGAATTATACAATAATATTTGAGTACAACCAAAGTGCCCTTGTAAATAGGAAAGCGCTCTGAAAAATTGACTGATACATGTAAACTAAAAGGTGTTGCAAGAGGCTGAGGCCGACATCATCAAATATATGGAGCTGCATTAAATTCTGTACCGAAGAGGTCACCCGGGCATGTGGGGGGGTTACCTGAAGTGCCACCCCCTCATGAGGTCTGAAAACATCTCACACGCACCCGGGAATCACCAGTATCATGTGCTACATCATTGAACCATCAAGTATATGGACCTCGATCATGCTATAAGGAGCTGGAGCTGAGAAAAATCAATTCAAAGGGAAATAAGGAGTCCCTTTTCCCGATTCAAGGCACCGAACAAGAGTTGAAGTGGTAACCAGGGCACACTACCCTCTAGACCTTTCTTCTGGAATGAATGAGATGATGTTGACAAAAGGAGGTCTACCATAGGTGAGGCTGTTGGGGTCCTGTGATTTAGCATATTGGCATACCAAGTGACAATGCAACATGGAACCAGTATTTATAGTTCTAGGACCTAGCCTTCCTAGACTCGGAGAGGGATCTCTCAAGTTGTTTGCAAATGATATGTGCTTGTTTTCTTTTAAGGGTTGATTTTAGGCTAGTTATTAAGTACAAGGTTTGTTTGATTGTTTTGGTTGGGTATGATGATCACAAAGCATAGGTAGAATGAGGAAATCTCTAAGTCATTGGGAAATGGAGTCAAATGGAAGTCATGATAAGTTTATAAAAGATTGAGGAGTATCATAGGAAAAATCTAACTTGGCCAGTGGATCTTCAAAGTTTTAGGATAATGGGATGAACATTAAAGGTAAGAATGAAAAAGTAGGACAGAGGGCCACTAAGAATCCTTTGTAATCTACTTTAAACAAGAGAAACCTTTCAAGGTATCTATTTTTAAGTAAGCCAAAGGATAGGGCTAACGATAGACTTCTTTGGACAAACTTTTAATAAGCCAACCTTTCAAACAAAAATCCAACAATCAAAAGACTACTTTCAGATAAAGAAAACATATAAGAGAACAGTGAGAGGAGGCTAAGATCAAACAAAAATAATTTAATCTGCTTTTGAATAACTCTCTAGGGATCTTTAAAATAAACTTTTGAGGCAGTTCAGAGGACAAGGCACACCATAGACTTCCCTACTTTAGACTCTACTAATCATACTTCAAAGAAGTTTCATAAACAATTGTCAAGTTGTACTCAAAGGAGCATGGACTCACCACTAAATTTCTTGGTTTCACCCTATTGAAATCATTCCTCAAAACAACCTTTGAAGCCATACTCAAAGGAACATGAACTTACTAAAATAGAAACTCCTTGGTTATAATCTATTGAATTATTTCTGAAGTAACAAGCTAGATGGAACTGGAGGGAAATTAAGAATCCTCCAATCAGACCTTGCAGAAGAAAACATTAAAACAGTGAAGAGTAAACAGAACTAAGGTGCTTTCAAAAAAAATTTCTTAACCTAAAGCCTTTACTCTAATGTAAAAAAGAAATATTAGAACATAATGAAAAAATGAAATAACAATAACATATAGAAACACTTCACCAACAGCCAAGCTCAGGGATCCAGTGATCTAGCCTCCTCCATCAACAAACAAATCAGGGCATCCACAAGATCCAAGACATCAATTTTCCTTCAACTTCCAAGAGACTATGTATTACATCAAAGAGTCATCAAATGCCAACAATACAATGAATTCAAATGCAGTATTTATGTTGCAAATGAGGAGGTGAGGTTAAGATAGGGTTTGAGTGTCATTTATTACAGAGTAAGTGCATTCCTGACCCTGAAAACCATGCAAGGCCTAAGGCAGGAACATTTGAAGCTACTTCTATCTCTCAATAACTTGGTTTTAACTTCTAGGGAAGAATAGGTGAAAATTTTGACTTTAAGGCTTATCCTTAACTATTACAATAACTACTTTAACAGGTAAAATATCTTTTGACTGTGCAATAACTTCCAATTGCCTTTATGAAAGGAAATTAAGCTATAGGTTGAAATTTTATATTTTGGAGGAGTAACTACTTCCTTTTTGATTTATTTCGAGGCTGTCTTTGGGTTAAATTGCCTTTGTTTGATCACAACTTCGGTATTTAAGGCCTTTAACCTTGATTTTTCTTTAGTAATCTACCTCACTGTCTTTTCTCTGTTTCTACTTAATAACTGTTTTATTCATTTATCCTTTATCCTTTAATCACTATCTTAAAGGGCTAATCTATGTTTTATCCTTTGATCTATAATTATCCCTTTAAGCCTTATATTCTTCATTCCTTCATCATTCCTTCTTTTCTTTGTTTGTCTGTGTGTAGGAAGGGTTTCTTTGTACGTTGGAGGGTTTTATAACCCATCGATGATCATGATTCATAGAGGGTATAACCATATGCAAGCCCTCTTGGCCCTTCTTAGGTGATTACCTCTGGATCATCATTCAGAGGTTAAAATATCATTCGAATGCTCCTATGGGAAATTTCTGCCGTTAAAACTTGCAAACATGCAAACATATATTAGTTTAAAGCTTGCGGAAGGGGGTAAAACTACCTTTTCAAGGTTTTGGAGCTTTTGGGGGTGGTATGCAGAGGAAAAGAGGGTGCAGGGGAGTGATATCGGAGGCAAAATCATACAAAAATTCAAATGAGGGTGATGAACTTTGAATTCTGGCGTGGGAAGGGAAAAGTGGTTTTGGGAAACCACCATGGTTTATCGTGCAGGGTATGGGTAGTAAGCGGTTTTGGCTCGGGGCTGTGCAATATCACTGGGTGATTTTTGTGTGTCCTAGACGAAAGCTCCCATTTCATGTGGAGTGGGGCCTTTAAACCCCAGTATCAAATTCTGTGCAATATGTGATTTAGACCGTCAGATCTCGAGGAGCGAGATTGACGGCGCAGGTGGAGCCCAAAGATGGGTTGTAGGATTTGAGTGGAGAGTGGCGCCAGGGTGGTGACATGAGCATTTTTGTCGAGTAGTACGGGGTCAGGTTGTATACGGGATGAAGGATGGGGTCATGATAGCCGTTGGATCAGGTTTGATCAATGGTGGAGATGGCTTGGGGAAGGGTGAAGCGGGATTGAGGAAATATAGGGAAGGGGCTTAGGATAGGTGGAGGGAAATGGTCCTATGGGGGTAGAAGGGACCGGGGGTCAGGAAGGAAAGGGGCTTAGGAGAATAGCGGAAGGTCAGGGTCAGGGTTGTATGAGTGAAGGGGCTAGGGCTTAAGCGGAAAAAGGGGCTTAAGGCCTATACCTGTCAAAAGGTGGGTTTTTCTTATAAAAACAGAGTTTTTATAAGGCTTTAAAAGACCTGATAGGTTTAAAAGGTTAGATTTAAACAATATAAAAAGGGACTTTTACATTTTTTTAAGGCCCTTTAGAGGAAAATGATGAATAAGGGGTGATTACAAGGGTTTTTAGAGGGGAAAATGGAAAAAATGGGAGTGTAAGTGAGGTGGTGAAATGAGGAAAACAGGCCCATAATTTTGAAGTATTCTTTGCAGCAAGGTAAATTTTGAGAGGGTAAAAGATAGGCTTATAGTGGAATCAGTTATGTGTAGGATGATGAAGGCAGTGAGATTTCTAGAACTCACAATTTTCCTTCGAATATTATTTCTAGAAATCTATGCTTTACAACTTAGTCATCTTTTGATATCAGAAAAATTACTGATGACTAACAGTGGCTCCACTTGGGGAGGGCAGCTTTCCTTCCAAGGTTTCCAGAACCTTAGTTTATGAAATCTCTGAGTTTCAGCAGATCAATGCCTTATCCATTGGGCATATTTTTCCTCTTTTCATTTGCTGATATTTCTCTATAAAGACAAATTTTTTAACAATTTGCAATATGTGATTTCCTCTTGATAGCATTTCTACTTACCCAATCCTACTTGTCCTATCATTTTTTCTTCTTCTTTAAGTGCATTTGGACAAGAAACTCTTTGATATATATATATATATATATATATATATATTTTAAATATAAATAAACTATCTATTCCTATCTTTATTCCTTCCAAGAATTCAGATTAAACTGTTGAACTCTTTTATTTTCTACCTAAACTACTTGACTGCCAAGATTAAGCTATTTGGTAGTCCTGATTCTCTAATTATTGACATGAAATTTAAAACATGGTTTAAATCAGGTTTAGACAGTCAGATTAACCATGGTTGTGGCATTTGGAACAAGCTGCACACAAACATTATTTTCATAAAAGTAAATTTAGAAAGATAAGGCTATGATTTGTTATTTGGAATATATCCTCACCTATCTCTTAGGTTCTGTTTTGAGCATGTGGAACCAGGATATTTTCATTTACCTAATCTATCATTCTTGATAATTCAAGTCTGGAATAATCTTGAAAATCTTTGTTTCTACTAACTTATCAACATAAATTTAAAGCATGTTCAGCCATGATTAGGCTAGATGAATGAACAAGATATCATTTTGAATCAGTAGTGTAATTTAGACTTTCACACTTTCAATAGTACTATTTTTGGGGTATGGGACTATACCTCTTTTCAAATCTTCCCTTTTTTCATTCTTTCTATGTTTTTGAGTTTTTTTCTCTCTTTTTTCAAAACAATCTAAATTTAAAATATGCTCAAAGGTTGAGCTTATTTTCATTCCTATCTATCCTAACCTAAACTATACATGATATACATTCAGCTGGTGAACTCTCCTTTCCAATACAACCATTCAAGCAGATGATTCCATGAGGGATCTTGGTTTAACTCTTTGATGGTTTTGAGAAAATCAAAAGGCCACTCCCCCCTTACTTGTGTTTGAACAGTAGTGCCTAAAATGTCCTTGAAACTATGCAACAAACTTATCTTGACATGTTTTACTCCCTTTTCAAATGTCTCTAACAAATAAGCAAAGGGATCTTGAAACAATACCTGAAAGTGAAGATTTGGTAAATAAGCTTGATATAGGCCTACTTCTTCCTCCACTTGGCTGAGATTAGGACTTTTTTAGGAAAGAAACTCTTCATCTTCCTCATGATTATCTGAATTGTTAGACTCATCATAGATTGCAATGTTGTCTTATATCATACTTGGTATGTTCTAATTGAGTGGGCTGAAATATGTGTGAAAGTCATCATGTTGATGAGAAGGGACAATTTTTGATAGTAAATCCTCTTGATAAGGCAGCTAAACAACTCTCCTGTGATTATCAACTTCCAAGCCTTCATCTGCAATTGGAAATTCAATGGGACTTGGTGGCTGCTCATATGGAGCTGAGGAAAATTCTATGTCATAAATGATTTCCTCAACCATTTAAGGAGAAGGCTTCTCATTTACAACTTGCTCAAGAAGTTCATCATCCTCCTCAACCTCAACATCAAAGCGGAAAGACTGATGATTACCAATTATGTGAAAGCTATTTCTGATGGACTGAAGTGAAGTAGAGCAAACATTCAGAGACTCCTCAATTACTTCTAAACTTTCAAGGCTTTCCTCATCAGTGTCATGCGTGACCTGTCTTGGCTGATTATTGCTTTTAATCTGATGATAGTGAACTTCATCGCACAAATCAACTGCTGATGGATCTGCAAGGTTAGCTTCTTTTTGGAGAACATCATCATCATTAGATTGATCAAAATTTGGAGAATCATCAACACAAATAATTTCACCAATCAAACATATTGGGTTACCATTCTGTTCTTATTTGAACTGATCTACAAGTTCAATTTTTTATTTATGGCAGATGGAATTAGTAGGAGAAGGAACATGAATGTTTTGTTCATATGAAGGCTTAGAGGCTAGCTAAATGTTTAGCATCTGATTTATTTCCTCTTCAGTCAAAAGAGGAGGAATTTTTCTCTTTATTTGGATAGAAGTACAAAAATTCTCTTTATCTTGTGAAGGCTGCTTTTGAGGCTGAATGTTTTCTTGAGCCTCACCTAGAAGATATGGTGAATCATTACTTATGCCTTCAGAGAGATTCTGTGAGTTTCCTTCTATTTGTTAATTGGGTTCTAACTCCTTTAGGTTGTCATGATAGCTATCTTGATAATGAAATGCATGGAGTTCTTCTAATAAATCTTCAGGATGCCAATTCCCTAAATTTTCATCAATTTTTAAAAGGTGTTGTATGAAATATTTAGATTGATCACAACAATTTTCAGCTAATGATAAGGATGAAGAGTTTTCTTTACAATGCTCATACATGGTGGAGGTCCCTTAAGGAAAACAAGTTACTAGGTTTTAGCCATTCATACCATTCTCTTGCCTTACCTTCTAAAGTTATCATAAACATTTTCATGAGGCATTCCTCATGCCATTCAACCTTTAACTTGCATACATGTATATGAAATTTGATGAGATGTAACAAGGAGTCATCACATTTTTCATCTTGAAATATATGTAGGTTCTTCATCCAATTTATTTGAGGCATTTTGTGTGGGAATATAGGGATATGATCTCTGATCATTGGATAATATCTCCTTTGTATCCTTGGATCAATCTTTGTTAATCAGAAATAGTAACTGTATCTTTTCAACATGTTTAGAGTTCTCTACTAGTGGAGTCTTTTGGTCTATTGAGGGTTGTGGAGTCGCCAGGTGGAAGATTTGAACTTTGTTGTCCACCATCAGCATGATTTGGATTTCTCAATGCATTCCCAAGGGATTTTATGAGGAATAGCGAAGTAACAGGCCTACTAGAGGCTAGTGGAGTCACCAGGTGGAAATTTTTATCTTTTTTTAAGGTAAAATGTGTTATGGTCCACCACCAATAACTGATAAAAACCAATCTAGGAAATGTTCTTAGGGTTTTCTGAGTTTCTTTATGTTTTGATAAGATAATCTGGAGTCCTATGGTATACTTAGATTTTCACTGACTCAGAAGGCCTCATCATGTTCACCATTATGTTAGTAATGGTTGAGGTGGCTATGATTCACTGAATGAATACTAAGTGTTTAATCTTGGGACTTTACTCAAAATATCCCACCATGATCACCAGAATGTTGGGGTCCTGTGATTTAGCAGATTGGAATACCAAATGACAAGGAAACATGGAACGAGTCTTTAGAGTTCTAGGACCTAGCCTTCCTAGACTTAGAGAGGGATCTCTCAGGTTGTTTGCAAAGGATATGTGCTTGTTTGCTTTTAAGGGTTTATTTTAGGCTAGTTATTAAGTACAAGGGTTGTTTGATTTTTTAGTTGGGTATGATGATCAAAGAGCATAGGTAGAATGAGGAAATCTCTAATTCATTAGGTAGTGGAGTCAAATGGAAGTCATGATAAGTTTATAAAATGACTAGGGAGTATCATAAGGAAAATCTAACTTGGCTAGTGGATCTTCAAAGTTTTACAATAATGGGATGAAAATTAAAGGTAACAATGAAAAAGTAGAACAAAGGGCCACTAATAATAATTTATCATCTACTTTAAACAAGAGAAATCTTTCAAGGTATCTGTTTTGAAGTAAGCCAAAGGATAGGGCTAACCATAGACTTCTTTGGACAAAATTTTAATAAGAAAACTTTTCAGAAAAAAATCTAGTAATCAAAGTACTACTTTCAGATAAAGAAAACATATAAGAGAATAGTGAGAGGAGGCTAAGATCAAACAGAAATAATCTAATATGCTTTTGACTAAATCTCTAGGGATCTTTAAAGTAACCTTTTGAGGCAGTCCAGAGGACATGGCACACCATAGAATTCCTTGGTTTAGACTCTACTAAGCATACTTTAAATAAGTTTAAAAAAAAATCTCAAGTTGTACTCAAAGGAGCATGGAATCAACACTAAATTTCTTGGTTTCACTCTATTGAAAGCATTCCTCAGAAAAACCTCTCAAGCCATACTCAAAGGAACATGGACTCAACAAAAGATAAAATCCTTGTTTATACTCTATTGAATTATTTCTAAAGTAACAAGCTATATGGAACTGGAGGGAAATTAAGAATCCTCCAATCATACCTTGCAGAAGAAAACATTAAAACAGTGAAGAGAAAATAGAACTAAGGTGCTTTCAAAAGACATTTCTTAGCCTAAAACCTTTACTCTACTGTAGAAAAGAAAGATGAGAACATAATAAAAACAGGAAATAACAATAACAGATAGAAACACTTCACCAACAGCCAAGCTCAGGGATCCAGTGATCTAGCCTCCTCCATCAACAAAAAAATCAGGGCATCCACAAGATCCAAGACATCAATTTTCCTTCAACTTCCAAGAGACTATGTATTACTTAAAAGAGTCATCAAATGCCAACAATAAAATGAGTTCAAATGCAGTATTTATGCTACAAATGAGGAGGTGAGGTTAAGATAGGTTTTGAGTTTCATTTATTACAGAGTAAGTGCATTCCTGACCTTGAAAACCATGCAAGGCCTAAGGTAGGAATATCTACAGCTACTTCTCTGTTTCAATAACTCTGTTTTAACTTGTAGGGAAGAATAGGTGAAAATTTTGACTTTTAGGCTTATCCTTAACTATTACAATAAATTATTTGACAGATAAATATCTTTTGATTGTGTAATAACTGCCAATTTCCTTTATGAAAGGAAATCAGGCTGTCGGTGGCAGTTTTATCTTTTGGACGAGTAACTGCTTCCTTTTTTATTTATTTCAAGGCTGTCTTTGGGTACAATTTCCTTTGTTTGATCACAACTTCGGTATTTAAGGCCTTTCACCTTGATTTGTCTTTAGTAATCTGCCTCACTGTCTTTTCTCTGTTTCTTCTTAATAACTGTTTTATTCATTTATCCTTTATCCTTTAAGCTTTATCCTTTATCCTTTAATCAATGTATTAAAGGGCTAATCTATGTTTTATCGTTTGATGTGTAATTAGCCCTTTAAGCCTTTTGTTCTTCGTTCCATCATCGTTCCTTATTTTATTTGTTTTTCTATGTGAAGGAAGGGTTTCTTTGTACATTGGAGGGTTTTATAACCCATCGATGATCATGATTCATCGAGGCTATAAACATATGCAAGCCCTCTTGGCCCTTCTTAGGTCATTCTTACCTCTGGATCATCATTCAAAGGTTAAAATATCATTGGAATTCTCCTCTAGGAAATTTCTGCCATTAAAACCTGCAAACACGCAAACACATATTATTTTAAAGCCCACGGAAGGGGGTAAAACTGCCTTTTCGGGGTTTTGGAGCTATTGGGGGCGATATGCAGAGGAAAAGAGGGTGTAGGGGAGTGATCTTGGAGGAAAAATCATAAGGAAATTCAAATGAGGGCAATGAACTTTGAATTCTGACGCGGGAAGGGAAAAATAATTTTGGGAAACCACCACGGTTTATCGCGTAGGGTATGGGCAATAAGTGGTTTCGTCCTGGGGCTGCACGATATCACTGGGCGATTGCTGCATGTCCTAGGTGAAATCGCCCATTTCATGCGGATTGGGGCCTTTAAACCCCGGTATCAAATTCTGTGTGATATGAAATTTAGACCGTCAAATCTCCAGGAGTGAGATCGACGACACAAATGGAGCCTGAAGATGGGATGTAGGATTTGAGTGGAGAGTGGGGTCGGGGTGGTGACGTAAGAATTTTTTTCGGGTAGTGCGGGGTTAGGTTGTATATGGGTTGAAGGATGGGGTCATGAAAGCCGTTGGATCAAGGTTGATCAACGGTGGAGATGGTCTGGGGAAGGGTGAAGCAAGGTGGAGGAAAGATAGGGAAGGGGCTTAGGATAGGCAGAGGGAAATGGTACTGTGGGGGTAGAAGGGACCGGGGGTCGGGAAGGAAAGGGGATTAGGAGAATAGTGTAAGTTTAGGACCAGGGTTGTATGAGTGAGGAGGCTAGGGCTTAAGCAGAAAAAGGGGCTTAAGGCATGTATTTGTAAAAAGGTGGGTTTCTATGATAAAAACAGAGTTTTTATAAGGCTTTAAAAGGCCCTATAGGTTTAAAAGGTTAGATTTAAACAATATAAAAAGGGAATTTTACATTTTTTTAAGGCCCTTTAGAGGAAAATGATGAATAAGGGGTGATTACAAGGGTTTTTGCAGGGGAAATGGAAAAAATGGGAGTGTAAGTGAGGTGGTGAAATGAGGAAAACTGGCCCAAAATTTTGAAGTCTTCTTTACAGCAGGGAAAATTTTGAGAGGGTAAAAGATAGGCTTATAGTGGAATCAATCATGTGTAGGATGATGAAGGTAGTGAGATTTCTAGAACTCACAATATTCCTTCGAATATTGTTTCTAGAAATCTAGGCTTTACAAATTAGTCATGTTTTGATATCAGCAAAATTACTGATGACTAACAGAGGAAATAAGGGATCCTCAACTAAGGCACGAGAGGAAATAGTAGAGCGAATGATAGACTAACACCAGGGATGATGATGAAGTGGGGGGTACTGAGCAGCAGACGAATGACTTCCCTTGTTAAAGAATAAAGGGCATGGATGACCTGGCAGTGATTGACACAATATCAAAGGGGATAGGGGACAGTAGGACTAAAGGCCATAATGTGCGACATGAGAGAGGAACCAAGCAATGAAAGATGGAGGAATATAGCGGGATCAAAGGGACTCGGGATAGACTCCATGGATGTGATGATGACTCAACTCGGATGCTCTAATCAAGGGTGACTCAATGATTCTTCCACATAGAAAAGGTCCAATGGGCACCATGAATACATGAGTACAAGATGGTCACTCACGAAAAAAATTGACACGAGCATGGACAAGTATGGAGGTAAAATGGTGCCCCAAGTACAAGTGTTGCAAGTGCATAAATTCAATTATGAGGGGTGGTGAAGTGACCCTTCCTGGACAAAATGTGTCCTAGTGAAGTATTAAATCATGAAAAACTAACAGATACCCATTTGAGGGCTCGGTGAGAGCTTTTCAACAGTAAAAATGATTTTTCAAACTGAGCTACAGTTTGGCCACAGCAGGCGAAAGAGAAATCAGGGGTTTCTCTTTTAATAAGGCATTTTCCCTCCAAATTCACTCATTTGCAAGTGGAGCTGTGGTGAATGTAGAGAGGAGAGAAGGCCCTAAATCTTGCGGCGATCGTAGCAGGCAAACCGACCATTGGAATCAGGATATATCAGTTGCAGGTAAGAGGCCTAACCATACTCTTTCAATTAAGGGATCAAAATTTTAGTTTAGGCACCCAGAGCTCATGATAGTCTAGGTCACACGTTTTGGGGTCTGTTCTGCGACCTAGGTAGCAGGTTCTAGGCAGAAAAATGCGACCTGTCCCAGGAAATGACTGGAAAAATGTGACTTATCAGAGAAAGGAGTTTCAGTGATGTTTTTGGCATAGATCTGGGATTTTTTATAGTTGAGGGGCATAGGTTCCCCCAATCATGTTATGGTCATGCCAAAATGTATTTAGAAAAAGGGGAATATAGACACATTTTTATGATGTGGTGCACCATTTGTTTTCATTATGGTTATGCAGTTCAAGAAAGGGAATGGAGGATTACCAATCTCTTTTGGTACTGCATATATGAAGAAAATGGACTTAAGTTTCTAGGTTGGTATACATGGTGTCACTATCCCAAAGAGAGGATTTGGAGATAATGAACTGGTGCTCTCCTAGAAAACCCACAGGTTGGTCAACAATAGTGTCTAGCGAACTAGGTTGTTGATGTAAGATGAAGGAATGATGAGGGGTATCATCCCTAGAGTGATCTGAAGTGATATGGGACTCTATAGGTTCTTCTAAATGGGGAATAATAAGGGTACTAGAGTCGACACGACTAGATACACTAGGAGAGTTGTGGAGAATTGCTTCTCTTGGTCTCTCAAATGTGGGTGCCCCCTTACCCAAACATTGGGTGTCAATGTAATGGCCACAAGGTGTATGTGGGTCGAATGCATGGGTTTGATGTAAGGGGGGATAGATAAAGTCAGGGGTGGTGACTACTTCCATAATTTCATCATCGTAATAGAAGATGGGGTGACGGGTGGAAGAAAGACCACCTAATGCGACGAAGCCACTTGGCTCATCATCATGAGAAGAGAAGTTCACTTGTGCGTCATCACAAGGGGTGATAGAAAAACAAGTAGATAAAGGATCCACTAATGTTGAGCCCAAGGTGATTGCTGAAGGGAGGTCAGGTGAAATAGAAGGGGAAGTCCTAGGAGGGTCTTCCACCATGGATCTCATAGATGATGACAACTAGTGGAAAATGGCTGAAGATTCTATCATTTCAACATCTGGGGGGGGATGTCAATAGGAGTGGATGTGTCCTATGGTTTTGATGAAGAAAAACACACAAATAAGGGAATGATGGACTTCTTACACTTTCCCTCAAATTGGCGAACTGCCGCGAGAGAGGTGCAGAAGTCCTTGAGGTGGGGACAGAGGTGGGTATAATGTCCATGGAGATCACACAAAGCACAACGTGGTTGGTGTGAATATTCTTTGGGTTCTTGGCTTTATTTGAGGAAAGAATAGAGGTTTCTGGGACCGTAGAATCAGGGAACACGACATTAACCATGGGCTTGATATGAGGCAATTCTGGACAATTATGGGTGGCATGACTGAAAACATTACACAAGGCACACAGAGGTGTAAGCCTTGGAGGCTAAGGAGGAGCATGGTTTTTCAGGGCAACCCTGTCTTTTGGTGCCTTCTTGTGAGCTTTTCCCCCTTTACCTGAAGCTATCGCAATAGGAGGAGGTTCTTGTTGAGGTGGCTGATGCATAGTAGTAGAGGGAGGGGTCATGTGGACCGGTTGAAGAAAGGTCAAAGAAATATAGGATTTGGGTTGACTAAGCGGGGTAGCAGTTGGGGGATCAAGGTACGAGACGGGAATCCCCAGGGTTAGGGTGGGAAGAGATAGGGTAGCCATGATAGGTATCGATAACACTCCAGTAGGGAGAGCTAGGAATGGTATCTGACTGGAGGGGTAATGGCCAGGCGGGACAGCTCTGAGATGGTTAAGGCCTAGAGGAACCGTTCCACAAGGGTAGACAGGCTTATGGATACCAACTATAGGTTAAGGGCTAGGAGGAGGAGGTCCAGAAGGGTGAATCGAAGGGCTGGGAGTAGGCTACAGAGGGCAAGGTTGCTGACTAGCTGAAGCGGGCCGCTTGAGGGAAGCTCGAGATGATTGCATCATGAAAAAATTTGATGAGCTAGGATCAAAGATAGGAGGAGGAAGACCAGGGAATGTACCAAGAAAATAGGAGTCTTCATAGACTATGGGTGAGACTTTGGTCAAGGGATCGACAGTTTTCTTATTGGCCACTAAAGATATGATGGACTCATGGGAGGTCAGAGGCTTCGGTTTGTAATATGTCAACTGGTAAACGGTGACTAACTTTCCATTATGGGGAAAGGACATCTTGAGGTGAACCACAGATGGTAAAATAGACATCGCATAGGTGTAGCTACGACCCAATAGAATGTTGTAATCTAAGGGGGCATTAATGAGTTCTACGTCAATGTGAACAGTCTTGTTCGCAAGGGTAATAGGACAATTGTGGAACAGGCAAATGGGCTGGGAGGCGTGGCCATACCACGCTTGGAGAGTGATCATGGAAGGGGCCAAATTAGGCAATCCGAGTTTCTTCCAAACCAAAGTAGACATCACACAGGTGGATGCCCCCTCATCAATGATACAATAGGAAACGTTGGCATTCCGGATCTTGACTGGGATTTGGAAGGCGACGGAAGTAGGAAGAGGAGGATGTTATGACTAGTCAACATCGAAGATGATCAATCGATCATCTGAAGGATCTACAACACCCATGGCAGATACTAGAGATTTTCATTGTGAAGGGCATGACTAGAGGAGTTCCAACATTGAAATGGCAGTAGGAGATTGCGCCAAATCATCTACTATACTATATGAATGGGAAGCTTTGCCAGAAGCAGTGTTTCAGCATAATGGTCCCTTAGGGATGTTGGTATGAACCTCTTCCATAAGCTGAGGGATCTGAAAAGGACCATTAGGTTTCGAAAGAGGCTCTGTAGAACTTGAAGAATGGGGCTCGGGGATAGACGTAGCGGGAGGCTTGTTGTACTGACGGTACCAAGTCTAAAGGTTGAGGTCTATGGTTATAGGTTGGTCAGAGTTCATCATGAGAATATGGTAATTGGAGGTACCACAAGGAGGAGGTTGAGTGGTCGCCTGACCTTCAGGTGGTTGGGTAGCCACAAATCCTTACTGAGGGAAAGGATTAGTAAACACAGCCAGCTAACTAGGGGCAACATTAGGAGGGATGGAAGGGGAGGCTTGATGTCCTCGCAATGTTGCTTGAGTCTCCCACATCTGCCATATCTATCTTAAAAGAGGACAATCATGCATGTAATGACCATAAACACCACAACATGAACAAGGCTTATTCGTGCAAACAAGCCTGTCCTACTTGGGATGAGTGCCATGTTGCTGATTAGTAGTGTTAGGTGCATTATTTTAAGGATAGGGTCCAAGATTACTGGGGGCAGATTGATTTTGAGTGCCTTTCTTATTCTTTTTGGAAGGAGGATGATTATTCACACCATGCCATGCATATAACTACCCCTGAGGGGGTGGTGGCTACTATTGCAGGGTTGAGAAGGAAAGGGAGGCAGAGGTGCTAATTCTTGAGGAGCTGGAGCACCAGGTTGCAAATACAGATAAAAATGAGGTTGGGTAACATTTTGGTAAACAAGAGGTTGGGAAAAAGGAGGAGGCATGCCGTATCCTGGATACATGCTACCAGGAGGGGGAAAGTGCAGGAGGTGTTGGCCCCTCCATGAGGAAAATCATACCCCATAGGGGGCTGAGCGTAAGGATGAGAGAGGGCTCCAACGATACCGTCGGTGGCATGAGATGCCCACGGTGCATTGGCCCCACTGGGTCTAGGAAGATCAAGTAGAACGGTATAAACATAACCCAACTTAGCATAGATCAGGTCATATTTTAATGCAATTTGGAGAGAGGCTTCTTCGGTTTGAGGGAAATGTGATGCGACATCTTTGCTTATAGTAGGCAAAAGATATCTAAGGAACCAGTCCATGTATACACAGTCTTCAAAGGTAGGGGCTCGACATAGGATCTTTCTTCTCTTGCACTCCTAGACATGATAAGATAGGCGGGTCGCAGCCAATTGACGAAAAGAAGTCAAAGTTCGGTACCAGTGTCATAATGAAGGGGAAGATAGAAATAAGACAGAAAAGCCTGGGCAAGAGTCGCAAAGGTGGTATGAGAGGATGGGGCTTGATAAAAATACCACTTAGAATATTCACCAGTAAGTGTACGTTGGAAAAACTGAAGACGCACAGAGCCATCGATAATGGAGTTAGACGAACACCACATGTGGAAATATCGAACATGATTTTTAGCATCTTCTCTAGCAAGGCCTTCAAACTTGGGGATGTTGGAAGGGAGCTTGGTTGGCATAGCAGGAAAGCTAGCGTCATGGTGTATAGGGTCATTTATCAACTGGTTAAAATTGGGAAGACTAAGGCCTGCCATATAGGGGAGCAAGGGAGAATCAGGGGTATTTCTTGTTGCAGTCCCACTATTAGTATTCCCAGCATTAGGGCCAGGGCTACCACCAGTGTTAGATCCTGAACTAGACATGGTGAAGGTGATATGGGGAGAACCAGGGGTGGAACCAGAAGGGTAACCCAATGAACCAGAAGAGGAGTCAGAGTGCAGACTTGATGGAGGACTAACTCGAATCCTACGTGGAGGAGTAATTCTTCCTACCAGAAACTGAGGATGAAGGCCAGGAAGTCTCTGGGGTAAACACCTTGGTGGCGCAATGGTGAAGACACAAACACATCAAAAAGGGAAGAGAGACCAATAAGGGCGAAGAGGTGCACGATCAACTAATTACAATGTCGAAACAAGGGCAGAGAGGTGGAGGATCAATTCATTTCAATGTTAAAGTCTTTTCTTGGCAGTGTTAACCAAGCTCTTCTTCACTTAGGGTGTGTGTGTTAAGTGAGTAAATTTTAATTTTTAAACCTAGATGTTTGTAGAGGAAAAAGAAAAAGTGTGATGTATAATTATAAATAAACCTGCAGATAACATTATATGAAACTGAAATAACATAAAATAAACATCTAATTATGCATTAATCTAAACCCAAGGAGGCAGACCTCTCAATAAGTAGTCTGTAGGTGGGAAAAAATATAGTCAAAACACACCAAAATAGCCAATAGATCTAAATTTGGGAGGGACAATGATCTAAAGGTTAGATATGCTAGAAATAGGTGGAGAAAAACAACAAAAAAATCAGAGGAAATATTGTTGTAAATGAGGTGGCGAAGGGCTATAACCTGGAGGGAATATGAGGGGACCTAGAGGAAAACCCAAAAAAAAATAGGAGGTGTTTTGGATGGATAAATAGCCAATATAAAGTGGATTTGAAGGTAAGGGATCATATCTGAAAAATGGCTGAACACTCTGAAATTTCAAACAACCTGCAGCAGCTAAAACTCTTCCACAAAAGGTGGAGGGTACTGAAGCCCTAGGGGCTAGGTTCCCATTGTGTTGAGGAAAGAAGAACAAGTACAGGTCAAAAATGAGCAGATATGGAGGTTAGACAACCCTGAAAAGAGGCCCAGACAAACCCAGAAAATCTCAGAAAAAATCCCGCAAAAAGTCTAGGTCGTAGTTTATGACCTTTTTTCTGTAGATTTCGCAGATTTTGGTTTGTTTTCTACGTCCTCAAGGTTTAGGTCGCAAGGTTTAGCCCAAAATGTGTTACCTGCACTTCCGGCACACTCGAGAGTAGGTTTCAGAAAAAAAAATTGTCTCAGCTGCGGTTGATGCCTGTCACCTACGCAATAGTTATGAAAACACATGAAAGTTAGAATTTTCAATGTTTTAGGGTTTCATAGGTTAAAAACAACATCAATAAAATCAAAACAAGAAGCTGAAGATAAATCCTATGGTTTGAAGCAACTGGATATGTAGGGATCTAAAAAATGACAGAGGTCGTAATCATAAACCCTTGTGGAGTTGCCAGTTTTTAGTATGAATCTTAATCGCAAGTGTACGAAAAAGGCTCACTTTAGCCGCGCATAACAAACAACCCTAACAGAAAAGATGGCTACCAATATCTTTAGATCTGGAATTATTTGACCAAGATAAATGATGAAAAAATCTAGATCTATGCATTAAAATACATTAAGTAATAAATAAAATCAAGAGTTGCTCCATGCATCCAATAAACAAGACAAGATTGTTTTAAATAATTTTTTGTATTTATGACACTTGGGAGGAAAAAATAGGAAGATGTTACCAATCCTCCTAAATGGGATGGGTTCTTGTAAGTCATTAGAACTTCAAATCTAAAATCCCTATCTGTTGATGGTGTAGAAAACCCAGACAAAAATGGAACTCAAAGAGAGCTCACAAGAAAAATGGTAGAAAAATATGACAATGATGGTGGATCAAAGTCGGACCAAAATTATAGATCCAGAGTGATCTTTAGGCAACAAAAGGTAATGAGTGAATGGAAAAACCCTTCTATTTATCACCAAATATTGAGTTAGTCTAGATATTGGTGCATGATTAAAATATTATTAACCAAATCAAGATCCAACTTTTATGGAATATTTTATTATATTTGTTGGAGGAAAAAAGAATTTGACTTGGGTCAAATCCATTTATTTGTAAATAATAAATAAATAAATGATTTATTTATTATTTTAAGGATGTGGTTAAGTAATAATCAAGTAAACAATGTTTTATTTAATTATTTATGAGTGATTTAGTCAAATTTAACAAGGAATATTATTTAAATAAGGTTTAAATAATTATTCCTAAAAAATAATAAGATAAATAATAATTTATCTAATTAATTTTCTTGTTTTGGGTTAAATATGACCAGGAATATTAATTAAAATTTTGTTTAATTAATTATTCCTTGAGGAAAATCAAACAAATGTATAATATTTCCTCATGGGGTTTCCTGTTTAGACCATAAACAACTTAATAAAGGTGGTTTACTAAGTTATTTTTCATAGTGAAAGCAATTTTACTTAGGGTAAAATTGGTCTTACATGGTGTACTTATGTCCATATAATAGTAACAGGTTAGATGACCAAAAAATGGTGTAAAACCAACTATTAGTGGATTATTCCAAGGATCATTTTACTTGAATGATACTTGATGACTAGCTTCAAGAGGAGGGTTATTCAGTCTAATATGAAGTTATATATTATCATGGTAGGATCTTCTTATCTAGAGCTTCTAAGCTCAAGGAGAAGTTTCTACAAAGAGAAGATGAGGATTTTCTCTTCAAACATACTTATTTGATGAGAGCCTACAACACTATCATGGAGAGTTACACTTGGGAAGGCTTTGAAGAGGAGATATATCAACATTTGCAGAGATGCATGGACCATGTGGAGATGGGAGAGATACATAAATCAATGAAGGAGTTATCACAACCACCTCTTTCCTCTTTTGAAATGAGAGGGGATCTATCTATGGAAACTCCATTTGTATGAGCATAAATTTTGGTGAGGAACATGCTTATGTACATAGTGTTTCATTTGATGAATATTTGCATTCCTTTACCATGTATATGTGGGCCATTTCTCCAAGGAGGAGACTTCTTCCATATAAGCTTCATGGCCAACTTTGGGCCATAAAAATTTCTGAACATGGCCACTCCCTTGGAGGATATAGGGAGATGTTGTATCACTGTGGGTGTTGTTAGGTCCCCATAATTTTTTAGATTGGTGAGAAAAAATGAACAGGGGTAACATCAGACTAGGCTTTGGAGTCCTAGGACCTAGGAATCAGATAGGTCTCTCTCTATTTTGTGCAAAGGGTATGAACTTGTTTGATTTTTAGGTTTGATTTTAGGCTAGTTGTTAATTTTTAGGGTTTGTTTGTTTGATTGGTTGGTTGGGAAAGTTGTTAATTAGTTTAATAGAGTGGGGAATATTAATCAATTGGGATATGGAGTCTGAAAAAATCTTTGAAAGGTGTAAAAATGAGTCAAGGATAGCTTAAAGGGCAAGTTGGCAAGATCAAATGGATATAATTAGGTCGAGGGAGAGTGAAGTAACATGGAGTTGTGAACATAGTGATTTAAGTGGGAAATAAAGGATCCTTTAACAAACCAATAAACAAGAAAAATCTTCTAAGATGATAGCATAATGAAATTTTGAAGAGAAATGAAGGATTCCTCAGTATCAACTAGGCTAAGAAAGTCTTAAAAAACCACAGTTAAGAAAGATAAGAGAGCAATGAAGGATTATCAAAAACTTTACTTGGAAACAAATAGAATTTTAACATAACATATTAGTAACACTAAAGAGCACTTAAGGATTTATTTATCAGACTTTGAGGAAGAAAACATAGAAGTCAAGAAAGCAGGCAGAAGTAGGGTATCAAGAAGATAAATCCCATTCTCTATTTCTATTCTATGACTAAATGAACCATAAGCACAATGAATAACTGAAGAAAAAAAACATAAATATGGAATACATCACCATTTTAACAAGCTTAATGAATCCTAAGGGTGATCTTGATCCATAGAAGCACAATCCAACACCATCACAAGGCACCAACAACCAGTTTCACCAATAAACTCCAAGTCTATTTCATAGCATCCTCAACAAAAATCCAACATTTACAATGAAGCCTCCATGCTCTATTTATCATGCATTGGAGGAATAAAACCTAATTAAGTATCTAGAAGCCTATTACTTAATCATAAATGTCACTTTTGTCCTTGAGACATTGCAAGGCCCAAGGCACACAATATCTAAAGAAAAATATATTTCCGGCATTTTTAACAAAGAAATTTACATTTGGGCTTTGCCAAGACTCCAAAAAATTTCCAACGTACATTGTTGACTTTTCCTCTGTAAGGGCGCAACACTGAGTTTTAGGATGAATTTCCATGCTAAGGGCATAACACAGGAGCAAGAAAACTGGGTCAACTTGCAACAAGGTTTTGAAGGCCTTCCCGATGTCAGAATGGGCTCCGTAATGGCTCATTGGAAATCCTATTGAGTCTAATTTCCATAAATACCATCAGTTTTCTAATTGGACCCCTGTAACTAGTTCAAAAAGAAAAAATCCCAAGACTGGTAAAGGCACAACACATGTCCTTAAAACTAGGCATAAAGGTGAAAATTAGGGTGTTTTTGACCCTTTTGGAGGACCAAAACAACTCTAATTGATCTGAAACTTGAGCTAAGGATCCAAAAAATATAATAATTTCTTCTGAAGATGCTCTGAGAAAAGCGTAGCACCATGGGTGCTACCCCCTTGGCCCTCCAAATCAACAAAAAACTAAAATTTGTCAAAATTATCCCAAATTTGGTGGATGTGTGCCTCATGGGTTTTGAGAGACCTGTAGAGAAGCTTGTGCCAATATTACAATGTTATATTGGCATTTTGCCTCTTTTAGTGCTTGGATCTTGGTTTGGGACTTCTTGAGTTTAGCCCTTGCAAGTTGATTTCTCTAGGCATAATGTTTGGTTATCTTTATTTGAAGGTCAAGGTCTCTATTTTCCTTCTCCAATTTTGCCTCCAAGTGTGTGTTTTATTTCTCCAACCAAGGCTCCATATCATGTGCTATCTCCATGGCCAAAAACTCATCTAGAGTGAGTTGCTCTGCCAGGGCTGATTCTTGTTCTCTTTGTTTTTCCAATGCCTTCTTCAACCCCATGGTTCTAGGTCTCCTCCTAGACTTCCCTTCTTCATCCTCACTCTCCTCATCGGTGCCTGTTGTGGTGGATTCGATACACAGGTGTACGAAATCGCACAAGTTTAGAGAGTGTGGCCTACCCTCTAAACTATAGGTAATAGGCATTATCTGGGGGGAGCTCAGAAGTATAAGACTTAAATGAAGTAATACACTAAAGTATGCTTTGTTAAAAAACTAAAACTAAAAACGCAAAAGAAGCTAAATAGAGAGTTCCAAATAGTAACAAGGTAAATAACAGCTCGATGTACTCTTATTATTGAATGCTTGGAATGAAAACAAAATGTTACCCACTTGCCAAAGGGCCTAGGCAATGGCTCTAGGACCCAATGCAAGGATGTTTTTCCTTCAAGTTCTGCCTTCTGATGCAGTCTAACTCTATCTCTTTGCTGTAGTGGACTAAGATGTTGGGTGGCCAACCATCGATTCCTCTCTTGCTTCAGCTCCTTGGGTCACACAATCTGTTAGTGTTGCTTGGGAAACTTTGACCAACATAACTTTGTGATCACACCTTGTTCATCTCTTGGTGGGTTTTTATAGGTGAGCTTCAAACCCTCCTTCCCTCCCTTCGTACATGGTGGATGGTGACCCAAGGGAGGGGAATGATTCCATTGTGTGCTCAAATATGATTTTGTGTGCTCACAAAATGCCTAAGGAGGTTTTGGTGTTGTCCTTAGGCGGCTTTCACATAAGGAGAAAATCTCCTTTGCTTGCTTGTGGTCCCGGAAAGTGACTTTTTTCCACTTCTAGGAATGCGTGCTTATCAGGCTCTAGTGAGCACAGAAGGAGCTCTTTTTGAAGGAAAAAGCACACATTTGAGCATTTATGACTAGTTGAAATTTGATTTTCTCAAAACCTTAGCGATTTTAAATACTTTTTGATTCCATAATGTATGCCTGTCCTGTAAATCCTTAGGCTCGACATTAATTGATGTCATTTTATATTGTACGATTTTCCAGTGTTAACAGTTGCCCCCTAATTTGTGAGGTCTAGTAAGAACTTTATAGCTGAAATAAATTATAGTTTCTTTTCTGTATCATACGCAGAGAGAGATAGAGAGAGAGAGAGAGAGAGAGAAATGCCTACATGTAGAATAGACAACACCTTGCACCGTTTCCGAGATAACCATGACCTAAGGGACCCCCTGCAAGAAGAAAAAATATACAACATATTTACAACATTTCAATGAGACAGGCATGTCCCATGCTCGTGATGCTATAGCTAGTTAAAAAAAATTGACATATACATATGTTGTCTGTGTCACTACTGTGGTAGTGATGATGGTGGTTGTTGGCGACGACTGCTGACGCCCTGAGGGGCATTTTTTATTTGACGATAGGTGGAATGTGGTACCCATATGCATAATCTCGATATGGCATATCACTTCACATTGGATGCATATGTACTAGCTGGGACCTTCCCGTGTAAGCATTGTTGTCAGAGATGCTTATAAAGGCACGGGTCTTCGACAGATCTTGATCAAAGAGAAATGGTTGTAAGGTACGATACCATCATGACATGAAAGATTTTGATGTAGTAAAATTTCAAAAGGATCGATGACATCTATGGAAAATGATGTCTCCCATAGTGCCACCTGAAGATACCCCTTTGCATTGGGAGGGGTCATCCAATTTACCACTTCCTTTTTGGAAAAGAGGTGTTGATGATGACAAAAATGAAGCCTTAATTGAACCATAATGGGTTTAACATAGGCATGTTGGTGAGTGGTAGCTGAAAATGGATGATGGGGATTCTGTGGCCTGAGGTCGAAATATATTTGAGCAGCTTAGCGGTAGTCATAGGTATTTCTAAAGGGAAAAGTCCCTGGATTCGGTAGGACTTCCAAGGCGGGTATGAACCAGTTATGATTGTCGTAATGGTGCGTGCATGGGGGGTATGAAATACTTAGACCAAGGGAGATGGGGGACTGCTGCCATGGGAGAAAAAGGTGCAATATGAGGGCGAAGAGGTGAAGGGAATTTTTTGTGATCCTTTTACACTTACCAAAAGAATAAAATAATGGGGTTTGGTTTGTACAAAACACAGAGACGGGTACCCTAAAACATGAAATAGGGTCACTCACTTGATGGTGTGAGGACGATGTTTTGCTAGGGGTATGGGTCCCATTAGTTGGTCTCATGTGCAGGGTTGATGAAGCGGAAGATGTCACAGATGGGTCTATGTTGATGGAGGTATGGTGGGCCAAATGCGGTGCATAGGGGTGCGCCTTCATTCTGCTTGTACAACCCGATCGTCCAGGAAGGGGGTTAGTTTAAATGGTGAACTTGAACTTATTCATGGTATATGGATGGGAATGAGGTGCTTCCCAAACTAAAAATGGTATGGATATGGCGTCAGTTGTGAGGTGATGTGTGGTCTACTTGAGATGACGATCGCCATGGAGGGGAGGCTCTACCGACCATGTCGGATGTTTATCATATGCAGGATGAGGTGATGATAAACGTGGTGGGTATGTGGATCCTATGGTTTATTTCTGATGGAGAAATGATGTTAGGATATGCAAATTTTTCTCGGACTCTATCATGCTGAGGGTAGAATGATACCTGCTCCTGAACTTTTGGTGGTTCGTGTTATGAATGGTTTGCGGGTTCTTCCTACAAAAAACAACTACCTCAAGTGAAAGCATCTTCTTTTCATCCAATATTATTGAAAATCATGAATTTTGGAAAGGAATATGGGAGGGTGCATACCTGTCAGCACTAAACATTTTATTTTTTCAGGAGTGCGAATGTGTGGTGTCGCCTCTGTTTGTTGGGAGATGTTACTTGGCTCCTAGTTTTGATTGTATTTGTGGTTGCCCCCAGACTGATATCATGGGGGAGGGAGTTTCCAGTTACTTCCCCCCATCTAGGATCTCCCTGAATAGAGATTACTACTGCCTAGGTGACCTTAGGTCAAGGACCTGACCAAGTCGTTTGCATTAATCGATGTGCCTGAATCTCAAGAAGATGAAGCAACTAGGTTTCCTTTACCCTGGTTGGTGTATGGTGGCTTGGGTGGAGGGAAAAATGGTTGTCGATCTGGTGACCTTCGTTCCTCCTGCAAGTACCAGATGGTACGCGGTTCATTTCTAGATGCCTAGATGGAGGGATCCTTTTGATAGGATCACTCGACCACACGTAAGGCATCCCTATATCGAGAGACCTCTGGGAAATGATAGGTGTAGTGCCCATAGATGCCACAGATATCGCATGCGTGATTGGTGCGTAGCGGTTTGCCTGTACTTTTGGTGGCAAGTTCCTTTTTATGGGGCTGTCGTTTTGAGGTGCTTACCTCGCAGCCGAGGAGTGGTTTTAATTCATCAAAATCTGGGCATATGTGAGTAGGGCATCCTGTGACATCACATATAGCACAGGCTAATGAATCCCTCTGTATGGCGGGGGTCACCACTTTCTTTCCTTTATTGGCGATTTTTTTTATCGTGGTTGCTGGTTTCACAGTGGGGGTTTCCCTTGAGGGGGCGGTTTCGACTGCTACTTGGGTAGGTTGGGGCTCCTCGGGACCAGGGGCTGTAACCCAAACACTGTAACATTGGTAACTATCATTCCTGGATGGGGAATGAGATACCACACTGGGAATGCCAATGATATTTTGGGTAGTACCAGTGTTGCCAAGACCTGCTGGGAGGCGAAGCCAGGAGGTGGGTATAGGAAAGGAGTTTGGGAGGTGGCATAGAATAGGGATGTTGTAGTAGCTGATGCCTCGATGTCGTTACTTCTTGATTTTGTGTCCTGAATAACCTCGGTGCTTGATGTGGACATCATGCATACTGGGGCCACTATGGTATCGGGAGATACCTCAGGGATAATAGGAGGATCTCCTAGGAATGATCCTAGGAAGAACGATGGTTTGAATTGGCCAAGGCCATATTCTTGATACTGTAAAAGACCATTTGTGGCTATGTCTACATAGGGTAGAACCATATCTGTGTTGGTCAAAGGATGCTTTTCAGTGTGCATCATCTGGTCTACTGTAATGATTCGATCCTCGTGGGGGAATATCATGATGTGGAAAATAGAGGATGCTATGGAAGACATGGCATACATGTAACTCTGCCTAAGGAGTATATTGTAATCTAAGTGAGCATCCAAGACTTCAATGTCTATGTGGACCATTTTTCTAACTAAGCAGACTAGTACATTTTGGAAGAGACTAACGGGGGTCGAGGGCTGACCGTCGTATGCTCTGAGTGTGATGATGGAAGGTTTGATTTCTGGGGCTCCTAACTTCTGCCATACATTATTTGACATGATGCATGTGGATGCACCCTCGTCAATGAAACATCGGTGAATAGTGATTTCTGTACCGATACTAGTATCTAGAAGTCGACCATGGAGGGAAACCTAGGGGTCGCTTTGTCTAAGTCAAAATCCATCATGCGTGTGTCAGCAGGGTCGACGGTGCCTAAGGTGAAAATTAGGGATTTTCGCTACTTCGGGCATGACTATAGTACCTCTAAAGCAGACATAGCAGCAGGTGATTGGGCTAAATCATCTATGATGTTGTAATTGTGGGTTGCTTTAGATTAGTTACCTGCTCGCCTATTAGGCCCATTTACCATTTTTGGAAATGGTTCCAAAGGAATTTTTGGAATGGTCAAAGGTGCAGTCAGCATGATCATACTAGCCCCTGATGTACCAGTGTTTGGTGGGGTGTCATAGCTACGATTCCAGGTTTGGAAAAACATTTCTTCCCCAACCATGTAAATTTCATGGTTGTTTTTCTCAGAATCGTTGGGGTTTTTCTGCTGAGTGCTGACCATTCCTTGATGGGGGAGGGGTTGTTACATAACTGCAGTTGTCTGGGAATATCCTCCTTGTCCTCAGTTAATCTGAAGCTTTTTAAGCTCAACGACTTCGGGACAGTGGTGAGTATAGTGCCTGTACTCACCACATATTGAACAAGAATGGTTTTCTCGTAGAGGTGGCCTTTTGCCTTGCTTTTGAGCATTGCTTGGCTCCTGGTTCTGGTTCCGGTTGGAGTTATCTCCAACCTGAGATCGCGGTGGTGCTATGGGTTGCTGCCCCCCTGTCTAGGGTTCCCTTTTGGTTTTTTATTTACCTTTCGTTTGACCACGTTAGGAAGGTAATTATCCTTATCATACTGGTGTGGTTGATTTTTTGATGGCTGCACAAAGTTCACCTGTGAATTATTTTGCGTTGGTGGGTTATGTGCTTGGGACTGAGCATACTGGTGTCCCATGTTTGCACCTGATCATTGGGGGGGGAGTTCTTCCGTCATTTTTTCCTGGTGCATACTGGGTCCCCCCGGCTAGAGGGTAAGTCCTCCTTGGTGATATGCTGGCACCGTATTAGTCAAATTTTGTTGCTGCATATGATGACTTTGAAACCTGGGTTGAGACATGTTCTGGGTAGACCCACCTGTGTAACCGATATTTTGACTGCTGCTGCCTAGGTACCCTTGGGTCGTTGACCCAATAAGTCCATCTATAGAGTTTGACGTGCCTGGAAATTTTTGATAAGATTGCAGGTGTAGGGCGTTAGGCAGGATATTGTATATGTATCCTGATTGCGTATAAATCAGTTCAAGCTACTGGGATTTATTGATTTCATCCTCTTCGGATGTGGGGTTACATTGTGCCACATCCTTTGAAATCTCCACTTTCATATTTTTCAAGAATAAATCTAAAAGGACTCGGTCGTCGAGTTGAGCTTTACATAAGCTACGACACCATCTCCACTCATGGAGATGTTCAGAAATGTGGGTAGAGGGGGATTGTCTAAAATGAGTCAGTAACTCCATTCCTGAATCGTGGTGAATGGGTAACTGAAAGTATGTGAGGAACGCAGTAGCAAGGGTGCTAAATGTTCTATGTGAGGTAGGAGGTTGCTCGACGTACCATTTCGCGGCCACTCCCATGAGAGTGCGTTGAAATAGCCTCAATCAAATAGTATCGTCAATGATGCTATTCAATGAGCACCACTGGTGAAAGGTCATTATATGATTCCTTGGGTCTTCCGCTTGCTTGCCCTCAAACTTTGGTATGTCTGAAGGGAGCTTCGTGGGCATGGGAGGCCAATTAGGGTCATGTGCGATGGGGGTCATTGGTGAGCTTGGTTAAATCTAGTAGATTTAACGCCGCTAAGAAGGGTGACTGAGAGGTTGATGCTATGGCAATGTGTGAAGACAAAAAGTTCTGGTTAGAACGAGGGTTAGTCTATGACGTACCCGGTTATGAATTCAGTTGGCTTCCTGTATGGGATGCACTCTTCTGCCCCATAGGGGACGAGGGGGGAGTGATGTGCAGTTTGGTGTTGGGAGACCGGCTAGGGTTCCCAACTAAGGTTGCTCCAAGAAAGGAGGAACAGACCACTAAGGCAACGTTCCGTCTTTAACGCCTAAATGGCGAAAGACCTGGAACCCCTCTCGATAATGCGGGGAGGTCCAAAAGATACCTGGACCGACGAGGTTCCATTGGAACCATTTGAGGATTGTCCAGGTTAGGTTTTGGAAATTTTTTTTGAGGGGATTGAGTCTATGATCACGATAGATTTATGGACACATACATAAAAAAAGCGAAAATCAAATGATTTTCCTTTAATTTAATCTATGTGAGTAATCAAGAAAAAATGGTTTTGTTTGTTTGCGCGTGATACTAAAAAATCCTATAAGACCTAATAACGTCCTCACACAGTCAAAAGTAACTAGGCCTTGAGATGATTTCTTGCAAGTGTTGGCACAACGTCCTGAAAGAACTGGAGACGCTCCCAGTCAGCCGAAGAGAATCAACCAAGGTAAGGGTAGAGGGTCTGGCGCTTGCCTGCACCGTCACCTATAGGGTAAAGGATGCCCTAGATTTTTCCACTAAGAACCACTGTCCCACATAAGAATTCTAGTATTGGGATTCTTGGTAGTCAGCTAATAGTACAGAGTATTAGCCGGGTCAGGTAGCCCCAACTGATAACACACGCACTACGCCTAAGCCTAACCCCCTTTGAATCAAGTCTCTGCTGCGACCAGGTTTTATTTTTCGTGGGCTGATAATTGGATTTAAATATCCCTAAAAATATAACTTCTATGTTTCAAATGTGAAGCATGATCAAGGTAGCTTATTGGATGCCTACCCCCTTGATCCTAACTTAAGCTATAATTTCTCTTGTGGCCCCTGTGGGGAGAATTCAGTGAGTTGGTTTAAGTTATTTTTAGGTGGATTTATTTTCTTAGTGGGTGAATTTGTGTGAGCGTATGGTGAACAACCTCATAATTTGAACATATGGGATTCGGCGATCCTGTACAAAATTCCCCTAGTTAAAATATGTGACGTTGTTCCTTGCTCAAATTAAAAGCATTTGCAGATAATGGGCCACTTCCAAAACCTCCTAATTAGTCTATGTGAGTGACTAAAGGGAGATGGTGAATCAAAAATGTAGAATGTTCTTATGCTTGTCTAGGGTCACCCAATGTCACAAAGACATCAGAGATTTCTTGCTCTAACTTGCGATCCAATCATAGTCCCGCAATTTCCTAAATGCAAAAATTGAAATTTAAACTAAACAATTTCTACACTAGCTTATGCATGTG
This sequence comes from Pinus albicaulis, assembly GCA_034641835.2. NCBI lineage: Eukaryota > Viridiplantae > Streptophyta > Pinopsida > Pinales > Pinaceae > Pinus > Pinus albicaulis. The sequence continues at coordinate 1,762,598,072 of CM076575.1, read as the reverse complement.
TGGTCATGAGCCACTTACTTGGACTAGTTAAACTAATTGTTCATATCATAATTTTCAAAAAACATAATTTATTTAAAAAGAAATGGTTAATTCTCCCCCTACTTAAACTATGTGAACACTTTTTGCAAAAAGCCAACTTAAATGAAAACTAACTAAATGCCTACAAAAAGCAGCAAAAATCAGTTCTCAGGAGTTGTGGGATATCAACGCAGGTGTTGGTAGATACATTAGGGGCTTCCCAACACACTTAAAAGTAGAGAAAATGCATAAGATAGGGAGAAAAAATCTTTTTGCAAATTGCATGAAAAAACCTCTGACAGGTGCGCTTTCCTGCGTGCAGGTCACTCCTGAACGCCTGCACTGTGCGTTTGTGTGAAAAAACTGTGCGCAAAATTCCTGTGAGTAGAGAGAAAATTAGGAGCTGCCTTCTTCAGTCTGCCACCTTAGTGAGTCTAGGGACTGCAAGATGGGTTAGAGGACTATTAGCTCCACTCCAGCATAGACTAAGGGTATCCTGCAAAAAATGTCACAACCACATAAACTTGAAACATGTTAGTGGAGTCGCCAATCCTGTTGTGGTGGATTCGACACATGGGTGTATGAAATCGCACGAGTTTAGAAAGTGTGGTCTACCCTCTAAACTATTGGTAAGAGGAAGTATCTGGGGGTAGCTCAGAAGTATAAGACTTAAATGAAGTAATACACTAAAGTATGCTTTGTTAAAAAACTAAAACTAAAAACACAAAAGAAGCTAAATAGAGAGTTCTAAATAGTAACAAGGTAAAAAACGGCTTGATGGCCTCTTCTAATTGAATGCTTGGAATGAAAACAAAATCTTACCCACTTGCCAAAGGGCCTAGGAAATGGCTCTAGGACCCGATGCAAGGATGTTTTACCTTCAAGTTCTGCCTTTGGATGTAGTCTAACTCTCTCTCTCTTTGTTGCAGTGGACTAAGATGTTGGGTGGCCAACCATCGAGTCCTCTCTTGCTTCAGCTCCTTGGGTCACACAAACTACTGGTGTTGCTTAGGAAACTTTGGCCAACATAACTTTATGATCACACCTTGTTCATCTCTTGGTGGGTTTTTATAGGTGAGCTTCAAATCCTCCTTCCCTTCCTTGGTACATAGTGGATGGTGACCCAAGGGAGGGGCATGATTCCATTTTGTGCTCAAATATGCTTTTGTGTGCTCACACAATGCCTAAGGAGGTGCTGGTGCTATCCTTAGGCAACTTTCACATAAGGAGAAATTGTCCTTTACTTGCTTGTGGTCCTAGAAAGTGACTTTTTTCCACTTCCAGGAATGCGCGCTTATCCGACTCTAGTGCATGCAGAAGGCACTCTTTTTGAAGGAAAAAGTGTGCATTTGAGCATTTATCACTAGTTGAAATTTGATTTTCTCAAAACCTTAGAGATTTGAAATACTTTTTGATTCCATAATGTATCCATATCCTGTAAATCCTTGAGCTCGATATTAATTGATGTCATTTTCTGCTGTACGATTTTCCAGTGTTAACAGTGCCCATGAAATATTCTAACATTACCTATGCCTTTTGGGCTTCTTTTTGGGCCTTGATTGCCCTAACCTCATAAATGGAAATTTTTTCTCCTAGCTGCTTGTTTTCCATTTCAAGGGCATCATTCACACTCTTGGCCTTATTTAGATTTTCTTGGAGGTCTTCAATGAGGGTATTTTTGTTCTGGATGAGCAAGTTAGAGATCCTTGCTTCATTCTCCTCATCAGTGTCTATTTGAATGATTTCAAACTCCCTCTCAACGTCATGATCTTCTTCTTCTTCCTTTACCTTTTTTTTTCCTTTGTAAATATTCTGAGTTGAGGTGGATGACATGGTCCCTTTCCTTTTAGAGGTAGCAAACACATGCCTCTTTCCTCTTTGATATGTGAGAGGGAAAAGCTCAAATTTGTCTACTTGAATTCCCTCACCATGGATGATCTCAGGACTACCTTTCTTTTCCTCAATGACCCCTGCATTGATGTCGTCTGCACTATGTTCTTGACTGCCCTCTTGAGACTCACTTTCTTGTTGGGTTGGGTCAAATGCTTGCTAAGTAAAGTACTGGTATTTTTTTCTGGTATGGCTGGACGAGGTAGCAATGCCATCTTTCATTAGGGAATTTACCATATATCCTCACCCTTCTAAGGAAGGAAATAGAAGGGTATTATTTAAGGTTATCCCACACTTCATTTTATCCCAAACGCCAAAGCAAAACTTAGACACTAGCAGCCCCAGATCGACATTATAGGACAAGACATTCTCATCTATTCCCACCCAACACCACGGGGCCCCAAAGAAAATGGAATGGAGGTTTTCTGGTTGCCTTTTTCCTATCACCAGAATCCTAAACAAGTCCAATAGATGCCTTTATATGGGAGCCAACATCCTTGCTATTTCCATATACAACTCCATGACCAATAGTTTATGAAAAAGGAGCATAGGCAGGTAAGCAGTTAAAGCAACATAGGGAGTAAGAAGCAGCTTTCCTCCATGCAAACATTACTGTTGTGATCTTCACCACTGTCATCAACCTCTTCACTGATTTTTTGGTTCATAGTATCATTGTTGTCATCATTATTATGGCTATCAGTTATCATGGTTTATTCTTCATCATTGTCCTTTATGTTTGCAACATTATCATGGCCTTTATCATTTTCTGTGTTATCACTGTTAGAGGTGTCTTTATCAGTTTCTTAATCACTATTTTCTTCTTCACTGTTTTGTGCAATTTCATCTTCATAGTCCTCTACCTCTTTACTATCCTCTCCTTCATTGCTGACCTCTAAACTAGCTTCTTTATCACTGCCCTTTATGCTGTCTTCTTTTTCATCATTTTCCTCTTCCTCATCTACCTCTGTAATGTCCTCTTTATCACTGGCTTGTTCACTACCTTCTTCTTGATCATTTTTTGTCTCTGTATCTTCATCATTATCATTTTCTTCTTCCTCATCTGCCTCTTTGTCACTATTTTTCTCACTGCCTTTTTTTTCATTATTTTCCTCTGTCTCTTCTTCTTCATCCTCCTTTTCCTCTTCATCACTGGCTTGCCCACTACCTTTTTCTTCATTGTCTGTCTCTTCATCATCATCTTCTTCCTCTTCATCATTTTATTTTTCTTCCTCATCTACCTCTTCCTCTTCTTCACATTCTTCCTTTTCCTCATCATTTGTCTCTTCCTCATCATTGATCTCTTCCTCATCATTGACCTCTTTTTCATTGTCCTCTTCTTGATCTGATGCTTTAGGAGAAGGTGAGTAAGGGAGGTTTTCTTGAGGGGAGGATTCATGTGCAGATAATGAGTCATGATCAGTGGGGGGTGAAGGAGGAGTGGAGGGAGGTGGATGAGATGATGAGGGTAAATTTGGCTGATGATGAGGCTGTGGGTTTGTGAAAACTTCATGGGAAATGAACACCTCCCATGGAATACCCTATTGCTCTAATTAATGTAACACAATCATCTTGATAAGAGAATGGTGAAAAAGACTTTGCATTTGTTGTGAAGGATGTCTCTTTTGCACAATGTAAGACATCTTATCAATACTTCTATAAAGATAATAGGGAAAATGTAGCAGATTTACCCTAGTGAAGTGCATGAGCAGTGTTATATTGTAGGAATAAAGCCTAGAAAACCTACCCTCACATGTTAAATATTTCATGATGACTTTCATCAAGGGCGCATATCTCTCTAGTATATGTGAAAATGGAAAAATGGATTTGCATTCAGCCTGGTATCTAGGTTTCAAGAAAGGTTGATAATGGCTCAGGTCCAAATTTGCCTGCTTGAACAACTTTTCTCCCATACTAGGTATCTTGGTGGCCATAGCAATGGTATTGGTGGATAGCTCAAATTTTACCCCTGCTAGATGTACTTGATGGTCATAAAGGTTAAGGATAAAAATCCTGGTCAACTCCGAGTTACTTTGGACCTATTGTACCCTTTCACAAAAGTCAAAACAACCCACCTCCTAGAAATATAAAATTGTCATAGGAAAGGCCATCAATTCCTTGGTGTTTAATGGTTCAAACCTATTTACTCTTCCACCCTTTCGCTGCTATCTTCTAGGCCCTTGGCCTCCCTCACCACTCCCACTATTAGTTTCCCTTGAAATTTTTCTTTTTTACTCTTGGCTTGAAGGTCAAAATCCCAATTTTTCTTTATGAAATTGATGGAGAAATCTAGGGTTTATTCCTCCAATTTAATGACAAGAAATTTGGAAATGAAATGGTGTTGTTTGCACTTACCCCTCAAAGGTGCTAGGAAACCCTTATAAGTGACTTTTGAGGATTTTTTGAGCCAATTCTGGTCTTGAGTTGCTGCAAAAAACCTCCTAGCCAAACGTGCAACACCAGGCCAGTCGGGCGAGGTGGAACGGGCCTGTCGGGCCACTGCTGAATGCATAGTGCAGGCGCGTAGCACTAGGCAAAGGCTGCACGGGCCTGTTGGGCCGCTGCTGAACGTGTAGCGTGAGGCTAATGTTGAATGGGAAAATTCTACACGGTGGTTCTGTTGGGTCACCTGGCTAGGTAATCCTGAACAAATTCCCATGCAGCAGAGGAAAAGGTCTGGCAGTCTGCGTGAATTGGCCTATCAGGTAGTTTTCATGCAGTGCCAAACGTGTAGCACTCAGGCAAGGTTGCACGGGCCTGTCGGGTGGGTTTTGGGGCAGCGCCAAATGCATAACGCCCGAGCCTGTCGGGTCAGATATGCAAGCATGTAGCACAAAATGACAGGCACGCAGCGCAAAGGAAATTTTTCTGAAGAAAACACCCACAGGCACGTATCACAGGGTCCCAAGAGCGTAGCATAGGGGAAACTCTGCCCAAGTTTTCCAAAACTTCAAAATTCCTTCTCTGACTGTTTTTAAATGACCTTTACCAATGTAATGAGTAACTGAAGGATGGAAAAGGGCCTTTGTAGCTGAGGAGAATAAATTAAAACAAGAAAACCCACTTTGCTAATGTTTGTCAAACCTTTTATCTTTTTACTAATATCTACTTTAACCCTTTTGTTTTGTAGGTGTCTAAGTTTATGCTTTAACACTTGTCCATTGATAATCTTAACCTCCTTGTTCTGCAGATTTTATTTGAGTGACAAAGCTCACCTTCTTTGGTTGGCTTATGTCTTTTAACATTTTACTTTGGTAGGTGAACAAACTCATTTTTCTCTCTGACATTTCAACATGTTGAAATCACTTTAATTAACTTTATCCATTCATACAGTGGTATCATCCTCACAAATTTTCATCTTTACCTTGGAGATCATATCATGTTTTCTATTCTTTAACCATTGAATGAAAATAGCTGAGATGAGAGCTTGATCTTTTTTTATGTGTCTTGTTGCAATGGGTTTTTGTTTGGCATACTGTTTATCTAATCAAGATTTAAAAACTTTGATTTCCCCTTTAAACACAGTGCTCTCTGATTTATTTTATAACTCATCAATTACCCTATCAATTTCCCCTTCTGGTTTACCTCTTGACATTCCTGTAGAAATGTCAAGCACACTTACCTTTTGCAAGACTTGAAATTGACAAAATAAATTTCTTTGGAGACCTCCTGCTCTTTCTTGGGCAATCATATGTTTCTCTTCTTTTCCATTAGATGCAGAACTAGTATGAGAAGAACAAAGGTTAAAATACCAATGAAGATCCTATAACCTAGGGAAAACCTAATAATATAGTGGTAGGGTTTTAACTTGGTCCTTGACTGAGATTAGGCTTGGAATATTAATAGTGTAAAGATAGAGCTTTTTGACCAATGGGTGTATTTGATCATATAGAAATGAAGGTACTTGATCTGTCTAAGGAGCTCTTAGAGGTATTTCTGAGACCATCAGGGTTTTAGGACCCTGATGAACATGGGAAAGGATAGGTTGAGTGATAACCCTGGATGAAGGTGAAGTGTTGGGGTAAAGGCAAAACAAAGGGTTGAGGTGATAGGTGGGAAAAAAAAACTAGATGAATGGCATAATCTCAGGAGGGGCCCTTTAGGAGTGATAATTTAAATAAGGAGAGGCAGTGTAGTAACATAGTGAAAATTTTGTTTTAAGGATAATGAAGGCAGTGAGATTTCTAAAACTCACAATATTCATGAATTTTGTTTTTAGAAATCTAGGACTGACATTTATTCATATTCATATAGTAAAAATTACTGATGAATAATAGGTGCACTCCAAAGGCACCAAATATTTCTCACCTTTTCAACCATTGTGAGAAGACTTAGGCAGCAATTAAGTGGTGGGTAAACCACTTACCATACCACTATCTGATGAAATTAGGATATATACTACGCTGGTTCCACATGTGGGACTATGAACCACCTCCATTTTTGCATATTTATGTTCATATGTACTTGGTTTTGATCCCATAAATTGATGATGTACTTATTCCTTTTATGGGAATGATTGGAGGGAGGATGGGTGGATTGGAAGTGCCCTATGGGAGAGAGATTCTCTATGTTCATTATGCTACAATTTTTAGGGAGAACATTGGGAAAACCATGTTTGTTTCATTGGATCTATTGCTTCCTTGTGGGATGGATGATTTGCATCTCATGGGAACTTTGGAGGTGCATTTCATGGAGGGTTGGATTGGGAGACACTTAGCTTATGAGGAAAGCTTATCACATGATGGTGTAACCAATTATGGGGGAGAAGAGTTTCAGCACTCACCTTATCAGTTTCTTGAGGACAAGAAACATTTGGGAAGGGAGGACTGTAATATTCCCAATTAGCCATGAGCTAGTTGGAATATTAATTTTTGTTTTGTTGTTTTGTTTTATGAATAAGAGGAAAATGGAGGTCCATAAGTCTCCTTAATAATCAATAAATCAATGAAAATGTAAAATTAAAATATATTTTAAGCTCAATTGAGCACCCTTAGGTGTGAAAATAGGCTGGAACATCTTGACTAGGTCAAGTTTGACCAAATCAACAATGATGTCATGAAGGAGTGGCAATCAATGAGGGACAACGCAGTTTTAGATGGAGACACCTTGCATGGAATTAGGGTCATAAATTAATGGGGCTTAGGGTTTGGAAGCTCATATCTTATAAAAGGAAGAGGATGGCATCCATATTCATTATGTATTGGTATATGATATTTATAAATATATGGTCTGTTTAGACATATAGCTTTCTTTGGTTGTTTAGCTAAGATTGCAAGTGTTGTTTAGCACTAGCCATTACTGATCGAGAATCCCACTTCTTTCATTAAGTAGATCTTGGAAGAGTCTTGTACTTCAATTCCACTATCAAGAATTTTGCCAAAGCTTCTTCTTACATCTACAATGCAGATCATGTTGAGGGTTGAGTTTTTTTGCAGGTTGCTGCAGTGGAGACCATATTTGGTTCAATTCAGTGCTTATTTTCAGTGGAGAAGGGTTCCTTTCCATTGGGAGGAAAATAAAGAAGGCCCTTGTGATTATTTTTAGATCTTGGCATCAGTCCAATTGTTTATTTTCCCCTACAATTTAGTTTCATTCCAGATCTGCTTTATTTTGAGGGAGGAGTTGCAAGGTGATTTCGGCACACCATTTGGAGAGGAGGTTTGCTAGAGAAGGGATTATCCTTTCATCTAGGAGATATTTTGGAGAAGGATACATTATTTATTATATCATATCAGCCACACTTTCCAAATCTATATGTTGTAGTGGATCTTCAGCCCTAGGGCTTAGATTCCCATCTTGTACATGGTGTATTGCTAAACACCCTTGTGGGGTTCTTCATTGGAGGTTGTATAGTTCCTAGATCTATATTAGATCGATATATTGAGGCATACATCAATCCATATTGTTTTTTATATTCATTTGCTGTAGCAGTGCCTTTTAAACAACGTTGTAGCAGTCTTCCAACTCTTTGATATATAGTAGCAGCACCTCTTTTGAGGGTTTTGTCCATTGGAGGCTTGTTCTATCTTATTGTACATCTTATGGCTCATATCTTATGCATATTTTTCTATTTTTATAATGAATGAAAGTTCTCTCTATTGGCCTCTTGCTTTTATATGATGTTTAACACTGCTATTCTAGCATTTTTCACTATATTCCTTCTTTTCCCATTTGGGAATATTACAGTTGCACATGAAAGAAAAATAGTTTGTTGGGATCAGAATGATGACACCTACCCTTGTTCTTCCACAGTGCCTCACCTGCCTACAGGAGGGCCGACTCATCCAAACAGATATCGAGGAACTGTGTCACAAAGAGTAATTACTGGAGGCACAAATGCAACCATGTGCTTAGGAGGCTCTTCAACTCTCGCAGACATTGGACAATACATTGAAGGCTATTTAGCAGAGGAAACGAACTATAGAGCTTTCCACTAAATGGCCCACCACTAAGAATTTGGTTCTTCAAGCGAAGGGAGCTAGTGTGAAGATTCTGGAAATGGTGCTCCCTATTAAATCCTTTGGCAGTGTGCTCCAAGCCAAGCTGAAGGAGCAAACACCACAGCGACTCAGGATGAGTCACATGTTTGTGTTGGGAGCCTATTAGAGCAGGGTACACTTTTTGGTATATTTTTGTATAAGTTTTATATATTTGCACTACATGAATGAGAAAATGGGATTTGGGGTGGCTCATAGTCTCTATTGTTATGTAAAAGTGTTTAAGGGTAAACTGTGGGCCTCAAACCATGGTTTGAGACCATAGTATCTGTGCTCTAGATTGATATAAATAGATAGATTGAGTCTAGGGAAGTAACTTAATTGGATATGGCGTTATGATATGAATGCTTATGCGTCTGTAATAATTTTGTAATCCATATCTATTTAGTGTGCAATTACTTAAGTAAAATCTTTAGGAGATAAGTTGAAAATATGAGTTGAAAAAGTAGTTTTATAATTTTATTGTTTTTTAATATTTTTACTTTTTTACTCCAAAAATGGTGAATCATCCCCCATGATTGACATCATCATCTTGAATCCTATTGGTTCTTATAAATTTTATTTTGGTTGTACATTTTTCTTACGAGGCCCATTTTAGACCTCAAAAATCCCCTAATATGATGATGGCCCTCAAGGTACGTCAACACAATCTAAAAATGTGAATGAATGAGTTGAAATCGAACACTTGTAGAATAATTTGATTGAAGGCCAGTGATGTGAACTTGTCATCGAACGTGAAGAATTTTCCATTGAAGCATGCAAGCTCCAAGGTACCAAAAATGTGTTTCTAAACCATATTCTTGGATAATGAGCTGAAGTGACAGGAAGTGATCCATTGAAGGAGGGCCATAATGATTCCCCATCATCAACATGAAACAAAGGATTTCTCAATATGATAGGAGTGATTCAGGAATATGGAAAAGAGGGTCAAATAAGAAAAGGATGTTTTACTATTACAACAAGTACTTCTCTTGAACATATCAATCACACGACTCCGAAGTGTGGAAAAATTTGACTCAACAATGGGATCAAAGGTCATGGAGATGATAGATAACAATAAAATGAGAGGCAAATTGATTTCCCAAATCCCAAAAGGTAAGTGAAGAATTAAGGATATCCCAAACCCGAAACTAACTACAGATGAGTGTTATGTTCAAGAGCGACATGCTGCCTCTAAACACATAGGAAGTTACACTTTCATTTTTCCCCCATTGTTGCTAACAATTACCTCTTTATTTTTGATAGAAAACATGAATAGGATAGCATATTATTAGCATATAAGTTCATTTCATAAATTAATCAATACTAGTAACTTTAACGATCCTTAGGAAAGAGTAACTCGATCTTTTCATGGTGACAAGTCTTTCTCCATTTAAGTTTTATGAGTTCGATGGAAGAGTAACTCAGTATATTTTTAATTTTTAGAGATTTTGAAAAAGAGACAAAAAATAAAACTCAATCAGGTCCCTTTTCATAAATTTTCCCTTTAATCCGAAAAGGTAGAAAAAATTATCAGAGAGGACCTCTTGACTATGTTCGATCAAGTTATTCATTTATTCATTTTTCATAAATAGTCAATCTCAGCCTGAAAAAGGGGTAAACGTATAGTGAGACGACGTCAATTCATTTAATTTAACGAGCTCGAAAATAAAATTTCTCAGTAATGTTTTCATGTTTTGAGAGTAAAAGAAGAGCTCAAAGATGACTCCTCTTGGAGGAACAAGTGGTATGAAGGGATAGAAACTCGTTTCGGTGATGATGGAACTGCTCAAAACAAGTAAATTTTAAGAGGTTGGTTAACAAGACCACTCATCACAGCGGTTCCCCAGGAAAGGGTAAAAAGAAAGTGAAAGAATATGATTGGCCAAGCAAATGGTGACGATGTAATGAGAAAACCAAGTTTCATCTAGCATAAGAGGTAGATAAAAGGGAAATCATGAGAGGTAGAATGAGTATGGTTTCATTTTTACAATAGCTTGAAACAAGAAACTATAATTGAAATTGGTTTCAATTTTTCACAAGATTGAAACAAAGAAAAAATATGCTTGGAATAAATTTTCATGCCCCTAGAATAATGACTCAATTCGAGGTACATGCCCCCTAATCTTCATGTCATTAACTTAAGTAGACTACTGGTTACTAAAAGGTGGATGTAATGAAGGTTCATTTACAAGATCAAGTGAAAGACTCGATTGGGAATTTACAAGATCTAGTCAAAATTTGAATTGAATGAGGATTTGTTTCATTTTTTTTATACGAGGTTGGAACAGTTTAAGATCTATCCTTGTGACACCTTGTTTCATTTTTTAATGAGCTTGACACAAGATGAGTAACTCTTCTACGAAGAGCTTGGTTCATTTTTTAAGGAGCTTGACACATGAAAAGGAACTCTGCCCTGGAGATCTTGTTTCATTTTTTAAGGAGGTTGACAGAAGAAAAGGAACTCTGCTCCAAAGAGATTGTTTCATTTTTTAAGGACTTGAAAAAAGAAATGGAACTCTGATCTAAAACTTTTCTCATGGTCCATAATAGTTCATGGCTTCCAAGAGGTTCTCATCATATGGGATAAAAATGCTCTCGAAATTAGGGTCCAATGCCCCCAGTACATGGTGCACTATATCACTGACTATATCATCAGTAGACACGGGAATGGAATAGATGGCCATATAATTGACCTGTGGTGAGGATGATACCACTTGCATGTAAGAAAAATTTAGGGATGATGGTTTATTGGGACCCATATTAGGATGAATGAATGATTGCTAATCAATGTTCATAATTCTCCCTTCATGTGGGAAACACATCATTCGAAAGAGAGAAGAGACAAGAGCGCCCATGACATAAGTATAGTCATGCCCAAGGAGTAAGTTAAAGTAAAAACAACCTTGGAATTCCATCATGTCTATATAGACAATATTTCCTCCCAAAGTAATAGGAAACTTTGGAAGGATCCCTAATGGTTGACTAGTTCCTCTGTTAAACGCTAACAAATTCAAGGTAACAGACATACGATGTGGGAACCAAAATCATTCCAATTAGTTTAGGACATAATACTATTAGATGCACCTTCATTTATTATTGTTCTAGTTATGACCACATTATAGGTATGTATTGTGATATCAAAGGGCACGTAAGAAGGAATACGGTATCTTGTCAGTTGACTCCAATCAAAGGAAGTGACCAAACTTCTTGGAGGGGGTTTCGTGGGAATGGGATAGCTTCCCCCTTGTGTTAAAATAATGGGAGGATCACCCTCTTTTAACATGGTAACCGGAAGATTTCCCTCCAATTTATGGAAATCTAAATAAACAAAAATAACCTAAGTGGTATGAGGTTCACTCTCTACAGGAAAGAATTCATCAATTGAATTTGGAATCAGGTCGAATATTTTCTCAACCAATGGTTGGTCAGGAACAGACTCATGGGATTCACATTCGGAGAGAGTGTGATTGACTAGAGATGAATTCTGATCAATCACTTTATCAATTAGTAGAGGATCAAGGAAAATCTTATGGTAACCAGCCGGAAGGCAAGGCTGAGAAGCTGTAAGGTTATCCAAGAATTTGGAGTCTTCATCCATATAAGGAAAAAGGTGAATGTTATGATTCCCTTCACATAAATTACATGTAAATTTGACTTTATGCTTTTTCCCATGGGCTTTATTATCACTCTATGAAGGTTTATCACCAACATGATCTCTAGAGGTCGATGAAAAATGCTGATGTGAGCCAATGGACCATACTTCTAACATCCTAGGAATCCTAAGACAATCCATAAGAAGGTGGTCACCCTTACGTAACTTGTAAGGGAATTTTACTTTGTGGGACTGAATGGAAGAATTTTCAACACTAGTTGCATTGGTAGGAATGGTTTCTTGGTTGGCCCCTTGCTTATTTTGATTCTGTTTCTTTGTTCTCTTCTTCTTCTTCTTAGCTTAATAGTTATTATAATACATACTTTCACCAGGCGAAGAGGAAGAACGTTGTGAAGAAATTGGTGAAGAAGGTGAGGGGTCAACTTTAGGATCAACATGAGGTTGACACTGTTCAGGTGGAGGTGAACTTGTTTGAGAAGAAACTTGGACATTTGGAACCATGGGGGTTGAAAATAACCAAACTAGAAAACCAATGGTAAATCTTGGAAGGGACAACATTGCCAGATACTGAGCACCAATATTTCCAAAAGAAGAAAAATGACTAGGATTCCCGTTAGAAGGGTTTCCTTTATTGGTAAAATCAAGAACTATTGCCATTAGTATCAACCTAATATTTTATAAGGAGTTATGCATGAATAAGATGTTATTCTGTGGGAATTAAATTTTATAATTAAATAAAATAAATCAAAAGGGGTAATCTAGGAAAAATAGATTACCAAGTATCCATGAACTGCAATATACACCTCTGTGAACCAAGGAATTGACATACGACAGCCAATCTCCCCGAATGTTGTACTCGATGTATCATGTTTATAAGGGGGTAGAATCAGTTACCTATGGAAGGATAACAACCTAGTGGGGTCTCCTAAAATATACACGATGATATGTGGGAGCTCAGTCTGTAGCATCAATGTCTAATGTGTAACCATTCGATGAGAGCGTCCACATATACTTACAATACGTGGAGTATAGTCATATATACTTCCATTTGTGGGATGAGATATCACCCCCGAGATGCAACACAATCTGTTAGCGACAATTGCAACACTTAACAACAACATAACATGTCTCTATCCTAGACCTCTAAATGTTTGTGTTAATTCCAATTGCTCAAGGTTAATTGAATAAGTTTTAAAGTTGATATTTTTTTATGTTTCAATTTCGAGCTCAAAGAAATTTCACCTAAATCCCTACAATGCAACTAAATGAATAAAATAATTCATTTCATTTTGATGAACTCTAAACTAATGAGGGATAAATTGAAAACAAGAATGCAACAAACAAGCAATGATTCCCCCCAGCTAGCTCAAAATTATTGAAATGCAACTGTAAAACGAATTCACTGTTAGGTCCCTATATTACTAGTATATTCCCTTATTGTTGTTATTGTAACCCCCTTATTGTTATTATTGTACCCCTGTAACCCCATATTGTTATTATTGTTCCCTTAAATTATTATTGTTAGGTCGGCTAGGATTACATTGTGACCCCACTAGGATTACATTGTGGCCCCATGGACTCTTATATATAGAAATGAGGTTTTGTAATTTGTATCATCCAATAATTTTTCATTTATGTAATCACTAGTAGAAAATGATGAAATTAATGATTAGGTGACTAAAAAAGTTAGTCACCGCAATTATTTCAAGTGAAATACTACTAAATTTGAGAAATTTTAAGTGACCGAACTAAAATGACTAACTTAAATGACTAATCTAGTCTAGGGATAAAATATACGACTAGATAATAAGTGAATAAAATAAAAGTGACTAACTTAAATGACTAATTTAGCCTAGGGATAAAATATACGACTAGATAATAAATGACTAAAGTAAAAGTGACTAACTTAAATAACTAATTTAGTCTAGGATTAAAATATATGACTAGATAATAAGTGAAAAAATTAATAATGATTAATGCAAATGACTATTATATTCCAAGAGTATAAATATGACCAAATAACAAGTACAAAAAGTATATGAATTATTCATTTATGTTAGTAATTTTTAATCGTATCACTCCATAAATGAAAATTTGCAATTTTGATACTGAAGTGTTACATTTCACTAAATGAGTCTCTGAATCCATATGCAGTGTTAAGATTTAGAAACAAAGGGGTCTTTGAGTCCATCTACATTGTTAAAAGTCCAAATACTCTTTTGTCTCCAAAGTTTAACACTACAGATGGATTCATCTACAATTAACATAAATATTGCATGTATCATCTATCTACTTTACACTAATGCCTTTATTATAGTTTTAGTAAAGGTAATATTTAGATAGTAAAATTAATATGTATATTTATATTTCTTTGGCCATAAAGTTTAATCTTTAAACTTCGTTGATTTATGTTAAAAGTGTGACTCTTGTTTTAAATCTAAGGTCAAATCTTCATATTTACATTTAATGAATAGATAAACATAACATTTCTTTTTGTAAGTCGATATTCATTCATATGGTGAAAAATATGTACAACCAACAAAGAAAAAAATAGGTGGTCTCACCTCGACTAGGTTTGTTGACCAATGTTTGCAACAAGTGACAAAAATACAAACATGAGGCTAAGGAAAACATCCATAAATGAGAGGGTCAAAGACACCAAAATACATGTATTACATAAAAAAGCACATGAGAGCATACTAGTCATCTGACATAATGGAAGATGGGTTTTCCAGGGTTGTTCCTAGAGGGGGTGGTGGGCGGAAGTTGTAATGGATGTGCCCTTAAAAGTGTGTGAGCCAAGTGTCCAACTTTTCCACTTTTCTACAAGGTGGTTTTGGCCTTGCTAGACCACCACCAATACTCGCTCCCTAACCTGGCACTAGAAGTAGTGCATCCTATCCAAAGTGGCCATAAACTAAACATGCTCCTCCCTATGAACCCATTATGCTACATCGACCCGATCTATCAGAGTTTGAATTAGGTCCCGATAGTTTTCTAGAAAACAATGTTGAATTTACCATGGGTCAGGAGCTACACGGCTACAAGTTTCCCATTTAGCTATTCCTCCTTGCTTTCCACCACGCCAATGCTATGTTTGTTGTGACCTTACACTTCCACCACCGCGGGAGGCATGTTTTCCTCCACCACGACCACCTCGCGTTCCCACACCAACAAGCTGGGAGTGACTGACGATATTACCACCTTAGTGTGCTCCTACTACCACTATTTCCATATCATATGAGCGAACAGATCATTGCTTGGTAGGGGGTGAGGATTTCTCGTGCCATGAAGATGGTTGCATTGTGATAAAACCAGGAGGGCCAACTCCAATCGTTATCAGATTTTGGTCTACTGGAACTTTCCCCTACCACCACACCCAAAAACCAGATCTCTCTTCACCCTTCAATTTCCTCAGGAAACCACACACTATGTCCCAGCTACCATCTTGCCACCAATTGGGAAACTCAGCAAGAACCTGAACAACTGGAGAAGGAGAAGGAAAGAGGAACATGCTCCAGGATGACGCTTTCGGCCAAGAAGCTTCACACAACCCACACTATATATCGACTCTATGTATTCCAAAATGGCGACTCTCCTGTTGCCACCAGACACCAAGAACCACCCACGTCCAAACCACCAAGCACACCAATTTTCAAACCAAGCACCAGAAATGGATAATTCCACGCAGAAGCACTGGCACCCCCAGTGATACCTCCTTCAATACCACCTTCGTGCACATTTATCAGACCAACAACTCACACATACTAAAAACCATAGAAGACCAAAATAACAAGTTCCCCCGTTAACACATCGTAGTGTTCAAGATTTCTATTTACTAGGCATTCAAATGAAAATAAAGTGAAAAACGTGAGTGAGGGAGGATTTTTTTAATGTCCTAGGCACCTATAGTAGCTACATATATCTATCTACATGTGGGGTCATCCCTAGAAATAGAAGGAGTTGTAAGAAAATATATAGAAAAGGAGGTTCTATGAAACGTTGTGGCAAGTGTTCGACATGTTTGAGATTTCTATTTACTAGGCATTCAAATGAAAAAAAAAGTGGAAAATGTGAGTGAGGGAGGAAGCTTCTGATGTCCTCGGTGCCTATTGTTGCTATAGATATCTATCTACATTTGTGGTTGTCCCTGGTAATAAAATAAGTCAGGAGAAAAGAGATAGAAAAGGAGGTTTGTGAAAAGTGTTGGCAAGTGTTCATGAATGGATCATGACAAGAAGCCCAAAACCTTTGTCCATCCCAATGATAATGGAGATGTACTGAACCCCAACTCCATAGGTATGCTCATTCTCATTCTTCTAGTTATCCTTCTATCTTTCATTTATTTCTACATTTGCTTGTTTCTATTGGTAAGGTCTCCTTGATTGGCGGTTTATTAAGTAGAGAAGTTGTGCATGCAAGAGGGATATATTAGTGACACTTATTATCATTCTCTCCATGTTTCTTTTAGGTTAAATGACAAGTGAATGTTGCAATAAATGCTATGCTCTTCCTTTTGTGGGTGTGTACCAATAATTTTTTAAGGTTTCATTTCAATTCTTCCTAATATGTGCGGTGCCATCACTTGTGGGAGAAATGGCTTGGAAGGATGTATCACACTTATTTTTTTGGTTAACCCATAAATTTCACCTCGCCCAAACCTCTTATTTATGCCTGTGAAGAAGCGAATCTCTATGGTTGGCCTAATGACATGCCACCATATTCACTAGATAAACATGGTCCCATTGAAATTTTTTACTTATTTTGTTAGCTATGATCGACCATTTCAAAATTGTATCATGTTCCCCACCTCTATTATGACTACTTGGGCACACTACTACCCTTGAGTTTATGCAACTATGTGGTAAAATTATGGATGCTAGTTTTTGAGTTATGTTGTCAGTAAGGGTAGTTGATGAACCATGTGTCCCTCACTTTTATATTTTCTTGATTAACAATGAAATGTGAAACTTTATCAAGGGAATTTAAGTGAAGGCATTTATTTTACAGATGGAATTATTACATTAGATCAAAATTGGGTTTTTTTATTATCCACATAAGTTCTAATTTGCTCATCAATATTAGACTTGTTTCACAATTCCTTTGAATTATATATCATTGGTTTGATTTTTCTTCATGCACATATGTAAAAATGTGTTGTGTAACCAGTTTCAAAAATAGAAGAAAAGAGATATAAACGCCTTAGAAATAAGACACTTCGAGGGGGCAACCTCCAATACATTACATAAATGCACAATTCTTGGATGATACAATTTACAAAACCTCCTTTCTATATATAGGAGTCCATGGGGCCATAATGTAATCCTAGTGGGCCACAATGTAATCCTAGCCTACCTAACAATAATAATTTAAGGGCACAATAATAACAATATGGGGGTTACAGGGGTACAATAATAACAATAAGGGGGGCTACACTAACATAATAAGGGGCTACACTATTAATATAGGGACTTAACATGCCCTTCTCCTTCAAACAAGTGTTGTCCTCAACGCTTGATTATTTCTTGATGCTTCTGTATAAAATTCTCATCCTCCCATGTGAAATATTTTACAGGAAGGTTCTTCCACTTGTCAATATATTACCTCCGAAATTGACTGCATTTGTCGATTTCTTGTTTTTGTGACTGCTTCAGAACTTCTTTCAAAGTGATGTTGATGTTCCTCTTGTTTCATTAGATTCTGCACTAAATTTAGGTTATCCTTTGAGAGTTGGAGAGCTTATTACTGATACTCGATGTCATCTTCCACTAATTTATCATCTATATTAGCTATCATTTTATCCTTCAAACCATCCAAATTATCCTCCATTTCTGCTTTTAAACCATCTATGTCATCTTCGGTTGCTCTTCGTAAGATTGAAATTTGTTGCGCTTGGTACCGCAATTTTGATATCTCATACTGCAATTCTTCCTCTTCATGCGTCATAGCATAGATTTATGAGGGCTTAATGGGTGTTGAATTATTTTTAGGAGGCATTTCAGAATGAAATACTAAAATATAACACCACCATGTCCTGGAATCACTTCAACCGATTTTTCAAACAAGATTTACTTGATTTTTAGAGCTCAGAGAAATTGAATTATCTCTGTAATTGAAAATATTCAATAACTGAAATTCCGCCCTGTAGTAGCCCTATGAATTTTCTTTCCAATGCCATAGGTCTGATCTAATTTGGATTTTCCAAGACAAAGTTGTGTCCAATCTCCCACAATGACCTAATTTTGGACTAGTTCAGTAGAGAAAAATTGTAGGACTTGCCACGTGTCACTGTTTCATCCTTTGTCTCTAAAATTAATAGCAAAGAAACTACATTCTGTGTACTTGCAACCAATTTTTACGGCACTTCAATCTGAGGCCTGTGAGTATGGATTATTGAAGTTTTCCCACGATCGTCTCCTCAGATGCAATTCAGGAGCCTGAAACGCACTACCTTCCACAGATCATATCTCCAAAATATTGCGAAACTAAGTTCTGAAATTTTGACGAATTTCCTCAGACGCTGGTAACTCATATGAATTTCAGACTCTGACCCTTGTACAAACAAATTTATAGCAACAAATGCCAACACACCCTGTTTATGAGCCTCAAAACATTACCTCAATTTCACATGATATCTCCTCAACATTATGAAACCAAGATCTGAAATTTTTATACAACCTTTCCTCATTTCAGCTTCGCGCCTTAAAAATTTCAGTTTCTGAAACTTCGTAGAAAACAATTTATAGCGAAAATGCCACGATGACCTGTTTGGAGCAGCGAAACCCTAGAATCCAAAGCTCTGATACCAAATGTTGTGTAACCAGCTCCAAAAAAAAGAAGAAAAGAGATATAAACGCCTTAGAAATGAGCCACTTCGAGGGGGAAACCTCCAATACATTACATAAATGAACAATTCTTGGATGATACAACTTACAAAACCTCCTTTCTATATATAGGAGTCCATGGGGCTTATAATAACTTAGTGGGCCACAATAATCTCAGTCAGACCAATAATAATAATTTAAAAGTAATATTCACAACAATATGGGGGTTATAGGGGTACAATAATAACAATAAGGGGGGCTACACTAACATAATAAGGGGCTATACTATTAATATGGGACTTAACAAAATGTCAAAAAGAGATGACAATGAGAAGTAACTTCATACAATAGACTAACTCTGCATCCAAATTCAATTATTTGTTGGCTATTGAATTTTTCTTTATCATCACTTATGATAATGAGAAGTAACTACATATGATAGGATTCAAAGTTATCCCTCAAACCAATGTAGAGATGCAATTATTTATTGGTTTTTGAATTCTTATTTATCATCACTTAAAATAACTGACACTATATTTGGACTTTCTTAAGGAAAAACATCTTCACTTCCATAACTCATAGGACTCCTCAAAATATTTTCAAGTCCATCAATGACGATCCCTTTCAATATCAATGTTTTATGCGTTCCTCCAATCAACTCTTCATAGTCTCTATCTCTTGTTTCCCCTAAAAAGACATACATATTGGCTATATCCAAGCCCCATAGAACATGCAAATACCTACAAGCACCAAATATAAATTTTAGTAATATGTATCTTGCTCAACAAGAATTTATTGCATGGGCACCGTTGAGCCAAAAATACTACATGTAGTTTCCAAAAGACTAAAATCATAAATTAAATAATTGCATAGTCTAAATATCATTATGGTAGTCAAATTGAGGTTGCCAATCTATTGTGCATTTCTCAAATTTAACCAAATCCTTAAGATATCAAATATGCAAACTCAATATTCAAAATAGTTGGTCTTAGTATTGATTGGAATAGTTAGCGCTAGATGAGTTTGTGGTAGTTTAGTATTTCATTTGATATGACCTAGAACTTAATTATTTTGGTTGGGTGTATAATGAGTTTGTGGTAGTTTAGTATTCCATTTGACATGACCGAGAACTTAATTTTTTTTGTTAAGGTTTATCTAGTTTTTTCTCGGGGTTGTTATTTTTTTTGTTAATTATATTTTTTTTGTTTTTGTTAATTATTTTTTAGTTAAGCACTAGTAAGACTATATCATGGTACAATATTGACACTCAAAAAAAAAAAAAAAGAATTGAACTGATCACTTAACATATACCAATATTCAACACGTTGAATTTTTTATTTTATTTTTAGTGGCGGCAATATTCAGCATCTCAAACTTTTGTGAATTTTTTTATTTTGAGTGGCAGCAGAATTTTTGCAAATTTTTGATTTTGAGTAGCGAAAATATTCAGCACCTTGAATTTTTTATTTTGAGTGGCGGGAAGCATCGTATGAGTTTATAAGGGATAGAAACAAAATTTTAATCTTTCACTTCCCGAAATCGAAGTGTGTCCTTGAAACCCGCCATCAAGCTGCACGAAAGGCATCATAATTTGAGAAATCTGTAGATAGGTCTAGGGATCTATCCTCTCCGCCTCAATCTAAACATAAGGATATCTACTAGGGTGGTGCCACCGCCTGAAATCCTGTAGCCCAGCATGCTCTATCTCTCATCACTCGTTCTTAGCCCAGTGATGCTTCTCGGCTCCAACCCCTTTGATTGCCCCTCCAATTCGATGTCATGCGATGAATAATTGATTTCACAGGAGGATAGGGTCATTACGGAGAAGGGATTCTATTTTTATCCCTCGCCTCTTTAAATTCCAAGGGAAAGGTAGCCGGATCTGCTCTTTCTGGTTCAATGTGAAGAAGAAATAGGCATGACTACCAATCTGCAGCACCTTGTTTTTTTGGGTGGCATCGTATGAGTTTGTAAGGGATAGGAACGAAACTGCAATCTTTCACTACACGAGTCCCCTTTTATTTTTCTGGTTGAGCTACATTGTTTTACTAGCTGAGACATACATTTACAAGTTCTCAGTTATGGTTTGTGTTGTTGGGTCGCATCTACCTGAGCTTAAGGGCTGATATTCCACATTCCATCTACTGGAAAAATATGCTGAGAAGGGATGAGTAATCATCCTGATTAGCACGAGTTTCCTAACCATATAACAGTTGCTGTGCACCCTTGCAATGACCAAGAAAATTACTCTCTGAAGGCTGCGTATAAGCTAAATGAGTCTGATTTTACAGTTTCCAAAGGCCTTGGCATCACTAACTCGTGTATTTGCTGCTGCTCACTAAGGGAAACACGAGTTCCTTATCTCTGGTATGGGTGAATACAAACATCTGGGCATAAAATGAACTTCTGGACTCTTCATTGCATGTGAGACAGTCATCTGGAAACCAGCAAAAGGAACACACCAGTCCCAGGTCTCTATACTCAGTGTCCCTTATTTACATGTGTTTATTGACAACATAAAATATTGGTAGTCTTCTGGCTGTAGTAGATATCACTCTCGGAATTAATATGAGTACTCATTTCTCCTATTTCTGAGTTATATTTGGCAGTCCTGTGTGAATATTATGCTTGGAATATGTCAGTTTGAAATTTGGGTGGTTTATTTTCGGTGCATGTCATTTAATATGAGTATCTCCTAAATTAAAATTGTTAGTAAAATTCCTACAACGGTACCTAGAAGAAATGTTTGACATAGATATGAACGAAAATTTCACATAAACCTATAAATTTATTGCAAATAATTTTACAACCAGGGTGATGGTGGGGCTGATAGTGCACCCAGACAAATTCTTTGACATAGATATGAACGAAAATTTCACATAAACCCAGAAATCTGTTGCAAGGAATTTTACAACCAGGGCGATGGTGGGGTTGATAGTGCATTGAATCTAGACTGTACATTGGGCACATTGAGTAGGAATACTGGCATAGGTACATCTAACCCTTGTCATGACATGGACATTGAAGTTTCCAACCTTTGGTGCATTTCTTGAGTTTACCCAAATGTTCATCATATCAAATATTGGAACTAAGACCTATGCAATCTCTAGCTTCACAATAGCTGGGTTCAGTACTGATTTACCCTAGTGTGTGCTAGGTTAATATTCCCCCTTGACCAAACCTAGAATTTTTTTTTTTGATTGGGATGATTCTCTTATATTTATTATTTATTATCTATTTTATAATATTTTCTCTTGACTAGCTTTCAAATCAAGCTGCATTGTGGAAGCCAGGTGGAGATGGGTTAATTCATTCAAACTATGAGTGATGGTGCATTGTATACATTGAATATGGACACATTCACGTTGAGATTTCCAATGCTCGGTGCATTTATTGAGAACCCAAATGCTCAACATATTAATATTACAACTCAAACATTTACAAAACTCAAGCTTTATAATTTCCCGGTTTGATATCCAGAAGTAGGTTTGATATACCTCCCATGTTTGGTATTGAATGCAGAATAACTACACAAACCTATTAAATGTCAATAATGAACTTAACTTTGAATTATGCCAAAGTAATAACCATGCAAAATAGCACTTGGAAGAAACACATACTTTGGGAAAGTGGATAAGTATGTGTATGTTGATAAGTGGGAAATGAATTGACCCAAGTATATTTAATTCTCTTTTATTAAATATTCACAAGTTATATATGGTGTCAAAGGAAAACTGGGTAGGTCGATGACTATAAGTAGACAAGCACACCAACGCAGAAGTCATATGGTAATTTTTATATATTTTCCGCTCCAACTCTAAGCTATATCCTGCTCTTCAACAACATTAACATATCTAGTTTTTACAGTCATACAGTTCTAGAATTTTGGAATCAATTACCACCACACATTACTGGCTTGTTTAACATTGGGGGTTTGACAACATTGGTTTGAGAATTTTTTTCTTAGAAAGGCTCAATACATAATCATGAAATCCTTACCCACATTTAGCCATTTCTATGTAGTTCTTGACTTTTCATCATGAACTCCTTGACTTTTACTCCTTGTTGTTTATGAACTCTTCATCAAGGTTTAATTGAACTTATTGTGAAAAGCATCAATTTCTTCCTTAGACAATTGCATCCCTGATCTGTAGCTACTGATGACGGCCACTGTTTACCTGTAGTTCTTTGAAATGCAACACCATGATGCTATTAAGGCTCTTAATATCTCTAGGCAAGTTGGTAAACAGGTATAGTTGGAAATCTATTGTTCCAGAAGTGTTGTAATTGATGTCTTTAGTTTCAAATCCTGTCAAAATAGTGCATATACCTATACTTTTTTGTTTTTTAAGGATGATTGTGATCCAACATTAATTTTTTCCAAAAAAAAATGCTTCAGTGGCATTCCCACTTAACATGTTTGAAGTTTTTATCATTATTTACTTCCTGTCATGATGCATATACATACTTTCCTATTCATTTCCAAATGTTTAGTTTATGAAAACAATT
This sequence comes from Pinus albicaulis, assembly GCA_034641835.2. Lineage (NCBI taxonomy): Eukaryota > Viridiplantae > Streptophyta > Pinopsida > Pinales > Pinaceae > Pinus > Pinus albicaulis. The sequence continues at coordinate 1,762,574,742 of CM076575.1, read as the reverse complement.
TCTTTGGCAGCATTTCTAGTGGATTCATTAGTTCATTAGATGATGTGATGTCTCATTGAGTCATTACATAGTAGGAGAAGAGGAGTAGATTGCAACATATCGACTTGCAAGTTCCGTAGTAGGACAAATGACAAGAATAAGAATAGGTGGTCTTTTATGATCCTGGAGGATTGGTGACTTGACTATCACCTAGATAGAAAGAAACAATAATACTACTGTCACTCTCTTCCTTTGTGTTTTTCAATTGAGCCATCTGATTTACACTTTTCCCTGAAGACCCATTTAACCATTTGCACTTTTTCCTTTAGGCATATTGTTAAAATTGGACAACTAGGTCCAAACTCCATGTTGTGATGCTCAGATGAAGATACCAATATTTGTATTGGGTTCCTCTTTCGGAGATGTGTAAGATCGATCTAAAATTGATCTTAATCCGATGAGAAGAACATTTATTTTGAATTTATTTTTAATAATTTCAAATATGTGTAGGTCGGCCATAAGGTTTTACACCCTCAGCAGATGTGTCACACACCTCAGTGATTGATATAAATAGAGTCAACGTTGGAGGATTTTTTCACTCATCTCATTATCACACATCATCTCCTCCTCTGATTTAGTACGAGCTCCTTGGAAGTAGTTTCGGTTCACATGTGGGAAGAAGGACAAATTTACTACAGCTAGGGTTTGGACGAATTCACTGCAGCTAGGGTTTCCACGCAAGTTTTACTAGCGTTGACTTTGGTCAATGTATGGTCCAAATAGGCTGAAAATTGGTGGAGACTTCGATTTTGGAAGGCCATACATATTGGCACAAGAACCAAGGTCAAAATGTTGATCGAAGAGCGAGCTGCGTTGACTTTCTTGCTGTTGTCCTACATTGTCTTTTTTGGACAATGTTGACTTTTTTGGGGTCGGCTTTGAGTTGACAGTGTGGCTATTTTGAGGGTTGTTGTGACACATGCTAGGTTGGCTGACCAAGGAGACTTTTCTGGTTGAAGCATCCCGTTGACCGCCATAACGCACCACCACATTTTTCTGTTTCTGGTTTGTCTTCTGTAGATCCACTGGTATGTTCTATCAGCATCTCACTTGATTGTTAATGTGATTGTTGTAGTGAAAAGTAAAGTTGCATCAATCATAGAACATCTACATGAATTTACACATATCCTCAAGTTCCAGTTTTTCATTTCTCTGTATGGAATCACATTCCACCTCTGTTACTTTGTCCCATTCTTCTTTCCATGTGCATTGAATCACATTCTACCAGAATTGTGGTGAATTTGTGATCAAAGCCATATATAACTAGTGTAGAGAAGATTGCTTCGATCTTCTTGATTTCTTGCTTCTTTTATTTCTTTTTAAGTAGTTCATGTAGCTTTGAGCCATCTAATGTTCACAAATGTTGTTTCAGAATATTCTTGGGCATTGACGATGTTCTCATTGCTAGCATTCTAGAATCTTCTTGGGCTTTGACGATGTCCTCACTATTAACATTCCATAATATTCTTGGGCTTTGGTAATGTCCTTAGTACTAGCTTTGACATCATTGACTTCATTATCACTGGATTTTTGATTGCTCCTTTATTCCTGACTTGGAATGCTTTCTTCTGCTACCTTTTTACCTCTTTCTTCAATAGGCCATGGCACTTTAATTTCATTTGAATTACCTTGGATATAGTCATCCTCAAATATAACATCTCTACTGAGTGTATATTTTTTCAAATAAAAAATATGATATCCCATAGACTCTCCATTGTACCCTATCAAAAATACTTCTAACCTTTATCCTTGTGCTTATGCACTTTTCTGAGAAACAAGTACACATGCATTGCAAAGAAACACTTTGGGATGACTCTCCCCTGGTTTCTCATCACTTCATGCTTCTTAAGGTGTAACATTCCTTGCAATTTTCATTCTATTTCTATCAACAAAATACAGTGGTGTACTAATTTCTTCAACTTAAAAATTATTTGATAGATTTTACCTTTTATCATTCTCCTCACCAACTCTACATCTATCCTTCCTTTATGACATTTCTTTCTCTATGAATTCCATGAGACTTGTAATACCTATAAAATATTGAAATGATGGTGTAATATTCACTTGTGGCCTCATGCCAACCTTACATGTAATCAACTATAAGTCTACACATGTGCAACCACAACATTTTATTGTATTTTTTCAATATATACTATTTTAGTTTAAGGCCAATGTAGTCAACTTCCTTGGAGCTAGCACCCCACTAGCCATCTCTACATCTATCCTCAATTTTTCAAGATGTCCTCACTATTAACATTCAAAAATCTTCTTGGGCTTTGGTGATTTCCTTAGTACTTACTAGCTTTGTCATCATTATTTTCATCACAAATTCTTTTGTCATGAGGTAATTTTTGTCTTATGTGATTATTTAGCTTATGGGAACCTACGTCTCATTTTTCTGATGTTCATGGGTTCATCTTCTCTCCTCTTTGTGTTTATGATTTTTTATTTATTTATGGTTTTTTGGTTGTTTACATTCAATCCTTGTTTATCTATTGTAATCTCAACATGGTATCAGAGTAGGTGTGAACTTGCCTCTTTGGATTATCTCATTTCTTCGAGGGTTTTCTAAATTTTTTCCTCGGGTTTCACCCATCTTCAATGGCACACTGCAATGCTGACCCAGAAGTGGTTCAAAATCATCTTTTCTAAGGTTTCTTTCTTTTAGAGCTTCCAAGTAAGGCTCAATTTTTACTATTTCTATCAAGGGAATTTCTTAGTGATGGAATTTTTTGGGTTAATTAGTCGATCTGTTAGAGTAATGACCAATGGTATTTCCCCAAGGGTTGCAGGACTAGGGTTTTTAGATCATCTTCATTTTAGAGTTTCAAACCCTTCTTTCATGCACACCTTCTTAGGTGTATGCAAGGGATATCTTAACCCCTTTTATATTTAAATTTACTTTTCCCTAATCAAAGTGGTTGGTTATTCTTGGGTATATTTTATTTAGGATGCTACTAACACACATTTATATGCACATATTTTACCGCACTATGCATGTTGGGCTCTACCCATTTCAGGATATGATGATTTGGATCATTCATCATTGGAGGCTTTCCTTATTTTTTAGGAAATTGTTGTTTTATAGTGGATGCCATGGTTGATGATGTGAGGCATATGTAGAAAAATTAACTAGATAGAAACCTTCACAATTTTAAGTTTTTTCTCAAATATATTTCCTACAGTACCAAACTAGAAGGTCTGATATACTTGAAGTAAACAAAAGGCTCTAAAATATTATTGTTACACAACCTATTAGCTTTGTAACCTATCCTATTTTATATGCTCGAACAACCCTGCCTTGTGTTGGGCATTTTTAAGCTTTGCACTGACTGATAGGAACCTACTTTTGTCATATATGTGTCTTATTCCCTTTTTTCTTGCAAGATAATGTGTTATTAACTTATTTATAAATATATGTATATATATAAAAATATATGACATTCCCAACTCATTCGTTCCAAACTTGTTGAAAACTTGTTTGATTGTGATTGTGAAAAAGAAATTTTTTTAGGACCAAAGTAAATCGATCGTATAGTGCCCTGAAGCAATTGTTAATTTTTAGTAAGGATTGAAAAAGGGTCATATAGATCCGTTTTTATGTTGTATAGGGGTTGAATAAATGATCCATAAGTGACAAGTCTATGTCAGTCATGGGAAAACCAGAGTGTTTGAAATAAAGGTCAAACCCTTCTGCCAATAGGAAAAGAAAACTATGCGAAGAAGGGGTGGCCGAAATTTCGGTTGGTAGAAAAGGATCTAAAAGTATCACCTCAAAGAAGCACATAGTTTTGAGTGTATTTTTCTAGGAGAGGTGGGAAGGTATGGTCAACAGTCGTTGGTGGAAGAAATGTGGCTTGCATGCAAGTCTGCACTCGAAAAAATCAAAACCACAAGAAGCATAAGGTGGCAACTTACTAAGAAGGAAGCAACATGGGCTAGACTAGTTGACACCACTCAACTGTTGAGAAATTGCGAGGGAAAAGACACACAAATTACTGATAGAAGGGAAATTGTTAGCATAGTTTGTGGATGGAGGAGTGCTATTAGAGCTAGCTAGACCTGTGTCAGTGCAGGTTTAGTAGCCACCACATGTGGTCGAGTAGCCTAGTTGAAGTCGAAGTGACAAGCCTTCAGGCACAATCCAATCAAGAATTGGAGCAACTGCAATTGACAAGCAGGGAAGCACATAGATCATAGTCATAGGTAAGTAGGTGGGATGTCAGGTCGGGTGCAGGAGCCTGCATCAAACTTCTTGCACCTACATCCAAAATAGTCTTGCCTTCAAAATGGTGCATGTTCTCAAATATAGTTGTTTAATAAGCATACATCCTCACATGTCACATTTGGGAAAAGAGTTGTAGGGAATCTCCATAATTCCCTCACTGTCCATGTCTTTCCTTGTACCAAATCACTAACATTCGTGCATAGCCTTTACTAAATATCATATATTTTTCTCTCTTCAACATCTCATAATTGTAATGAACAATTGCCTCAAGATGTTGATTATCAATGAACTTTTCTTCATGAGAAGGTGTCCTATCTTGAGGATAAATTTTCTCATCAACCGACCGTTTTGAGGTAATTTATAAAGAGGATGATAGAATAAATTTAAGAGAGATAGTTAAAGATGACTTCATATTTCCCATTTTTGTAGGGGAGGTGGATAATGAGGCATTGATGGATAAAATATAAAAGGAAGAATTACAAACAATTTTTCATTGTTTACAAAAGTATAAGAACCCTTAGTCACTTCGTAGGACAATAGAATTCTTCTAGTGGTTCTATGGCTTCCTTCAAACAAACCAAGAATTGCTAATAAATTAAAATACACAAGCAGGATTTGGGAGCTTTCAATTCAACATTTCAGGCTTTAATCCCAAAAATTAGACAAGAATGAGATGATTTCAAACCTAAGTCACCTGATACGGGGATATGGGGATTCGAGGAATCAGATTCGGGTATGGTGACCCCGTAATAGGATACTTCTGGGATACGATACATTATATATTATTTTATATATATATATATATATATATATATATATATATATATATATATATATATATATATATATAGATATATATATATTAAACATTAGATGTTTTTTACACAAATTCATACAAAATTATTTGATTCAAACATATATTTAAGATCTATCATATTAGATACTCATACATGATCATTGATACATTGATACTTCATACAATTGTCAAATTTACTCAGAAAGATGAGAATGAAGATAGTAAGACTAAGATGTTATCGTTTTCTCATTAAGTCATTAGAATCAAAATGTGTTACATAAGTACACTGCCAATGGCAAATAGAAATAGAAAATACAAAAACACTACAGTCTACAAGATTACAAGCCTCAAGCCTCAATGAGTCATCAATCCTCATCATCATAATCAGCATCATTGTCCTCATCCTTATCATAATGTTCACCACTTCTCTCCTTTGGCTTTGATGCATCCTCCTCCTCTGTCATCTCTGCATTTGTTGGTGTGGAGGATGAGGCCTCTACTTACCGGATGCTTGAATCTCTTCGAAATAACTCACTTTCTCCTTGCTCACACTTGCTCCTTGCTCACCCTAGCTCCTTCTCTCTTCACAAAATGAAAGTGGTGAAATTTTTTTTGTGAAAACACACTTTATAAAAAAAAACATGTTTTCTTTGCCCGCGGGTCTAGCCGTAATCGATTCACTAGGTACGGCCGTATCTGTACAGGGTACAGTCGTATCCTGACCGTACCTTGTATGGATACGACCATACCCGGTGAATCTCGTACGAATCGAGTATGTGGCGTATCGGATATGGGGATTCACGATACATGGGCATTTTAGGCGTATCTGGTTTCTTAGTTTCAAACCTATATCACTATGCAATTGCATCTAGAAAATCATTGCAAAAATTATCACATGTAGGGTCCAAATCCACTAAGTTGATTCCATGTCATTAGAAAATTTTTGCATCCTTCTTGGGAAACAAATCCATTACGGAATAGGAGTAGCGCAAGAAGAAATTTATAACATCAAACCAAAAAATTACAAGCAATGTTAGTGATTTTGTCTTTCCAAGGCATATGATAGAGAAAATTGGCTTTATTTAGGGCTACTCATTCATATACGATTCAATGTGCAATTGATTAACCCGATAATGAACTATCTTTCCTCAATATCTTTGCAATTCTAATTAATGGCTCAGCATATTCTTCTATCATGCCTACAAGAGACCATGGGTAGGTATGACTAATGGCTCATCTGCTATTTTTTACTGTAGAGTAGGTGGTCTCAACAGAGTTATAACAGAGTCAAAAAGAACTATAAGCTTGACAACTATACAAATATTAATTACCCTAAACTTGACATATTTACTCTTTTTTGATTTAGTTTTTCTTTTGGATGATAGGACCAAGGTAGATGCAATTATGCTAAAGGACCCCACCCTTGAGGAACTAAAATTCCTACCTTAAAAACTATTAGGTCAAGTACTCTATAGAGATCACTTCCATTGCATACTTTCTTCCCATTTACAACTGTAATGATGTCTCCCAAGAGAGGTTGGCCATAAGCATCTCATTTTGTTGTTTTCAGTATAGCTTTTCCAGCTGGTCCATCTATAGGACCATCAAACACCAGAACTCTAGTGACACTCAGTTGCTCAACAGACTCATCCAGTGAAAATTTAGTACCCAAAATGGGTCAAGTAATTTTTCGAAAATTTACTAACTGATCAATAATGACACTTATAGATCTATTGGAATTCAAAAGCCCACACCAAGTGATGCTCCTGATGGAGAGTACATAGAAGCAATGTCACAAGGTTCAACAAACTTCAACCTTGAGGTTCGAATTTTGGCGAACCTTAAATTTTTTTTGATGTTCGGCGAACCTCATTAGACCTCATAGCCGTTGACCAAGTGAATAGGTCAAAACTCATAACCTCATGTCACAATTCGAGCTTGTAATGTATCCTTGCAATTTCCATGATTGTGATAACATTTTTTTTATGTTTATTGATGCTAATATATAACTATTTTCTCCCATTTTTCATTTAAAACTTAGTATATGTAAATATATAGAAAATGTTTATAGAAGAACCTAATGGCGAATCTCATCGAAAAATTCGAACACGAACCGAACTTAATAATTGTCGAACCCAAACTCGAACTCGAAGCATGTGACATATCTTGTAGCAACTAAAGGCTTGAGAGGCATCCATTATTGAAGCATATTAAGGAAGGATTCTTGAAGATTGATAGAGAGCAGTATTGAAGATTTTCAAGTCTCGTTGTATATGATATTGGAAGCCTTGAAGAACCATTGAATCCATATTGAAGAATTGAAGTCATGGGTTGGAGCCATAGAGGATAGGAGTCCTCAAGAAGATTGGGTTGGAGCCCTAGAGGTTGGAGCCTCATAGAGACAAGGTTGGTGCCTTGGGAAGACCAGGTTGGAGCCCTAGAGGTTGGAGCCTTATAAAGTCCAAGTTGGTGCTTGGAAAAGTACATGATGGAGCTTGGTGCATTGAATATTGGTGTCTTCATCTAGGGTTGGGGCCCTACACACTGTTGTAAAGAAGAGGAATGAAGTCCTCATTATATTTGACTAATAAAATTATTTATTCTACATTGTTCATTTTGTGTTCTAATTATAAGTGATCTTAATTGGAAAAAATAAAAATTGAAAAGAAATACTGATTCACCCCCCTCCTCAGTATTTCCAACACAGAGAAAGGTGCTTCTAGAAGAACCTCTTCCATCTAGATTTTTCACCAACACTAGGTGATACTGGAAGATCCAACTCTATCCTGATCTCCCTTAAACAAATCCTCTACGCACTTGGCTTGAACTCTCCCTATATTGGGAGTCTCTGACTGTGTGGCTGCCTCCATTAGCCCCGGGCTATGGTCCTCATCATCCTGCTGGTCAGCCCAACTACCAACTAGCTTAGAGTCTAGACTCAAATCGAGATACTAGATGAGGTTCCATCTTGAGTAGTTTCTTTGTAGGTACTGTAATCGACTCTTGCTTTAAGGATTCCATCTGAGTTCTCCTTTCCTCAACCATCACTTCTCTACTTTGATCTCTCCCCGCCTATTCTAAATCCATAAAAATATGGGGAGATAGGGTGGTGATTTAGCTACAGAATGAAATTGACACCTAAGCCAAAGGTAGACCACTTCGTTATCAACAGATCATTTATCAATCAAAAAAAAAAAAAAGTAATCAAGATGTGTCATGAGAAAGGCATGTTTTTTTTTGTTGCACCAAAATTCTCTCAGGTGTCTCTCTTTCCCAAAGCAGAGACGAAATTAGTCCTAAGTTGGTTGAATCATGTTACATCCTAATACATTTTTTTTGGCTTAGGTACATTTCTGAAAGAAGAAAGACAATAAGAAAAAAAATATTTGAAAACAACTAGAGAATACCAATTCTAATCCTTTAAGAACATGGGTGATTGATGGTATTTGGGAACACACGTACAATATTATGTATTTACATTAAAGAAAATATACATGATATAAAACACCAAAATAGAAACTCAGCTTCCCAAACCTGAGGTTCCAAGCTGCTAAATGAGTTTGTGCATTTTTGGAGTATTTTCACTTATAACAATTCGTCTAAAAGAAAATATAACCCAATTTCACAAAAAATGTAAACTTAAATCTGTTCTAAAATCCAAGAAAATAAATTAACAAAAGACTTGCAGCAAAGGCACTAGTCTGCCAATCCTTTTAAATTGGATCACATTAATTCACAATGCTTGACATTGACGTGAAAAAATTCTTTCATATCTCCAAGACACATGTTGAGAGTCAATATAGGAAACATATTTTGGTGGATATAGTTTACTGGGACAATTCATCATAGATCCTATCTTGAATTCTTACTTCCTCTCATTAGAAGCTTGCATTCTCATTTTCCCAAACTCGACTGAAGTTGCAGTCATTTATTTACCTTAGGGCTGTTATGAAATACAAAATAAACAATATTTCAATTCTTAATGCCCTGATTTTCTAGGAAATCCAAGAGAAAAATATACTGAAGTGTTCGTGATAAGTTTCAACCATCTAGTAAAATTTTATCATGCATAAAGTAAAAATGAAAATTCTTATTTCAAGCAGTAAAACAACCCTTATTTTCTTCAGTTACAATGTCAAAAAATATTATAAATTTATAACAACCAGACTAGACCGGGATGGATTAGCTGGTGTGACTGTTGTCAAGGAAAAACTGGTGTGAACCCCTACTAGGGACTGGAAAATGCCAGTTCAGTACCTAACCAACCTTTTTCCACCAAACTGGCTGGTTTTGTACAATGTGACTAAGAATTCTTGGAACACAATTTTTTAAAATAAAGGAATAATTTATGAGTGGACCAGCCTAATATTCAACCTTTAGGGCCTTACTAATGTTATGCAGTAAATGCTAATGTTAGAATTATTTTAAAATGTTTGAGAGTGTTGACCAAAGTTGTCTTTGATGTTAATAAGATGGCAAGCACTGTTGAAGCATGTCATAGATATTTGACTATATGATGCCCTAGCAAGACCTAATGGTTAAAATACCCTTGTTATATATGCCCCTAGCTATATGATGACAAGCCCCAGATCCTTTTGATGTCCTAGTCTTTGTTGAAGAATTGTCCTAATCTTGAAAACCTTAAGAAAGATGCCTTAGGCTACTGGTATATGGGCTAGTTTAAAGTTGAATAGTTAACTGAAAAGGGACCACTGTGGACCAAAATCAAAGGTTGTTTTGACCATTGTATCTTCTGAAAAAAAAGAGTTTTTTTTAGTTGTTTAGGCCTATTTTCAAGGACTAATTGAAAACGATTTTTTTGTGGAATATTGAGCTCCAAAGAAAAACCTTATTATAGTTTCAATATTGTCTTCATATCAGAAATTGAAGGCCAAAATTAGATCAATCAAAGGATTTTAGTGAGACCTATTCTAGGCTTTTGCAAGCTAGTATTGAAGAACTAAATTAATGGTCTATTTAGCTCAGCAAAAGGAATAGATTTGAAAACAAATTTAAAGAGCAGACTTAAGCTAGCTTGGTTTGTCTTAAAGGACAGAATTGAGGACTACCTAAAGCACACACATTGTTAGTAGAAGAGAAATCAGTGTATAATGAGTTTCACAACAGAAAAGCAAAAGAGTGACAGCAATAGTAACATGAGCCTACTATGGTGGAAATTGCGGAAACTTAAAAACTTGTAAATCCACCATCATCTAATGACTGAAATCAATTCAATAATAAGCATGCACAAGATGACACCTTAAAAATGCAAATTTTAATACATTTTTTGAACAGGTCGACTAAATGTCAGGTCGACTCTCTAGCACTTAAGTCGGCTCTTAAGGAAACTGACATGTCCTTTCATTGTGGAAAACAACTATAAATACTAAAGTAACCTCATCACTCCTAGTCAAGAAAAACTCAGTCAAGGAAGTACAAAAAAAAGTTCAGTAAAGAAGAAAGGTGGTTGGGTTATATCTTGTGAGCTAAATTTAACTTTTGTTACATTCCTTATCTCAGACCTTCAAAGATAGTACTTTTGGCTCTGTAATACTGAGATTCTTGGTCGTTGTGGAACCTCTAAAACTCAGCCTGTGGAAGTACTAAAATACATAAACCTGCAACTCTGTTCCTCAGTCTTGTAGCATAGTTGCAGACCTGTTGATCATAGAACTTGGTCTACTAAAGGCCTAAAATCTCAGACCTGCAGCTCTCAACTCCTCTATAGCTCGGGTCTATAACTAGAATTTATTACCCTCTATGGAATTCGGCCTATCAATCATTTCAGGACTTCATTTGACCTTTTGGATGTGGATAGGGCTCGAATTTGTTGAAACTAGGCTCAGAATTTGGAACTATCCTCATATCAGAAGCAGATCCTCCTTTGGTGAAGTAAGACCTTAAATTTGTATACCATATTCCATTTTGTAAGAGTAAAGATCTCATATTAGTGGAAGATTTGAAGACAACATAGTGATGTAGTTATTGAACCTTTTAAGAGGTGTTGGAGACATTGTTTTTGTTTGGGCATATTGAACTTGGAGACATTGTTGGTGACTCTTGAAGCACTTAAAGACATTTGTTAAACAGAATAGACCCTGTGATCATCCTCGGAGCAAACCTTGACATGCATTTTAGAAGCAGATCTTGGACATTGAAACTGACCTTAGAAGATACCTTGAAGAGTGTTGAAACAACTTATTGAAGATGTCCTATGGAGAAGTATCTTCGGAGTCTTTTTAGTGCTGTGAAGATAGATTGCTTGAAATATTTGTAGTTTGATCATACCTTGTGATAGCAAAGAAAATTATTTTAGTTTGTGCTGGAGATAACCCTTGAATTTTGAGATAGTAACCTTGTTAAGGTCATATTAGAGTAGTCTTTGGAAGCAGTTGTTAAAGTTCAGACCTAATAAACCCTAATTGTAACAAAATTTTTGAAGTGCCCAAATGAAGTAACCTTGAAGAATATTCCTTGTGTAGATGAAGAGTCATGGAGACACCTTTTGGTGCTAATCTGATGGTAACCTGCATTCCTTGAGCATAGTGATGAAGATCCCTTGTAGGCTTAGAAGTGTTTATGCCAATCAAATTTCCTGAACTATCAAGAAGAGGTCCTCCAATGGTCCTTTACCATATGTCTGAATCACATTGTGTATTGGATGATCAGTTTTAGCTGAAATTATCTACCTGGAAAGCCCACTAATGATAACAATCATCAAGATGTGATCCAAACCAAATGGATTCCCAATTTCATACACTTTTTGTCCTACAAAAATATTTGTAGAAATTTCAACCACCATGGGTATCAATTTATCTTTTGGTGCATTCATCCATAGCATTGCAAAATTGTTATCTTGATCATGTCCAAATACCTCTATGTCATGCGTTGAATGAACACCAATAGTTACTCTCAAATATAACAAGAAATTCCTATCCTAATATGCTTAAGATATATCTAAAACTGTCTATAATAGTGCTCACTTACCACTTGTAGATTTCATGAATCAGTTTGGAAAGGGTCTCATTAGTAAGATCCAAGATAAGCAGGTGGGAGAGATTTAACTATGATTGTATGTTTATTTCAAAATAACACATGAAAATGTACCAAAATGCATGTCTAGACTCTTTATAAGTTATAACTACTCATTTGAGTAGCATGCCTCAAAAATGCCTATGCAATTTGGGATATTGCATCAAATGGCTGATTGCCAACATCATCTCTACTTTAAGTAGATATTTTTGGATGAAATAGAAGTTTGCTAGCATTGATTGTAAAGTAATAGGGTTGGTTCCTCCAACTAACAGAAGGAATTTTGGCACTACGAAGTTTGGTTACTACTTGGGATATTTACAAAGTGTTGTTGCAGGGACATGAAAGCCATCATCTGGTTGAACACTTTTGTACTCTCCTTGATTGTAATTTAGATATCCTACAAACCATCTAATATGGTTAGCCTCCTTTCAAGTAAGGATGGGCTTCCTTGACCCTTTATAATGATGTTTACAATTTGGGGACTGTTGTAGCTCCTAGAATAATATCTTGGTTGGGTATTTGATGTGGATCTCATGTTTGAGTGTATGGATAGGCCCATGATTAGAAGATCATAATATTATTTGGGCAAGAAATCACCACCTCTTTTGTTTCGGTACTGTAGCAATGAAGATCGCTTTGACATTCCTTTTCCAAATTTGTCCTCCAAACAACTCCTAAGGCCTCCTCAAGCTGCTTGTCAAACTGATCCACACAATAGTCATCACTTTGACCCAATACTTGACAAACATTCACTCCAAGTTTGTTTCTCAATCACTGTGGAAACTATCACCGGTTTAGGGCATCTAACCATGAGATCTTCCCGCTCCTCACTGACTTCCACATGCTTCCCTATCATGATTTAAAACTGATCCACAAGTTAGGATCCAACATCTACAAGAATGCACTAAAATACATACCTTAAGCTCACTGTTTTGAGGTCTCCTTAATTGCTGCAATCTAGGCCTAGTTAGGGCATCACACAATCCATTCTTCTAGCCTTCAATTCTGCCCAGAATTTCTCTAGATGAAAGTGGCTACCCTTTGGAAGTACCCTCCTCCTCAACGTTGTTGTCCTAGGCATGAACCGACCTTAACACTGCCCTACGCAGCTCTGTTTAGGTTGGTTTAGGCTTTTGGCCTTCCCACAATGGCCATCTAGGGATGCAACTGTCTCTTCCAAGGGTCTAAACACCCTAACATACCCTAAAACATATAGAAATTCTCCCCTCGGCCTCGGCCCTCTAGAATAACAAATCGACCGTCATAACATTCACCAAGAGTGCCCTGAACTGCCCTCTTCTCCACTCTGTCAGCCCTCTTATGTCTGTGGCCCAAAACATAAGTTTGATTCTCTTCCCTTTGTGATGGAAATGACAAGATTATTGAAAATATTTATAAGTGTAGGCCTCCTATAACATGAGAGGTAACAAGCCAGAGGACCAAAATTATCCAAGTGCAGTCTGCTTGGGTGCAATATTCTACTGGATTAATTCTCATGCCATATGATGGGTAATAGTGCCCACCAATCATGCATTTATTTATTGGTTGGGGATGCCCACCATCCTGGGAGGATATGTCGTCATTTCCCTACCAAATATGTGAGATGTGCACCTACACATGGGGAAACTTACCCTGACAATTACTCATACATACATCAGAAATGACATGTGACAATTTCTGTAAGAGTCTAAGACTCAAGTATTCATACATAACTATGTTATATGAAATTCTTTTATGATTTTATGTGTTCTATTTCTGTCATTGATAAATGCTATAGTCCATTCTCATGTATGCATGAGATTTTTTTATTATCCTTGTCTCTTTTATCTTAGATGGGACCTAGTTGCATTAAGGATGTGTCCCACCCCTAAGGGATGCATCCATTGATGGATCAATCAGTGGATCTATGCTCACTTTCAGTCCCCCTTGAATGGATCCAACCACCATAATATGCAAAATGAAAGTGGGTTGGCTTAGACTTTAGTGTTTCCCTATCCATGAGGTACAAGGCAACTACTGGGGAAATCTATTTTTCTTTTGGGATGTTACCCACATCCCAGAAAATTGGTGATGTAAATTCTTCTAAAGATGGGTAGATGTCCCTCAACTGTCTTAGGAATTTCTAGTTGCCACCTGTCAAAATTATTTCCTCTTAAGTGCGCTTGATGAAAAGTGGAAAAAAATATAGCATTCCCTTGGGTGCGCTAGCATTGTATACAGAGGAAGGAAAGCAAGCAGTGGTGTTATTATTAGAGTTGTTAGTGAATAAAAAATATAGGCAACAAATCTAACATTAGAGTTATCCACCTTCACTGCATAAGGCCCATTGAAGAAATACTTTATATTTATCAACATATGAGGCCACCTTCACTGAATAAGGCCCATTGAATAGTTAGTTAACAATCACTCATTGTAAAAGGGATCAACTTTGTTAATAAGGCCCAAAATAGCTAGTATGATCTCATTATAAGTGGGCCCATAAATAGATAAGATTTTATATGGATATTTATATATTAAGTAGAAGGTGTTAGCAACCTATAATATAAGGGTCATAATTTTGACTGGACTATTGATAATATTGTAAATATGTACATACTTTGCCTTCTGCAAGTTGTATTCACACATTTTGTAAAAAAATAAAAAAAATAGAAAAATCAAACAGAGGGTAAAAAATCCTAAAAGAATAATCAAAGGACTTAGAAAAAATAAAATACCCTAAAATAAAATGAATAAAATATGAAAGTGTGCAAGAATAAATGCCACTACTTTTTACTTTTTGATTGTGGCAGAGTGTCAATAAATGCCATAGTCCACGATGAGTTAAACAATTTAATCTTAACTTGTCATTGTTTCAATTTCACTTGTTATAGATAGAGAATAATGATTTGTCATACTTCTTATTCATGACAATTCAATAGTTAGGTAGAGAAAAAAAAAATGAATCCAACAGTTTAATCTGGATTCATGGATGAAATAAGTATAGAATTAGAGAGTTTTACTTGCTTTCAGAAAGAATGAATGCTGTGAAGGTTGCTAGCCTAAATGCACCTTACTACAAAGGAAGAAAAAATGTTAGCATGGTAAGCTGGATAGGTAGAAGAAGGTGAAAAAATATCAATGTAAATATCATTCATCATGAGCTGCAAAATAGCTAACTTCCCCTTCCCATAGTCATGAAACATTCTAAACTATCAGTCAGAAAGGCTCAAGGAATTTCCTTGACTTTTGTTGGGACTGGACCCAAGGCTCTATGAATGATTAGTTGAAAGTGTGAATGTCTATATTAATCCCTAAAATCACTACATTACCATTCATACGTTCATCTCCTTGAATAATCCTAAGTAAAACACCATTTTTCCTTAAGGGCATTATAATTCCCATTTTATTAACTTCCTACATCATTTGAAAACATTAAGCCCTCAAAATAACATTATATCATAAGTTAAGTGATAAGATCAATGCAAATTATCTTTTCTAATTCACTTTCCTTGTTATGTTTATGTGTTTTGAGTATACGATCTCCTATTTTCATATTAACTCTAATTTACATATTAACTCCCTATAGAAATAACATTTTCCTATTATATAACTCATTTTTATATAATAAACCCAAAAACCCACTTATTTTAACTTAAGCCAAAGTTATTTATTCCCACATGTTTAAATAAAACCCCCTTATAACCCCTTTGGCTAAGTTTATCTATATATAAATATCCCGCCCCCTATGGTAGTTAAGTCAACCCGATTTAATTCACCATATAGTAAAAATATATGAGAAAAATATTTTAAAACATGTTTTATACATGTTTTAAGAAAAAAATACTGAATTTGGTTTAAACTAAACTTCAAATAAACCCCATTCTCCTTGTATATTATCCCTTCCCCGACTCCCTAACCTAAGTTTAAACTATCCATTTGCTTCTCTCCTGATTCCCTTTAACCAAGGTTAAAACCATAATCGGAGCTAAAATTCTCATGTATATCCCCCCAATTCTTTACTCTGGTTAAATCCCTTTCAAAATCCTCTCGATCACCTTTTCCATTGAAAAAATTCATTTTATATATATATAAAACAGAACCATATCCCTTTCCCCATTGGATTAATTTTCAACCCTCCGATCCCCAAATCCCTTTTAATCCAACGGTTAGATATCTACGTGATAGTTCAATACATTTTTATCCCTCCCCATCGTGCTTGATAACAACCGTCTGATCTTCTTTTATTTCCAAGATCTATGGCCCAAAGTGAACCCGATAACTGATCTTTCCCCGCACCTTCCCTTTTAATCCCGATTGTTCGCTTCCCAAAGCCAAATCCGAGGGTGACAATGCATTTTCGCACCCACAAAGTAATCGATGGATGTTTTAGAAAAGTCGCGTGAAATGGGTGGTTTTCCCAAACCACCCCGCATCGACGTGTCACAATCCTATTGGATCGCATTCAAAAAGTTATTTACTGCTTACAGCCTTTGAGCCGTGCGAATACCACCTAGTGGTATTCCAAAACCACTCCCACTTAAACATTTGTTTAATGTAATTTAATTATATTTTAACTATGGTTTAATACGTTAAAATCATAGTTTTCATTGAACATTTCACCTTTTGGCACTTTAAACCTATGAACCTTCTGCTAAGCCCATTTTTCATCGAATTATCGACATTTGTGTGCCATTATACCCTGAGGGCCTATGCAGAGCCTTTTCATCATTTTAAAACCTACCAGCGCCATTTTCAAGCTAGTTGCCCTGAAATTCAACCACGAAGTGCCACATTACCCTCTAAAATACCAATTTTGCAAAATTGAAGACTGTGCGCAACTGTGAAACGTCTTCAACCTCGATTATACTTGTTTTAAGGTATTTTTCATCAAAACTTATCCACTGAACTTCAAATTCTAAATAAAAAGCACCAAATTTCCTGCTATTTCCTATAATTGTTTGAATTACCTATATGCAAATTGCAAAAAAGCATCCATAGTACAGGGGAAACTCTGTCAAATTTTCCCCAAAATCCCTAATTACCATTTTTTGCAACTTTTATCCATACCCTGGTCTTTTCCACTACTGGAATTGATCGTAACCTACTTTCTGAGCATTAAAACCTTCTTTCAATCCGAAAGCCTGCTCAGAACCCTATTTTACCAGAGAAATTCTCCAAGAAGCCCTTGTTTCCAATGAAAGAGCTCAACAAATAGTCTAAGCTTTCTCTGCTCAATTGAAAAATGACAAATAAATAAGTAACCCCTAAAGCAGGAGGTCCAAAGCCTCAAAATAAACCCTCTGCTAAAACTCCTCAGCCTAAATCTTCCAAAATTAATAAACCTACCCCTGTACTCACTGCTGATTCAACAGAAGTTGTCAAGCCTGTTCAACCTCCAGTTATCTCACAAGAAAATAGCCTTTTGGTTGACCTTGACTACAAAATAATGGACCCTTCATTAGAGTTCAATTTGCTTGATGTATATAACTGGTGTTTTGGTAAATCAATAGAGAAATATGACAAATATATACCAGTCTGGGATTCCAATTTTCCAAAATACATTGTTCCTCAAACTCATCCTTCCCCTGATTTTGTCAGATTGTGTCAGTCCTATTATCTTCCGGACCAAAGATGCATTGTGAATAAAGACAGAGAGGTTTTATTTTACATCAATGAATAATCTATAAAATCTATCCTGCAACTGAACCTTGATCCCAATGCTGCTTCATTGTCCATAGAGGAGTTAACTCAGAATTACCTAGAGCTTGATTTTGCTTCTAAGTTCAAAGTCTTCTAGACTTTTTGTCCCAGGCATGTTGATATCCCCAAGCTTAATCCTCCATTTGATACCTTTGATTTTCTAGATGAAACCAGACAGATTGTCTCAATGCTATCATTTATACTAGGATACACCAGTGATGAATTCACTGATATGGCTATCTCATGTTTTTTGTCAACTCTGAGTCCTGGCCAGTCACCATCCATTGTGTACAGTTTTTTCTAAATTCATTTCAGAAAACATACATTATCAGTTGTCTATATTGTCAGAAGAAGGAGTCTTTAGATATACATCATATCTACTTCACCTCTTTTTGTATTATCAAGTAGACAAATTTCCCTTTGAATTTCAGAAGGTGGATCTAGAAGGAAATGTTCTTTCAGTTGTGTTTTGGTCATCAATTCTGAGAAAATGGAATAGGGAATATCGCTTTACAGATTTCAATGACTTACTTTTAGTACCTGCTATGAATCTATTGAATAAAGAGAAAACCCCTAGAATCAATGAAGAGACAAAGACAATTCTACATCTATCTGAGAGCTGTAAAATAGGGGATTGGTATTTATACAAAAGTTACACAGAAATAAGAGTATATGGTGCACTCTTGGCCCCATATAAACTACCAATATTTGTTACAACAGGAATATTTGCTTTGGAATATTTGAGGCAGCTATTGAATGAAGATGAAATTAATTTCATAGCTTCCAGGAAAAATACTCAGTTCAAGCTAAAAAATCAAATTGGACTACTTATTTTGAATAACAAAGAAGCAGCCAATGAAATTAATGTCAATTTAAAAGAGTATAAATTCCCATATAATTTTATGTGGAATTATGATCCACAAGGTGTTTTAAGCATAATGAGAGTGAAATGCAAGTTTCCTGTCTTCTTGCTTGATCCCAAGCCCCAAATTGAAAAGTATGCCAACAAACTTGAATGCGAGCCAAACACTCTATTTGATGATGATTCACAGGAAATGTAAGGAAACAGTGGCAAAGGTAAACAAGTTGATCAAACACAGGTATTGACAGTGAATAAAGAATCTGACATTCTTCATAAGAGAAGCAGAAAGGAAGATAGTTTCACTGCTGAAACTATTCAAGACAAAAGATTTAGAATTCCATACAATAAGAAAAGTAAATTGACCATTGAAGAAAGGAACAAAGGCATAAATATTGAAGATAACAATGGTCATGAAACTGATGATGAAGCTACAAGGATAGTAACTGAAACTCTCAAAGAGCTTCAAAATGTTCAAATTGGAGCCCAGCAGAAAGATACAATCATGGAGGATAAACAATCTAAAGTGGATATGCCATATTCTTCTAAAGAACATGACAATACATAGTCAGACATTCAAATCAGGTTCAGGAAAATTAAAGAAAAGAATGAAGAAATAAAAAATGAAGCATATTCCAATTTCCTCAAAGAAAAGCCTGGGAATAAGGATAGGCTCCTTTCAGCTTTTGATTATTCCTCTAATAAATTGGTGATGTCATTTATCAAGCCTACAGTGGCTGATCCTAAATCTATTGCAGATTATTCAAAAACAGATCTTGAAGTTGATGCAGATGTTGTTCATGAATTGGACCAAATATAATTTCATAGAAGCAACAAAGAGATGCTATATTCTAAGATAGTCAATAAGACTATGAATTCTAACAGGCTTGAGAAAAATTTGATAAATCTTCAAACTCAAATAAAATTGGATAAAGCCTCACTATATGCCAACAATTTGAAGATAAAAGCATTAGAAGACTTGGTGATTGAAGCAGGAGCTGATCCTGCTAACATGGAAGTTGCAGAGGCTTTAATTAAACAGAAAAATGAAGATATAGTTGCCCTCAGAAAACAGCTAAAATTGCCTCAAAGTGAAAATTCTCAGGCAAAATAAATTCTTCAGTAGAAATAAAAGAATGATGAATTGAAACAACTTGTTCTTAAAATGATAGGTCAGATTAAAGAAATGGAAAGCCAAATAGAAGCTTTCATACAAGAGAATGAAAAACTGAAGAAATCTCAACAAGTTTTCATTCCTACAGTGATCCCAACTTTAAGCACAGGTGTTCCATCCACATTAGCATAACACTTGGCACCACAAGGAGTACTGGCAACTGCAGTGCTAATAACTTCTCATGAATTCTCTGCCTCTTATTCCTCAACTTCACAAGTAAACACAATACAAGACAAAGCTGCTGTAATTAGAGCCATGGAGGACATGTCCATTAAAGAGAAAGAAATACTTATTTTGAAAGGCACTATTAAAAATCTATAAACTTCAAAAAGAGAGGCCTTGATTACTTCCAAAGGGCATGAGCAGAGGGCTGATAGATTGCAAGAATAGGTGAGAATTCTTCAAGCACAAGTGAATATTACAGATCAGGTTGCATATATAAAAAATCATTTATGGACAAAAATGATTTAAGGCATTCACTCTCAATGGCCTTCAATTCAAATAATTTATGAGCAGGAAGAGTTACTACAGGTTGCAAATGCAGAAATTGATAAAACTAAGAAAGAGAATGAAAATAAGCCAGCTCAAGTAGTTCAACTCATAGCATTTTTAAATAGAAAAAATAGGGAAGAGCTAGAAGAGTTGAAAATTGCTGATAGAACAGAGGCCATTCTTCAAATTAAAAAAGTTCTGAATAAAAGAAATATGATGAATAATTTGGAAGACAAATGTAAAGATATGAACATGGTCATCTCAAGATTTTGTGCCAAATACAAAGTATTATCAGAAGCAGTTTTACCAGACATTCATGCATTAAATGAAAAATTGATGCCACAGAAATATTATGATCGGAAAATTAGAGCTCATGCTAAGGAGCAAGCTAAACAACCATTGCCACAAGGATCACCAAGTGGCAAAGTACTTCTTCAATATTTTGAAAATCTATTCTTTTTGGAAAATGAAATCAAGCATATGTTCACAGTAAAGCCTAACTTTGCCAAATATACAGAGGCTGATGAAATTTATAGGAAATTGAAGAATATGAAGATCCCCACTGCTAAACAATGGTAAGAATTCACAGATTTGCTGTGAATTTCATAGATAAAGGATAGGAAAATTACTTGGAAATTCATATTTTACTTTTACCTTATGGTGAAAAAATCAATGTCAAAGTGTATCAGGGTAAAAGTGTATCAGTAAAATCAAATTGTTAATGCTGGTCATTTTTTATTACAGTAGTGAAACAGTCAAAAGCAGAGATAAAGAGTATCAGAGCAGAAGATGAAAATGAAGATTATTCTTCAAGCCACTATCCACGAGAAGATGTATTTATTGCCAGCAATTCTCACAGCACATCAAAAATCAGTTTAGATAAGATAAAACAGTTCTATTTTTCCTTGTAAAAGAGGACAGCTTGCAAACTATTTTGCTGCTATCCCTCTTCTAATGCTCTTTTTCCTATTTTTCTTTAAAACATTATCTCAATTCATGAGATATTTTTTAAACAATTTTTGTGTATAAATACTTCATAATTCGAAGTATTCAGTGTGGAATAAAATTTCTCAAGACTACTATAGTCATTTTTCTTTACATATTGAAGTTGGTGTGAGTCAATTAGCTAAGCAGCAGTCTGGAAACAAGATTAGAGACATCATAACTAAGGATTCTCGTGGTGACAAGATAAGTCTCGTATGTTTTCCTGTTTTCATTGTTATTCTTAAAATTTTACATACATTTCATTTGATGTGTTTCTATTCTGTAATAATCAACTAAGGATAAATTAAATAGAATTAGTGATAATAAGCTCTCTGTTTTAAACTAGTTGGCATTTTGATGTTTTCTACTTGATAACTGGACCATAGAATTCTTAATTTCTCTAGGTCCCAGTTTGATCCCCTTCTTCAATCCTCTTTTCTGTAATTTAAGGATCCTTAAGTGCCCTTTTTTTTAGATCTCACCCATTCCATCAAAAAAACCTATTCAAAGCCTTAGAGGGTCATCTATCCTGCCTTTAGTATATTTTCATCTTAAAGTCTTATTTCCTAGCTTTGCTTGCCTAGAGATTTGACTCCATTTCCCAATGTTCTGGTAGATCCCTCTGGTTTACCTTGAAACACTTTTTATTCCTACCACACTTCTAAAATCAGTCCTATTTCTCACTCATAGCTAGCCTAAAACCCTTTACCAAGACAAAGCTAAATCTTTAGGAGAGATCCCTCTCTGGAGCTCAGGAAGGCTAGATCCTGAATTTCCAAAGCAGTTCTTGGTTACCCCTGGTGTTCTTAACTAAAAAAATCCCCATCTCACAACCTAAGAATTACTAGGGTGATAACAGAAGGATATGTAATGTTTTTTCAAGAATTATGTATGTATTTGGAGAATTCTTCTTGGAGGTTGCCCCCTTGAAGTGGAAAGAAAACATAGCTCTCTATTTTTTATCATCAGATAGATCTTTCTTAGGGTTTATTTCTCTTTTCTCTTGTGTTCTTGGGTTCTGCGCTACATTTATGTACTTTCTCTAAATTTTGGAGTTAATTACACTACAAGGGTGGTGGTTCTTGAGTACATTCCTTCGGATTCACAAGTTTCAAATATTTTTACAAATCCCCTAGCAAATGCAAAGTTTAAGATGTTGAGGGAGAGACTAGGTTTGGTGGAGAACACTTTCCTTGCAAAGAAAGAATTTATAGTTTTTATCTATTGCTCAATTAGCTCTCTAACACTGATGGCATATCAATAGGACTGATTTATACCATGTAATGATATGCTCCAGCAGATCCATCTTCGTAGTTTCCTATGTGCAACAAAGAGAGATCAAAGTGATGGCTAGACACTAATTTGTTGTGGAAGGAAGTGGCAATGATATATAGAGAGAAAGTGAGGGCACATTAATGCTTCCAATTTGCATATACCAGACTCATCCTTGTCCCAAATTTAGAACTATTGTTTATATTTAGCATTCCAAATAACTAAAGTTTGCTTTTACCAATTGTAGCATGTAATATCCCCAAATAGGGATAATAGAAAAATAACAATATTTCCAAAACTTGGGTACAGAAAAATATGAAAATATTTTGGTATATAAAAAATTCTACACTAGACCTAGATTTATATTCAAATCATTGATCTGATTTTTCTGCTAAAAGAAGTGAATTTCTAAGTATTTATGAACTTAGAAAAAGTACAACAAATCCCTTTATTTCTTCCCAAAAATTCTAGAAATGAAATACAATGACTTTCTTTTAACTTTTCTGAGTTAAAATAGAATTAAGTATATACATTTAAACACAATATACCTCAGACACTATTTTTTTAAACCCTAGTCATCCTCTTGAATGTTCAAAAATATTAGAGTTGTCATTTGTGTGAATACAACTTTTTTGGTTTCTTATGATTAATCATTAACCTATAAATCTAACAAATCTGTATATGCCCATTACTTCAATAGTTTTGCAAGTAGTAGATGGTATTGGTTGCATATTTTTTTTTTTTCATTTATCATTCATCTCATTTGATTGTACGTATTTTGTAGGTTGTTGGTGTTTTTCTTGTAATAACGTTTTTGGACATTTTTTCCTACTGGTGCACTTTTTGGAGGTTTCTCTAACACAAGAACCAACTTAGAGGCACCAAAAGTTTCAACATTTTGGGTAGAAGTTTCAGAAAAGGAGAATAAAACTTCTTCCAATGTTTCTATGAAGAATACTTTTGCAAATATTGGTGATGTTGCCAAGGTAGTTGTCAACAAGAAGAAGAAAAAGATGATTTTTTCAGTAAGGAAAATGTTGCAGCTCCCACTGGTGATTTATATAATTCTTATAAGCTTTAGGAGGAGGAAGATTTGAACCTTCCAGAACCATCCAAAGTAGTAACTGATGTTGTCGTGACTAAGAATTCCTTAAAAGAGTCTGAGAAGCAAGTCCTGAAAGAAGTGGATGACTGGGAATATCTAGTTGAGATATCAAATCCTATGAGTCAAGTAGATATTTTAGCTACTAAATGTTTAGGAAATTGAAAGTACTCCAATGATTCTTTTTTGACAATCAAGGATCAGTGCAAAGATCTACCAAATAATTTTGAAATGTGCCCAGACATTGTTGAATTACTTGGAAATTCCCAAGCACTTGCTAGTCATGTAGGAGAGGCTGATGCATTAGCAAGCACTGCAAGAGGTCTTGAAAGGCATCTGAGTGGAAATTATCTACTTGAACGTCGTGGGAGAAATATGGCTAGTTTGGATAATGATAGATAGGCCAAGCCGGTGGGATGCTTTTGCTGCTGGCTGTGATATGCAGATGGATGCGGGTGTAAGTGGTTCCTCTTCTATGTTTCAACTTGGCCAAAGTTATAATACTGGATTTGCAAGAAATACTTTTGCAAAACAAATGAGTATGAATGGAATCATTCCTAGAGGGCCTTATGTGCAAGCATCACTTCCACAAGTTGGACTAGCGATAAATAATTCTGATGTTTATAGGTGGTAGCGTGCTTCTAGTTCGCAGAAGGGTTTGATTCCTCCTCCACAACCTTCTCTGCCTACAATTCATAAATCAAAGAATCGATATGAAGTGGGCAAGGTTTCTGATGAGGATTAGTTGAAAAAATAACAAATTAAATCCATCCTTAATAAATTAATTCCCCAAAACTTTGAAAAACTTTTTGAACATGTCAAAGAAGTGAACATTGACTCTGCATCATGTCTTCATGGTATAATATCTCAAATATTTGGAAAAACCTTGATGGAGCCTACCTTTTGTGAAATTTATGCAAAATTCTATTTTCAGCTTACTGCACGATTACCAAAATTTTATGAAGATAATGAGAAGGTTGTTTTCAAGCGATTTATTTTGAATAAATGTCAAGAGGAATTTGAAAAAGATGAAAGAGAAGAGGTAGAGGCTAAGAAAGAAGAGGATGGTGAAAAAATCCTTTAAATAGAATAAATATGAGAGAAGGCTATAGCACAACGATGAATGCTAGGAAATATAAGGTTTATTGGTGAGCTTTATAAAATAAGTATGTTGACTGAAAGAATTATGCATGCATTCATTAGGAAGTTAATTGGTGAATTTCAGCATGCAGAGGACGAAAATGTTGAAGCTTTTTGTAAACTGATGAGCACTATTGGTCATATGATTGACCATTCAAAGGCCAAGGAACATATTGATGCTTACTTTGATAGGATGAAAAAAATTTCCAATACCCAAGGTCTTCCCTCTAGGCTGAGCTTCATGTTGAAGGATCTGATTGATCTGATGAGGAATGGATAGAAACACAGGTGGAAGGCTGAGAGCCACAAGAAAATAGAGGAAGTGCATCAGGATGCTATACAAGAACTACATGGACAGGGAGGCCGCTCTCGAGGTACCAATATGGGACATGCAGGTCGGAGACTTGTGACACGACTTGATCATGGTGTAAGAGGACCTACGATGCCACCTTACATGGCATGTGTACAAATGGGTTCACTTCCACGTATGGGTGGGATTAAAGGGCCACAACCCCATATGGGACCAGGTGAATA
Organism: Pinus albicaulis; assembly: GCA_034641835.2. NCBI lineage: Eukaryota > Viridiplantae > Streptophyta > Pinopsida > Pinales > Pinaceae > Pinus > Pinus albicaulis. The sequence goes on along the minus strand of CM076575.1, from coordinate 1,762,549,408 downwards.
TGATTCACCAGTCAAGATACTTATATTGTGGATTGGGCTCAATTTGAAAATCGGTCTATGCCAAGCCCTTCAACACACGAAGATGCTGATGATGGCCACTTGACTCTTGGTCCTAAGGGAGGTCTTGGAAAGGGAATAGGAGGGAGGGCTTAGCCTCTGCCAAATGCTAAGAGTGCTCTAGAAAATATTCCACCATTCACATCTCCGAGTAATAAACGAATATGTGTATGTCCGATTTCAGGTTGCAATTCTGACCAGATGCCAGTTGGTATGAGAGATGAAATTTTGACAAGGACTTGTGCTGCAAAAAAAAAAATATTTGAAAAATCACGTGTCCAGGAAATAAATGTTTTGGATAATGACATAAGAGAGTTTAAGAATTCATACTCATCAGGTGACAGAGGTGGGAAGATTGCAAATGTTGAATTTCAACAAGTGAGAAGGTTGTGTCAATCATGGAAAAAACAAAGTGGTTGAAATAAGGGTCAAAACATGCTACCAATAGGAAAATAAAACTACCCAAAGAAGGGGTGGGCGACATTTTGGTTGGCAGAAAAGGATCTACTAACATCACCTCGAAGAAGCATGTAGTTTCAAGAGTAGTTTGCTAGGAGAGTTGGGAAGGTATTGTCGAAAGTCGTTGGTGGAAGAACTGTGGCCTGCACGCAAGCCTGCACTCGAAAAAAACAAAACCACAAGAAGCATAAGGTGGCAACTCACTAAGAAGGAAGCAACACGTGCTAGACTAATCGACACCACTCAACCATTAACAAATCACGAGGGAAAAGACACACAAATGACTGATAGAAGGGCAGCTGTCAACGTAATTAGTTTGTGGATGGACTGCTATCATAGCTAGCTAGACCTGTGTCATTGCAGGTTTAGTAGCCACCGCACATGTGGTCAAGTAGCCTAGTTGAAGTCACAGTGATGTGTCGTCAGGCACAATATGACCGAGAATTGGAGCAACTATAGTTGACAAGCTGGGAAGTGTGTAGATTGTAGTCATAAGTAAGCAGGTGGACTGTCGGGTCGGGTGCAAGAGCCTGTGTCAAACTTCTTGTGCCTACATCCAAAATATTCTTGCCTTAAAAATGGTGCACATTCTCAAATATAGTTTTTTAATAAGCATACATCCTCACGTGTCACATTTTGGAAAAGAGTTGTAGGGAATCTCCACAATTCTCTTACTGCCCATGTCCTTCCTTAGACCAAATCACTAACATTTGTCCATATCCTTTACTAAATAGCCAATCTTTTCTCTCTTCAGCATCTCATAATTATAATCAACAATTTCCTCAATATGGTGTTTATCAATGAACTTTGCCTCATGAGAAGGTGTCTCATCTCGAGGAGAAATTTTCTCATCAACATACCATTTTGAGGGAATTTATAAAGAGGATGATAGAATAAATTTAAGAGAGATAGTTAAAGATGTTTTCATATTTCCCAGTTTTGTAGGTGAGGTGGGTAATGAGGCATTGATGGATCAAATATCAAAGGAATAATTACAAACAATTTTGCACTGTTTCCAAAAGTATAAGAACCCTCAGCCACTTCGCAGGACAATATAATTCTTCTAGGGGTTCTATGACTTCCTTCCAACATAGCAACTAAGAATTGCTGACAAATTAAAATACACATGCAGGATTTGGGAGCTTTCAATTCAACATTTAAGGGTTTAATCCCAAAAAATAGACAAGAATGAGATGATTTCAAACCCATATCACTATGTAATTACATCTACAAAATCATTGCAAAAATTAGTGCATGTAGGGTCAAAATCCACTAAGTTGATTTTGTGTCATTAGAATAAATTTTCATCCTTCCTGGGAAACAAATCCATTATGGAATAGGAGTAGCCCAAGAAGGAATTTATAACATCAAACCAAAAAATTACAAGCAATTTTAGTGATTTTGTCTTTCCAAGGCATATGATAGAGAAAATTGGCTTTATTTAGGGCTACTCATCCATATAGGGTTCAATGTGCAATTGGTTAACTAGATAATGAATTTATTTTCCGCAATATTTTTGCAATTCTAATTAACGACTCAACCTATTCTTCTATCATTCCTATAAGATACCATGGGTAGGTATGACTAATGATCCTTTTCTATTTTTTACTATACAGTAGGTGGTGTCAACAGAGTTGTAACAGAAACAAATTAGATTCAAATTTTATAGATATAAAAGATAAAAACAAATTTCAAAGTCTTTGTTTGATTGTTACTTGACTCTATTGTGGGCATGTTACAAGAAATGTGATTGGAAAAAGGATGGGGAAACAATGCATATCATGTCTTGGATATGGTTCATTCGCTGTTAGAGATCGCTTAGCCACTTGAGTCATCGACTTTGGAAATGTTTCTAGTAGTAATTCCTATGGTTTTTAATGTTGTGATTATTTCACCTCATGGTTATTTTGGGCAAGTAAATGTTTTAGGAATCCCAGACACGACATCAGTGGACAGGTAAATAATTCTTTTATAATTGCAATTTCCATTCCATGATATCCTCTCTTTATTTTTGGATTGTATTTTGGATGTTTCTTTTGATTTTGTTTTGTCTTTTAACTATGAAATTGAAAATACTTAGTATCATGTTCATTTAAACAAAAACCAAAGCTTGAAGATGAAATTAGTATTACACTATATTGATTGGAATACTTATAGCTATTTTGTGTTAAAATATTTTCATGACTATCAGAAAATGTTACTTTCATGTTGTTATTTGAGTACATGTTGTTTATGTACTTGAATAAGTTCATGCATTAGAAAATGAAATGTTGTGAATAAAATGACAAGGATTAAACATCACACCTCATATTATTTGTTTTCACAAGTTATCTACAGCTTGAGCTTTTTACCATATAACTTAGTTGACATGATTTTTCATAAGCTTTCATTGAAATTTGAATTCTAAGTTACTAAGGTGTTTTTTTCTATATATGGTGAAATTTTATTTGCTTTGTTTATACAGGTTATATGGCCACATTATAGTGGCCATTATCGCCCCAATGAAGAAAATTTGTTCAAGTTTCTTACTTGTATGGGGAAAAATGGCTTTGACATTGCTGATGTTGAGGTATATGTCGTATAAACTATTTATAGTCTAATTTAGTTTATATTCCAGTGTTCATTGTCTTTCACGTCTTACACTCTACATTGTATCTTCTTCTTTTTTCAGAAAATGAACTCAGTATTGATGGTGAGAAGTAGGAATTGAAAAAAGAGGGGAGCAATAACATTAGTGACAAACGAAAAAATAGAGAGAGGAGAACAGGTCTGGTGATACCCTTAGAGCCAATATCCAACATAAGACACACATATAAAGACTGATGATCAAGTCTTTCGAGTTTTTGAATTCACCTACAATGCCTTGACAACACAATGAAAATGTTTTGAAGTGATGAAACATCATTTTGTGTGTAAATTGTAGTCTAACTAATATTAAGTTGGAAACTCATATTGTAATATTTTAACATTTCATATAAAATAATTTATGTGGTTGAAATTATTTATAGTTGCATTTGATATTGTTTAGTATTCTAATTAACATATGCAACTTTGTGTTTTCATATTAGATGAACATGCACATTGTATGACATTTTTTAAATCATACAAATTAATTTATGTTGATTAATAATAAACACAAAATCAATTTGAAACTAATAAATTAGTAGTTTATATTGATTAATGACGAACACAAATAAAATGAATATACGACTAAATTAGTCATTTATAATGATTCTTAATGAAAGTAAATGAAATGAATATAAACTACTAAATTAGTTGTTTATATAATGAATATGAAACTAACAAAAAAAGATAAATGACTAATGCAAATGATAAATTTGTGATTACAAATGACGACTAAATTTTGCATTATACAACTATTAGTAGGTAATTTACAGTATCTTATAACACGACCAAAATTTAGTCATATTTCTTCAGTCATTAATTGGTTTCAATCTATGACTAAAACTTGCACATATATGACTATTAGTAGCTAATTTACTGTATCTTATAACACGATCAACATTTTGGTCATATTTCTTTGGACATTAATTGGTTTTCTTGGGTGATCATATAGTAATATATTTTGTTATATATTTGGTCATTAATTGTGACAATTAATGACCAAATCAAATATTAAATCAATGACCAAATTAATGACCAAATCAGTGACTAAATTAATGATCAAATCAATGACTAAATTAATGACCAAATCACTGACTAAATTAATGATCAAATTAATGACCAAATATACTACTAGACAAAAAAATTGAGATAAACAATTAATGACTAAGCTAAAAATGACTAAAATTTGGTCGCATTATAAGATACTGTAAATTAGCTACTATTGGTCACCGACTGAAAAATAGTTGTTTATATGCAAATTTTAGTCATTTTTTTAGTAATTAATTAGCCATTTTCTACTAGTGATTTGTGAATCATTTGTGAAAATATTGAGAGGGATTCATCACCATACTCGTGCATTTCATGACCCTTATCACTCTATGCCAATAGAAGAAAAGTTACTTGTGCACTCAATGTTTTATTGCAAACTGAATGTCTACTAGGAAGAAAGATAAATTTTCGCATACATTAAAAAAAAAAAAACTATAATAGATTTCAATCATGTAATGAAAATAACATCTAAAATCATTAAAATATCTTGTAATAGATTTCATAGGTTTCACTCTTATAATGATGGAAGAAAATGGCATCGATTACAGAAATTTTTGTGTTATAATCTTAGAGATAATTTCGGTGGCAATGTGACAGTTGCCACAAAGAAGAAACAAAAAGGGGAATCTATCAGCATATTTGTAACTCATTGAAATCAGCATCTTCATAGTTCTCTGTGACAATTGCAAATTATTGAAGATTGTCAGTCTTCTTCATGGGGATGGTCGTAACAAACCTTATCAAATTCCTCAAGAATGTAGAGAAGAAAAGTGTAAATATCATGCAAGCTTACAGATCGGGTAATGAGTCAATATTTGTGTAGGAAGTGTTTTAATACCTTACATATAAAACGATAAGCTCTAGATTTCGCAATCAACCAATAACTGTGTGCCTTAAAAGAGTAGTCTAACCGGGTTACAAATTTGTTTGTAAATAGTGAAAATTATTGTAATTTTTTCATAAAATATAGAATGTTTTGGAAATTTGGGTTAGAGTTGTTAAGCTTCATTATTTTTGGTGTCCTAGGGGTTCTTGATGGTCTTGAATCTATTTCTACCATCAAAAATTCGATCCAAACAAGTGAGATTTTTTTGAAAATTTTATCTTCGGGTTGAGAAAAAATGTTTTTGATGGGGTACATTCACTGATTTAACCTTAATTAAACTCTAGTTCTTGCGGGTAATGTGCACTAAATTAGTTAAATCTAGTGCTTACATGTGCTGTGCACTTAGCTTTAGTTAGCTAACTCTAGTGGTTGCATGTGGTTTATGTGCACATTAACATAACATAAAGACACTTATTTTTAATTAGCTTTAATTAGCATTAGTTATTTCTTAACTTAGTTGTTTTATATATTTATTATCAAATCAATATTGAGTAATCCAATTAATTATTTTTTCCAATTTTCCTTGTCAGTGATTGCAAGTTTGTGCAATTATTCATCAGCTAGGTCTTTATTTGTGCACTAATAATTTTATATGGTATCAGAGCTATAAAGGTTTGGAGAAGTTGCATGAACTATATTTTACACGTTTTGAAGATCAAAGAATTGGAAATTGTTGTGATATTTCATTAGCGGATCAAGATATTAGAGAATTGTTGCAATTGTTGCTACAACCGTAGGGTGAAAGAATGGATTTCTCATCTTCAACTATTATCACTTTATATAACTACTTCCAATGGAAACTATATGTTTTTCTTCACCTTAGAGGAAAAGGCTTATATCAGATAGCTTTGGATATGGAATTTGAACCCAATTCCAGCATTGAAAAATCAAAATACTTCAACATGATGGACGAGGCTTTTGGTCTTCTATTGTTGACCATATGTCCACCATTGTGTTTCCATTTGGACACATGCACCACTCAAAATCAAGTATGGACAACCTTGGAGAACTTATTTAGATAGCAGGATGAGATGTGGGCTCATATTCCCGAAAATGAGCTAAATTCCTTAGATCCAAACATATTTGAGAACATTCAAGATTCCTTTACGAAATTCAAATCATTGCTTTTGCAATTACAAGATTGCAGGATCAATAAATCTAAACAAGAATGTCAATTGATACTTTCTATTTTGTCTAAATTAGGTCATGGATATGTTGTTTTTGTTTTTAATTTCATATAGTTAAACATTCAACAGGAGATAAATGGAAAATGCCGCAACTCGGTGCATTAATTGAGTCTCTCATTTATGAGCAAGATAATCTCATCAAGATGGGTTCATTAACATATTCAAATTTATATGCACTTTCCATGCATGAAAAAGGAAATTCCAACTCAAAACAAAATCAAAAATCCAAAGGCAAAGAAAAGACAAGAGATCCATATCCACAAAAGGGAGGAAATCCAAAACCTCCAAATGACTCTTCTAGGTCCAAGGGTAAGAAGAGAAAGAAAGGAAACTCCAAGTGTCCTTATTGTAATAGAGGCTAAAATCCTTAATCCTCTTGCATGTAGAGGAATATTGATCCGATATCAAAGTCTCTTCAACAAAATAATCTTGGTCATAACATTCCAAAAAGTTCCAAGAAGAAGACTAAGGAAAAACCATTAGAAACAAGGGGTAATGGTCATGATTTGATTACCCTTCATTCTACACCACAAGAATGGATCATTGATTCAAGAGCTTCGCATCATATGGCTTATTCAAAGGAATATTTTTCCTCTCTAAATGCATACTTGGGACCTCCTATTCTCATGGGGACAATTATGTAGTTGAAGCAACTAGACAAAGAAGAGTGTAATTTGAAGATGGAATTTTTAAAAATGTATTGCATATTCTAAGACTTTATGTGAATCTTCTTTCAGTGATTCAAATGACTCACACTTGCACTGGAAGGAAAGTGGAATTTACCCCGGATTCTGTGAGTATTTATGATATGCAAACCAAATTTAAGATTTCATCAAGCAAGGTAGATGATCAATCTTGTCTATTTACATTTTATGATTTTGTTCCTTGGTCAAATTTTATTTTTCTACTTACACATGCAAATGAAGAAAGTAGGATTTGGCATGAGATATTTTCACACTTGAATTTCAGATATATGCAATAACTTAGTAGCAAGGTATGGTTAAAGGATTTTTTACCATTGAATTTTTAAATGGTGTTTGTAATGGATGTTCTCTTGGAAATCATCAACAAGACAAGCTCAAGAAGGGGCATTCATGGAGAGCCTCTTCACCATTTTAGATTGTAAATAGTGATCTCATGGGTCGATTTTCAGTAGCTTAAATGAGCAAAGAAATATACGTTTTTTCATTTATAGATGATTACATGAGATTCAATTGGGTTTACTTCCTAACACACAAGTCTCAAGTTTTTCAGCATCTAATGTTTTTCAAAGCACATGTTGAAAATCAGTCTGGAAAACACATCAAGTTTATCCACATATATAATGGGAAGGAATATGTCAACAAAGATATCAAGAATATTTTTAATGAAGTAGACCTATCATTTCAATATACAGTTCCTTACATGTTGCAGTAAAAAGGGGTGGTCGAGAGGAACAATATATATTTGAAAGATAAGGTTAGTTGCATGTTGCATGTAAGTGAACTCTTCCATCAAAATTATCCATTTAAGCTATCAATTATGCCTCATACATCTAGAATGGATCTCCTCATAAATTTGTTACTAGAAAAGTAATTTTGGAGGCTTGGACTAACATGCAACCTGAAGTCATTCATTTCCTCATTTTTGGATCTCGAGCATGGGCCTACATTCCTACAGAGAAAAGAAAGGCTTTGGAACCTTAGAGCAAGGAATGCATGTTTTTTGGACATTTTTATGAAGTCAAAGGGTACAAGCTTGATATCAACATTGAAGAGACTTTTATTGAAAGGACTGTAAAGTTTAAAAAAATGACTGACATGCACCACCAAATGAACTTGTTATAAATTTTTCCTCACCACCAGTTGATGGGTATGCAGATTATACTTCAGATCATAATTATAATCTAGATGAGCCTTTTACTGCAACACATATTGGACCACTAGTTGTTGAAATCAAGATAATATATCCTCAATCAATATGAAACATTCTCGACCACCTTCAACATAAAAATGGTGCAACATGATTGATCTCTTAGATGATCCACCCACTATGCCTCAATTTGAGGAAGCTCCACAAGCACTCTTAATTATGGATCCATGCATGCCCAATCGTGCTTATATGATGCATGCATCTAATCCAAAGACTTATGTAGAAGAAGTTGGGCATCCTAACTAGGAAGCAACTATGGATGACGAATACAACTCTCTCATTGAGAACCAAACTTGGGACCTGGTTCCGCTACCTTCTAATCATAAATTTTTCAGGTGCAAGTGGGTTTACTAGACCAAGAAAGTAGCGAATGACCAAGTTAGAATATATAAGGCATGTTTGGTGGAAAAATGTTTTCAATAGGTACATGGTGTTGACTGTGATGAGACTTTTGATCCAACAGAAAAAATGGATTCCATTTGGATGGCTCTCTCCATTGCAATAGCAAGCGGATGGGAGATGCATCATATGGACGTGAAGAATTTATTTCTTTGCGGTGACCTTGAGGAGGAAATCAACATGGAGCAGTTGCACTGATATGTGGAAAATTCATCTTCGGTATGAAAAATAAAGAAGTTTCTGTATGGCCTCAACTAGACACCTAGAGTGTGGTATGCAAATACGGATTCCAATTTCTTATCTCAAATTTTTGTATGTTGCAAATCTAAATCCAATGTTTATTTTTTGAAGAAAATTGACTCATTGTTGATCATAGTACTCTCTCTAGATGATCTTTTGATAAAGGATACTTTAGCTTCTTCCATTGCTGCATTCCATAAACAATTTTTTATAACATATATGGGCTTGATAAATTTCTTCCCTGGACTAGATATCAATAAGATTGGCTTTGGGATTACCATTTCTCAACCAAAGTATGTTAGATATATTTTGGCACGATTTCACATGAGTGACTGCAAGCTAGAAAACACACCTTTCTTATCAAGGATAAAGCTTGAGAATCGAAAATACACATCATTGGTTAATTGCACATTGTATCTTCATCTTGTGGGGTGTCTTCTTTATCTCGCTCACTCTTGTCCTAATCTCTCATATGTCATAGGATCAATTTCTAGATATATGCAGGAGCCACATGAGTTACACTCGAAAGTTACAAAATGCATCCTTCGAATCACCTATAGGATCAATTATGCAACCAATTTTTCATTGAATCTCATTTGGTTCACAGATTCATATTGGGTTGGCGAAAGCCTCGATCGCAAGTCCACCTTCGGTTATGTACTTAGTTTGGGATCCGAGCCAATTTCTTGATCAAGCAAGAAAGAGGTTGTCATTGTTTTTTCATCAGTAGAGGTTGAATATAGAGGAGCATTCAATGCCACTATTTAGGCCATTTGGCTACAAAAATTATTTTTTGAGCTTATATTAGTGTCCATCATCTGACTATTATATGGTGCAACAATCAGAGTACACTAAAGTTTTGCAGATATCCAACGCAGTGATAACCAAACAAACATATCGAGATCCACATGCACTTCATCAGAGAATTGATTCATGATGTGATCATCAATTTGCAATATTTTCCCAGTGTTGAGCAAACTGCTGACATCTTCACCAAGACATTCATTGAGCAGAAGTTTCAATTTCTGCAACATCGTGTCGGGGTGAAGGACACGACTACCTAGTAGTTGTCTTTTCTCTACTTTTCACACTGTATTTTGAGAGTGGTTTTTCTTCCCATTAAGTTTTCCCTATTCTCTTTTTTCATGCATTGTACATGGATACCTAAAATAGCCTCCTTGTTTTCGGGACTTCAATTTGCATCATACTCACTTAGGTTATGCTCAATGCGGGGAGTTGGTGTACATGCACTTAGCTAGTCTTAATTAGCTTTGGTTGAACTCTAGTTCTTGAATGTGATGTGCACTTAGTTAGCATTAGTTAAATCTAGTGCTTACATGTGGTGTGCACTTGGATTAAGTTAGTTAAGTCTAGCGCTTGCATGTGGTGCATGTGCACATTAACATAACATAAATCACACTTAGTTTTAGTTAGATTTAATTAACCTTAGTTATTGCATGTACAACTAAACCTAACTTAATTGCTTTATGTATTGATTCTCCAATCAATATTGAGTAATCAATTAATTCATTTTCCAATTTTCCTTTTCAATTTTTACAAGTTTGTGCAATTATTGTTTCCTTATATGTGCACTAGTAATATTACAGTTTTAATACCATACCATAAACTATTTTTTAATAATCTTACAGTTCTAATTTAATACCGTACCTATAAACTATTTTTTGAATAAAATATTATTACAAATTAGTTCAAGAACGCACAGACCATCATTAAAACATTTGTTAATTAACATCCCGACTAATATTTTATTTTAACAATTATACATGCAAATGTATGGTCTTCGTCAAGGTAATCTTCAGTCTCCATTAGAGTTCTTACAATAGCATTAACTCCTATTTATTTTCTTAAATTTAATTATAGTTTAGGTTGTAAACTATACAACCTCACACTGTAATATTTGTTTAAAAGATCATATATAATTTCGTAGGAATCGAATATTTAACAAAAACATACGAATCGAATATTTAACAAAAACAGCGTTATGTGTTACAAAATATCAGGTTGGGTAGCTCTCAACTACTTGGATAATGCTGGTATCCTTATTTTGAGTGTAGATTTTGGTATCCAATTATAGACTTCGCTCTGCAGTTATTGGACGTTAAAATCTACTATCCACAAAAGTATAAGTTTTGAGATATCTTGTGTCATTGACAAAATGACAAACCTCAATCAGTTAATTAATTCCATCTCCAACTTGGAAATTTCACCGCAATTGCAGAAATGTTTTATTGTAAAAAAA